>VZQC01001310.1:2624972-2774146 GCA_009823505.1 Rhizomys pruinosus | reverse complement strand
TTCGATCCCCAGCACCCACATGGCGGCTAAGAACCGTCTGTAACTCCAATTCCAGGAGAACTCCAGTTCCAGGGGAATCCGAGACCCTCTTCTGACCTCCGCGGCATTGCACGACACGGGTGCACAGACCTGCATGCAGACAGTACATTCATACACATACAAAAATAAATAAATAAATAAATAATAAAAAAAAATTAAAAAAAAAATGGTTGCCCTCATTTTTGGATGCTAACACCAAATTCCCACTTGAAAGTCAAACTGAATAACATTATTGTTATATTTCTTTTTATCTGAAAGCAACTGTGCTGTTATAATGTGAATCTCTTAATGGGCTTTAGAATTGACCTACCACTTATTTTCAGATTCTGTAATTACTGTATATGGGTAGAAGGTATGTATTCATATCTTAGAATAATATAAAATTAGAGGGGAAAATGTGAATGCTTAAATATATTTTGGAATTAACATACAGTTTATTTTCAGAGGTCATAATTTTGATACATATGTGATGGTTAGATAGGCATATGTTGAAGCAATACAAAAGGGAGGGAACAACAACAACATAGAGTCAAAGAACTGATTGATACAGTTAAATTCTGCCCAAAACAACAAGCCTCTGCAGTGAAAAACTTTGGAAAGACTGAGAGAAAGATGCAAGACATGTATGGCCGAACTCTTGAACTGGGGTGGGGTGGGGTGGGGGTAGGGAGAGGGGAATGTGTCTAAATTAGACTGAAAGATAATGTATGAAATACACAAATCATCAAAAAAAGAAAATTGGGTGAAAGGGAGAAGGAGTTTTTCATTCTGTCTGCTTATTTGGTTTCAAATTCAATAATACATTAGAGTAAAAAAAAAATAGAAAAAGAAAATTGGTCATATCCTTTCCTGCTTCCGCTTGAGCCTTGTCATGACCGTACACCATACCCGATGAAGGCCGAAATCTTTGCAGTGGCTCCAAGGTGCTATGCACTGTCATTATGGCCTCTGATGCTACTGTCTTCCTCGCTTACCAAGTTCTGAGTAGCATGCTCCCATTGCTTAGACTATTCTTTCTGCCTAGAATGCTTGCTCATCTCCTTCAATCTTTGCTCAGATATCATCTCTTGATGAATTCATGATGGCCACTGTACTTGAAGTTGCAATCTACCTCCCCCCCACCATCATCTCCTTCCACCCTCATATATCTTTTCTTAAAAGAACTAAACATGTGCTAGCACACTGCATCATTTTCCCATTTTATTATTTTTAATTGCTTCCTGCTTATTGTCAGTCTTCTCCCAACCTCTCCCTTAAAATAGAAGCCACTGAAAAACATGTATCTTGGTTTCCTTTGCTTATAAAAATATGCCAAACACCTAAACAGTACTAAGATTCCCAAGCATGTGTTATATAATATGTTCCAATAAATACTTGTTTGATTAATCAATGACCAGTCAATCAATATACAGGTTCATTCTGCTTTTACTTCATGGCTGTGGGCTACAGGAAGAGAATGTGCTGGAAGCACCACCAGAGTTGCACCTGGTCCATGTAGGATCATGTTTGTTGCTACAATGTTAGCTAGTCTTTATGGTTTAATGATCATGTAGCAATGTGCTTATTTATTTCTGTTATCTCACTGAAGAAAATCTTCAGAAACTTGGAAGGAAAGAATGTAGATACCTAGAGGACTTGGATTACTCAGCTTCAGTTGGCTTCACTGAGTGAATTCATGACATACACCAAACCAGACTATGTGTATGCAGGAGACCTCTCATCACCCCATGAAACCATAACCATGGCAGACACTTGGTCTTGGATAAGTTACGTCAAGCAGAGACAGAGAGTGAGAAGTACAGCGCTGACAGGTAGGAATCCAGGCCTTTGAGGAACAAGAGCACAACCTCTGTGCTGATCTTCAACTGCCACTTAGAGCCTCAGATATTCTCAGAGGAATCTCTCCTGGCTTCAAAGCCGTGTTCAGCCCTTAAAATAAATCCCTGTTACTCAAGTCTGAGGAGCTCTCTGTTCCTTGAAGAGGCATCCTTAAGCCAGGACACCCGAGTCCACATATGCACAATTTTTAGGACATTCATATGGAGACATACCAGTGTTTTGCAAACACTGGTCCAAATAATCAATACAGATTCTTGGGCTGGATTCTCAGAAATATGGACTCAAACATAAATGGTATGTGACAGGGCTGGGAATATGTGCTCTTAACGGCTCCCTAGACTATTCCTATTTGCAAATCAGTTTGGGAAATCACATAAGCTATTATTTCCAGAAACTGAATCTCAACTCATTTCTACAGTTAAATGTTACTCATTTAATAATTTTGGACAGAATTTGCATTGCAAACATAAGGCCTGTCTTTTCCATATACCTAGATTGTGTTCCTCCTCTACTTAAACAGTCTACTAAAGGTGCAAAACTTAACCCCAGTACCCTCAGATTTCCCAGAGAAGTAAATCCTTTTCTGAACACCTTGCCTTGGTCTGTGTATGCAAAATCATAAGATGAAAAGCGCAAAGCTCTTCATACAGTAGGCAGCAAGCCTTTGCTCCGTTCCCTCGAGGTCATTGAGTCCTGTACCAGAGTCCCACTGACAAAGCAGTGACCCACATGAGGGCTTAGAAAATTTTTATGATGCATGATAACAGTCCAAGTGATGCAGCTGAGATAAAAAAGACTAATCAAATTTCACGCTCCAAGGTGTGAGCTGATTATGACTGCATTGAGAAGGGATTTATTCCCTGTGGTTCTGACAGTCACAGGGGATCAGGTACACTCTGTGATATTTACACACTGCTGACCACTTCCAAAACAGAAGGTTCAGGAGCAGAAGGCCCAAGGCTGGAAGATTGGCCTCTGTAGTTTCTCAGATCAAGGACAGAAGGAAGCCTTTAAAGAAGCCCTTTGGGCCTGGCGTGGTGGTGCGAGCCTTTAATCCTAGCACTTGGGAGGCAGAGGCAGGCAGATCTTTGTGAGTTCAAGGCCACCCTGGTCTACAGAGCGAGTTCCAGGACAGTTGGGGCTACAGGGAGACCCTGTCTCCAAAAGACCAAAAACAAACAAACAAACAAACAAACAAAAAAACAAAACAAGAAGCCCTTTGGGGAAACAAGGCAATTTGCTGGGAAAGATGGGTGTACACGGTATGAACCTGGAAGATGGGTGCACATGGGATAAACCTGGGGGATGAGTGTACAGGGGATGAACCTGGGAGATGGGTGTACACAGGATGAACCTGGGAGATGGGTGCACATGGGATGTACCTGGGGAGATGGGTGTACACGGGTGAACCTGGGGAGATGGGCGTACATGGGATGTACCTGGGAGATGTGTGTACACGGGATGTACCTGGGGAGATGGGTGTACACGGGATGAACCTGGGAGATTGGTGTACACGGGATGTACCTGGGAGATGGGTGTACATGGGATGAACCTGGGAGATGTGTGTACATGGGATGAACCTGGGAGATGGGTGTACACGGGATGAACCTGGGAGATGGGTGTACACGGGATGAACCTGGGGAGATGGGCATACACGGGATGAACCTGGGAGATGGGTGTACATGGGATGAACCTGGGAGATGGGTGTCCATGGGATGAGCCTGGGAGATGGGTGTACACAGGATGAACCTGGGAGATGGGTGTACACGGGATGAACCTGGGAGATGGGTGTACACAGGATGAACGTGGGAGATGGGTGTACAGGGGATCAACCTGGAAGATGGGTGTACAGGGGATGAACCTGGGAGATGGGTGTACAGGGGATGAACCTGGGAGATGGGTGTACAGGGGATGAACCTGGGAGATGGGTGTACAGGGGATCAACCTGGAAGATGGGTGTACAGGGGATGAACCTGAGGAGATGGGTGTACAGGGGATGTACCTGGGAGATGGGTGTACAGAGGATGAACGTGGGAGATGGGTGTCTAGGGGATGAACCTGGGAGATGGGTGTACAGGGGATGAACCTGGGAGATGGGTGTACAGGCGATGAACCTGAGGAGATGGGTGTACACGGGATGAACCTGGGAGATGGGTGTACATGGGATGAACCTGGGAGATGGGTGTACAGGGGATGTACCTGGGAGATGGGTGTACATGGGATGAACCTGAGGAGATGGGTGTACACAGGATGAATGTGGCAGATGGGTGTCCAGGGGATGAACCTGGGAGATGGGTGTACACGGGATGAGCCTGAGAGATGGGTGTCCAGGGGATGAACCTGGGAGATGGGTGTCCAGGGGATGAACCTAGGAGATGGGTGTACATGGGATGAACCTGGGAGATGGGTGTCCAGGGGATGAACCTGGGAGATGGGTGTCCAGGGGATGAACCTAGGAGATGGGTGTACATGGGATGAACCTGGGAGATGGGTGTACAGGGGATGAACCTGGGAGATGGGTGTACAGGGAATGTACCTGGGAGATGTGTGTACACGGGATGTACCTGGGGAGATGGGTGTACACGGGATGAACCTGGGAGATGGGTGTACACGGGATGAACCTGGAAGATGGGTGTACACGGGATGAACCTGGAAGATGGGTGTACATGGGATGAACCTGGGAGATGGGTGTACAGGGGATGAACCTGGGAGATGGGTGTACATGGGATGAGCCTGGGAGATGGATGTACAGGGTGTGAACCTGGGGAGATGGGTGTACAGTGGATGAGCCTGGGTGCTGGGCTGCACCACCACTCCTCACTTTTTATTTATGTCTTTACTGCCATAAGAATCAATCTTGTGAAATCAGGATAATAATACTCCCTACTTCTTGAGGTAGTTGTAAAGATGAAAGTGAGTAATAGTGGATCCTGAAGTGACCCAAACTATTAAACTCACTACGTGAGAGACACTAGAGCCCAGGCTCTTGGCTGAGAGACAGCAATTCTTAGGCTAGAAATAGCTGAGTAATTAAGATCTTTGACTGGATTGGATACATACATGTAGACTCAAAGCCTACAGAATTTTAAGGGAACTACAAAGTCAAAGAAATCTTAAGCTATTCAACCTTTAAGGCATTTCTCAGGATTTGCATTAACAGGAAGTGAGCTGCCAAATGCAGTCTGACAGTTCCAAAATTTGTTTTCCTAGTGCACACCTGGAACCTGTCCATGGAAATAGTAAACTGGGACGATCCTTTGGGGAGCAGATGTGGATGCTGAGAAGTAACTAAACCAAGAGGATGGGCCAGGGCCATCCATTTCCAGAACACTCCCAGCCTTGAGGAGCCTCTCAGTTAAAACGAAAACAAAGCTACCTTTCCCAGTATACTCCTCAAGCTCACTTGAGGATGGTGTGGCTCAAACCAACCTTCCTACAAGTAGACAGACTTTTCTTTCCCTTCCTTAAGACATCCTATTTCTTTTCTGGTATTACATCGCCTCTACACAAAGTATTCTCTAACTACCCCAACTATAGAACACAGTAGTGCCTCAGAATTCCTTATAACTCCTTTTTACTAAGTATCAATATTGTGCATGGAGATACTTTCTGTTTGCTTAGATATAAAGGTAATGTATTTAAAGGAAATAGAACTGATTTGGGAGCTAGGCCCCAGTACCACTACTTGATAACCAAGTGAACTTTGGAAAGTTCCCCAGTTTGTCTAAGATTGAGGCCCTTATCTGTTAAATGCAGAAAAATATACTTTTATAGGGCAATTTTGAAGATTAAAATAATATAATCATTTAGCACATAGTAGACATTTAGTACATTGCTATTAATATTTCTTTTAGTTTTTCATATGTGTCTATTTTGCATGTCTAAAATTAAGGTATTTAAGGATAGAGTTAAGTCTTTTGAATTTTTATATTTTTCACAGATTAATGTCCACAATATCAGTGTTTACAAAATATTTACAATAGGGAAGTTTTCTTATGCTGATATTTCCAAAATATTAGTATAAAGAGAGCAAGCTTATGTTTATGTTGACAGCAAATGCCTTTTTTTTTTTTTTTTTTTTTTTTGAGACAGGGTCTCCCTGTAGCCCCAGCTGTCCTGGAACTCACTCTGTAGACCAGGCTGGCCTTGAACTCACAAAGATCCACCTGCCTCTGCCTCCCAAGTGCTAGGATTAAAGGTGTGAGCCACCACGCCCGGCGACAGCAAATGTCTTTTATTTAATAGTTCTAGATGCAGGGTGATGGGTGCCAATGGAAGATCCAGAACCTAGACATCCAGATTTTGACATCTAGGTATGGTCTCTACATCGCATGTCATCCTTAGCCCATTCCTTTGCTCTGGGTGGTTTAATGATCTCCCTTGAAAAACTTCTGTGCATTCCAGAGGAAGCATGCCTTCCTACACTCTCATGTCCGAGGTGGGCCCTGTGATTTACCTTTGGAGTATCACATTTCTCCACCTTGAATTCCTCTTCTACCATCAGGCACTGCATTGCCATCAGCCTTGGAAAAGCCTCATAACTCAGGATGACAATACAGAGACCGTTAAACCTACATACTTCAGCAAAACTGCCCCACTACTGTCTCTGCTCCAGGCTATAAAGATTTCTCACAGCTCACGCAGGCCCCTCAAGCACTGTACTTGACGGGTTGCCCTCAGAAGGCCACTTCCAAGACCAAAGCCATTTTTCACTCAAGCTCTCTATCTACAGGGGCCCCAAAGTACTGCACAGTAATTTTGATGGTGATAGCTCTGAGCTATTACTCAGGCATTGCGCATTGCTTAGACCTCAAAACTGGTGATCAGATCTAGCTTAACTACCTCAAGACACATACATGAAGCACAGATGTCTACTTTCCTTACTCGTGATTAGAGAACATCCTCAGCTTACACTATAGGAATCTGGTCCCGAAGTTTACGATGAAGTGGTGAGGAAGGTTTAGGTTGAGATTCTCAAGTCAAATCTAATTATCCTGAAATTCTCATATAAAAAGAAATGTTTTCCAAGACCCTCAAAGAAAGACATTTTTCTTGGATCCTGTAGAATTTGGGATATACTGAAACTATCAACTTTCAATTTTTCTTGGCCAACACTAGAGTTGCTCCTCAGCCTCACCTCCCAAATGCTTCTATGCAGACTAGAAGAAGCCAAAGGATAACTCCATCAGAAAGCGATGTTTTCAAAGCGAGTGACAAAGTTGAGTATGCATATCGAAACTTACAAGCATGTGTGACATTTGCCCAGGACGTTTGCCAGTGACATTTTCTGTGGAGCTGCAGAGGCTACAAGACAGGGCAATCCCAGTCTCTGTTCATTTCTGGCACATGATGATGGATTCTTACTTGTGAAATGCTGTGTAGTCTGTATAGACGAAACTCTAGGAGTCTCAATTTAATATGCAATGGTATTTATTTTGAATTAACATTCTCCTTCATTATCATATCAGATCTCTGCCACTTTAAATTTTCCATGGCAATGCCCATATAAATGACCTCTGGCCAAAACAACTTTGCAATGTTGGAAATGTTCTGTCCATTAAGAAACCACTAGTTAACATATGACTTTTGAGCACTTGAGATATGACAAGAACAAGTGAGGTACTAATGTATATTTATTTTAACTTAACATAAATTAAACATTTTAGATTAGTGCAACTGTCAGCTTTGGTCAGAGAAGCTTCTTTTTTGCAGTGGGCTTCAGAGGCTCATAACTAGTCAAAGTACTGACAATAAGAGACAGTTGAGTGCTCAGGCCTAAATGGGAAATCTATGTCACCTGCTCCAAAGCTCAGAGAACATTGCAGAAGAGGGGGTAGAAAGGATGAAAGGGCTGGAGGAACAGGGGAGTGCTACAGAATGCTTTGTTCAGGTTTGGCATGGCTATTTCACTCTTGAACTCTCAGTAGTCTTGCACAAAATTGGACCTTCCCCCCCACCATTCTCTCATGGAGGGGGCCTCATGAGGTCTCACCCCTGAGGATCTATAGGTAATTAATGATTGCTTGAGGGAGGGAGACATTTTCTTCAGCGGTATAGACACTGGTAAGTTGCCCAGGCTGGTATAAATAACCTCTCACCTTTGCTCCTATAAACAACCCTATTAAACTCAATTTTTTTTTTAAATCAAATTTAGCCAGGCGTGGTGGCATACACCCTTAATCCCAGCATTTGGGAGGCAGAGGCAGGTGAATCTCTGTCAGTTCAAGGCCAACCTGGTCTACAAAGTGAGTTCCAGGCCAGCTGGGACTAAAGGGAGATCTTGTCTCAAAAAGACCAAAAAAATAAAATAAAATAAAAAATAAAATTTAACCAGAGGAGATTGACTACCATAACGAAGAGCACAATTAATGACATGGGACCATTCTTGCTTCCATAGCACTTTATTTTTTTAATTTATTATTTTTTGTGTGTATGAGGATACTGTCTGCATGGAGGTTGGTGCACCCGTGTCGTGCAATGCCGAGGAGGTCAGAAGAGGGCATCTGATTCTCCTGGATCTGGAGTTAAAGATGGTTCTTAGCTGCTATGCGGGTGCTGGGAATAGAACCCGGGTCCTTTGCAAGAGCAGTCAGCGCTCTTAACAACTGAGCCATCTCTCTAGCCCCTCCATAGCACTTTAAAAGCCTTAAGATGATAACTCAGCCCAGAATGACAAGTAGATGAAAAGAGGTATTAAAACTAGGCTCACACACATAAAATAACAAAATAAGTGCAAGATATTATCAGATGAAGCATTTATAAAGGACACAATAATTTCACCTGGTTCTGTGATTCTTGTTACTCTCTCAGCAAGATAAAAGACTCTGAAAAGGAAGAAAAATTTAGAGAAGGGATGTATTGAAGAGATACTTCAAAAACTGCCTGCTACTACCTATAGCCACCCCCAAGGCTGGTAGAACAAAGGATTTCTGTAGGCACATGAAAGAGAGGAGAGAGAAGGAGGGAGGGAAGGAGGGAGGGGAGAGGGAGGGAGGGAAGGAGAGAGGGAGAGGGAGAGAAAGAGAGAGAGAGAGAGGCAATAAATGGTTAAATTCCACCCAACACCAAATACAAGAGCAAGGAATCTTACAGTAGTATGGGGTGAATTTAGTGGTGTGCTGGCAAATGTTATGGCACAACTCTCTAGAGTTATGTCATTGTTATGAGTGGAATTTATCATATGTATGCATTTACCAATTTCCTGGATATAAATATTCCCACCATGACCAACTTTCAACAACCAATTTGAAGTCCATGAACATAGAATTAGGAATAGATGTTTTGCACAATTAGTCTTTATGCACAGGTACAAGTCAGATCCGCCAGACCATCTGAGCCATGGATACAAGGGAAGCAGTTCACTTATGGACTAGAAGCCATCTCCATAGTTCAAGATTTGCATGTGTGAGATCCCCAGTGATGAGTGTACCTACAGCTCACAGGAGAGAATGAGGCCTAACCACTGCCCCCCAGGGAGCGTAAGCCAACAAGCCAAGCAAGAGTTGTCCCTTTCCCTTACCCCTATTAGCCACTCTCTGCTCCTTTAGCCTTTTTAGGATATGATGGAGTAGTTTGGAAATCCGTCAAAGGGTGAGCAGGAGGAGAAGAACCTCAAAGGCAGCAGCCAATCACTGGCCTTACTGCATGAATGAGGAGACGTCTCCTTTCTAAATGGAAACTGAGGCATGGATTAGTATCATCGAGTGAGTGACTCCAGTCACTAAACTGAAATTAAGTTTTGAGATTTTAAATGATCATATAGTATTTGGCACACTTTAGAAGGATAACGAGAGCTCAGTGGGGATCATTGAGGAAGAGAGCCTGGGAAGACCCTAAGGGGAAGAGGCAGTGAAACAGAGTTTTCCAGACACAACAGGGCAGGTGCCTATGTGAACTCATAATGGTTGTGCCAGCATGCAGAAGGCTTGCTCAAAATAAAGCCAGGCAAAAATCCCAGCATGAAGGGGGTGAGGTAGTTCTGAAATGCCACCATGAGTTGAGGAACTGTTGGCAACTGATGGCTTCTGGAACAAAGAGAGTCAGTGTTCTTCAAGGATGTGACCCCTGAGAGGCTACCCATGATGCAGCAAATGGCCTCCACCCATTCACATGCTGGCAACACTAAAGTGTACTCAGTAGACTGAAAAAAAAATCACATGAAATTGGAAGGGGATAGTGGTGGATTGATCAAAACACATGATATACATATGTGAAATTCTCAAACAATAAAAAATGGGCAGAAAACTAATAATGACAAAGTTAAGCTTTTATTACATGATGAAGTGCATGGTATTCAACAAAATAGCCTTTCTTCCCTATCTCTATCCTCACAACATTTCTCACTATTAAATAAGAAATCAACACCAACGAGGTACTTGAAACATTGCCCTTTGTTGAGACATAAGGTCTGATGTTTGGGCAAGACTGAGGCAAATGACTCATATAATATAATATTCCTTTCATAAGCAGTATGTGCACCTGGAGGATAGGGTACTAGAATGCTAAAATCAACGAGCTGGGAATCAGTGAGCCTTACAATATGTGAGACATCCCTTCACTCCTGATAGTTTTAATTTCTTCTCAAAAAACCAACCTTTAGCCTGGAGAATGTAGTTCAGGGACTGAACACTTGCTTAGCATTTGTGCTGCCCCCGTGTTCAGTCCCTAGCCCAATAACATGAAATAATAGTCAATAATTTTTTAAAAGTGTTTGAGGGGGCTAAGTGGTTAAGAGCGTTTGCTGCTTCTGTAGAGGACCTGGGTTCAATTCCTAGCATCTACTTGGCAGCTAACAACTGTCTGTAACTCCAGTTCCAGGTGATATGTTGCCCTCTCTGGTTTCCATGAGCCCTGCACACATGTAGTGTACTTATGTACATGGAGGCAGAACACTCATACATAAAATAAAAATGAAGCAAATATAACAACCAAAACATATTTAGTTTTTTTTTAACTTTGTTATCTTTATTTTATGTGTATGGGTGTATTTCCTGCATTCGTGTAAGTGCACCTGTGTTGCGTGATGCCTATGGAGGTCAGAAGAGATCACTGAATTGCCCTGGGGTTACAGAGGGTTGTTAGTCACCATGTGGGTGCTGGGAATCAAACTCAGATCTTCTACAAGAGAAACCGGTGCTCTTAACCACTGAGCCATCTCTCCAGCCCCGACAAAACACATTTTTAAGTTAATGAGGAAACAAGTTACTTATTCCAAAACTCTTAAAACCAAATGAGACCCAGGACTGATGACACATATCCATAGTCCCAGCACTCTGGAGACTGAGGCAAGGGGGAGTGAGTTTGAGGCTAGAATGGGTTACATGGTGAATTCCAAAATAGTCTGAGCAATGTAACAAGAACTTTTCTCAAAACAAACAAATCATACGAATGTTTGTTTACTTTCAAAGGAAGCCCCAACATACTCTATTGACACTCTTATTTATGGCTTTTAAAAGTGACCTGTTGGCCCTGAAGGGACTATTTCACCTCCATCAAAACCCAGCAATAAAGTTGGAATCACTCCAGTTTCTCCTGACAGCTAGGAGAGAGTTCATGATTCTCACAATAATATTCATCTTGAAAATCTCTTTTTCAAATCCCTTTGCACAGAGCTTTCTCTTCCTACTCTCCTGTGGTAAGGTGACGAAAGAAAGGAAATAGTTGTGGCTGCCACTGAGACATAAGACAAGCATGGGTGCCGATCCATTCTTCTCCAGTCCAGGGTACGTGTTCTCTCTTTGGGTCACACCATCCTCCTGGTGTAGAACCCACACAGAGGTTGAGCAACAGGTGGGTAATCCAGGAAGAACAGCAAGATTTGCTAATATTTGCTGAGAGCTCAATGCTGGAGCGAACGGCACAGCGTGGTGTTTCTCCCTTCCAGGAAAGGCAGAGTGTGGAGGGCCTCACATCGAATTTGGCGGCTTCGTTTTCTGCATTCATGGCTGGCTCTTCCGCAATCTCCCTCTAGCCTCCTGATTTTAAACTGAAATTCAGATGATTTTTAATCCTTTCTGGATCTTGAAACAATTTGAGGATTATCCAAATAACGAGCACCCCAGAATAATGTAAACATGCTCATAGCCTGAAACCCCTCCAAATCCTGAATATCCTTTTAAGGTGGCTCCCATCTTTTATCCATCAGAGTCTGTGGATTCAAGGTTCAGAAGCTTGGTTTCCAGGCAGGTCTTCCATGACTGATGCCCCTCGAGAACATTCTTCTGGGCCATTATTTCCTCTTCCTCCCTCCCTCCTGCCTTCCCTGCCCAGCTGGCTTCAGCACATGATTGCCAGCTGAACTGGCATCATGGACCGATCAGTAGTTGTTTTCTGGGTCTAGCGGAAACAACTAAATTCCCTGAAGCAAATCCTGTCTTAGTTATTGATTTTCTCCACTTGAACATTTTCATAATCCCTTATTAAATCATAAAACACTGCTTCACCATCTGCTGCTTCAGTCTCTTGAACCAAATTTCAATTTCTTTGGGGTCCTTGAACTCAAATGCAGTAAGTTCTGGAACTGTGGACTTCATTCTTCCACTTGTTTAAGCGCTAATAGCTATTGAGCATCTATCCAGTGCCAGGAACTGTTCTAGGTATCAGAGATACAGCTGAGGACAAAACAGACCTCACCTTAATTTGTTCTCCTCCAAAATGGTGATTCTAACTATTGTTTCAAATAATGATACAGGGGCTGGAGAGATAGCCTAGCGGTTAAGAGCGCCGACCGCTCTTACAGAGGACGCCGGTTCGATCCCCAGCACCCACATGGCGGCTAAGAACCGTCTGAAACTCCAATTCCAGGAGAACTCCAGTTCCAGGGGAATCCGATACCCTCTTCTGACCTCCGCGGCGTTGCACGACACGGGTGCACAAACTTGCATGCAGACAGTACATTCATACACATACAGAAATAAATAAAATTAATAAAAAAAATTTAAAAAAAAAATAATGATACAATTACTGTAATAACTATATAAGTTATAAGTTCTGCTCTAAATTTTTAATATGCATTATCATTATTTTTAGAAAACCCAATGAGGTGAACTTTGATACTGTTCTCATTTTGCAAATGTGAACATCAAAAAGTTCAAGTAATTTATCCAAATTAGGAAGGGACAAAGACAGAATATAACACTAGACAGTTTGATTAAAATACCTTTGCAGTCAACATTCCTGGCTCTAGTCACAATGCAAAGTTAGAGCCTTTAGCACCACTGAAATATGAACAGCTGTCTTGCCAAAAAATTAGTCTAGCAATACGTATATATTTAAGTAGTCCTGGAGGTGCTGGAGGCTCAAAGTCAGAATGAGTGTAATCAAAAGGCATTGATGACTTTGTTAACCAGAGAGGGACTGAGGATCTTGGCAAGAGAATGGTGCACATGGATTTGGAATGTGAGCCTCGGGATTACTAGAGTTGAGCTGGTAGCCAGGGAACAAAGAATTCCAAAGTTTTAAAAATATATTTTAAAATTATATACGCTCTTCTATTTAAAACTGTAGTAGACACAAGACATGATTGATCTTGAGGTAATAAATGAAGAAAATATTTTTTTTAATTTTATTTATTTCTGTATGTGTATGAATGTACTGTCTGCATGCAGGTCTGTGCACCCGTGTCGTGCAATGCCGCGGAGGTCAGAAGAGGGTGTCGGATTCCCCTGGAACTGGAGTTCTCCTGGAACTGGAGTTTCAGACGGTTCTCAGCCGCCATGTGGGTGCTGGGGATCGAACCCGGGTCCTCTGTAAGAGTGGTCGGCGCTCTTAACCGCTAGGCCATCTCTCCAGCCCAAAGAAAATATTTTTAAATAGTAGGTACTAAAAGACTGGCTAGTCTGAAGAAAATATTTAAAAAGCAATTTCCTATACCCATAGCCTCCAAAGAGTTCAGTTTGTTCTACTGTAGACGCAAATGAAAAATTAGAACTGGGAATCATTGAGAGGGGGAGGCTCCTGGGCAGGGACAATTCAATGGTTTATAGACTCTGAGGGTTATATAATTTGAATGACCTTCCTTAGAAAATGACCAATGCCAAAATTAGATCCGAAGTCCTTATAAAAAGGCCCTAAAGCACAAGCCACATTAGCTTTACAGCAAGATTGGCTCTGGTCAAGTGGATTGCAGAGTCAGAAAGATGGTGGTAAGAAAGACATGCCTGGCTGACATCAGAACTGCCTTGAGAGTGCTAAGGCAGCCCAATCCAGAGAACTTTGTCATTGAGAGAAGGTACTGGAAGGTGCTTGGATAAAAGATGCAAGTCAGGTGTGTGGACTGTTAGAAGGGAAGCCTTTGGCAGTCCAAACCACTAAAACGGACACTCAATGTAAATCTAAAATGAGATATCGATTTCTGCTTATCAATTTGTCAATTTGTGAAAGTGGTATCGTATGGCAGTCTGGTTAAACTTTGGGGCAAAGTAGAAAGAATTTCTTTCTCTCTATGTGATGTTGCATTTTCAGGGAGCAAGCTGAGCCAGGGAAATGTAGAATGGATGTGAACCAATCCATCCTCTCCACTAGGCACCTTTGTTTTTTGGTTTTTTTGTTGTTGTTGTTGTTTTACATTTTATTTTTTTTTTATTTTTGTATGTGTATGAATGTACTGTTTGCATGTAGTTTTGTGCACCTGTGTTGTGCAATGCCTTGGGGATCAGAAAAGGGTGTCGGATTCCCCTGGAACTAGAGCTAAAGATGGTTCTCAGCTGCCATGTGAGTGCCGGGGTTTGAACCTGGGTCCTCTGCAAGAGCAGTCGGCACTCTTAACCACTAGGCCATCTCTCCAGCCCCTCCACTAGGCACCTTTGTATAGCGTGTAATCCTTTCAATCTAATAAGGCAAATCTTATATCTAGAAGCTCAGTGATTTTAACAGTATACCTAAATGTACTTAGATATGTACAGTTCTGTGACTCAGAAAGTCCACTCCTTATAATCTGCCTAAAGAAAATTATAGCAGAAGAACTAGACGTAAATAGAACAAAATTTATAGAAGTTGTATTTATATAGTGAAAAACTGTAAAACACTTGTATGTCTGATAACAGAAAATTAATGAACTCATAGCTCTGCCTCAAAATCAAATACTGCTCATTCATTACATCAATTTTATTTTAAAAATACATTGTTTATGTATGTATGTATGTATGTATGCCTGCCTATCTGTATGTATACCAAACATGAGTGTAGTACCCACAGAGGCCAGAAAAGACCATCAGATCCCCTGGAACTGGAGTTATGGACAGCTGTTAGCCACCTTGTGGATGCTGGGAATTGAACCTGGGTTCCTCTGCACTCTTAACTACTGAGCCATCTCTCCAGCCCCCATTAAAGAAATTTTAAATGTCAGAATCAACGTGATTGTGAATTAAAAGGTAAGAATGAAGCTGAGCCTGTGGTGTACACCTTTAAGCCTAGCATTCAGGAGTCAAAGGTAGGTGGATCTCTGTGAGTTCAAGGCCAGCCCGGTCTACATAATTAGTTCCAGGCCAGCTGGAGCTACAAAGAGACCTTGTCTCAAAAAGACCAAAAATATTTTTTGGAGCCCAGCATGGTGGCAAACATAACCTGTAATCCCAGCATTGAGGCTGAGCCAGGAGGATCAGGAGCTCAAGGCCAGGCCAGGTTACAACAGACAAAGATCAGGAGCTCAAGGCCAGGTAAGGCTACAACAGACAAAGATCAGGAATTCAAGGCCAGGCAAGGCTACAACAGACAAAGATCAGGAGCTCAAGGCCAGGCAAGGCTACAACAGACAAAGATCAGGAGCTCAAGGCCAGGTAAGGCTACAACAGACAAAGATCAAGAATTCAAGGCCAGGCAAGGCTACAACAGACAAAGAATATTTCAAACAAACCAACTACAGCAACAACAAAAAAAAGCAAGAAAAGACACTATACAGATTGTTAAAATGTAGTATGTGTGTGCTACAAAAAGCTAGAAAAGTAGTTTTCTATGATATTACAGGCTATTTTAATTTGTTCTTTATGCTTTTTCCATATTAATTTTCCTTTTGTGTAAATGGCATACCATTACCATTATTGTAAACACATTTTAAAATGTTCTCCAGACTTGAAGGACAGATACCAAGTGGGAGCAGGGAGTGAACACAGCTTTGACCTCATGGGTGTATTATTTGCACCTCATTGATTTTCACTGCTCTGGAGTCTGTGCCCTGGGTTGCTCGGGTGTGCTGTGCTTCATTACCCTCCATCCTCCAGTGATGGATGGTCATCGAAGGACTTGCCTCTGACCACTACTACCTTTCAAAATAGCTCCATGTGCTTGATCACTAAGACAACACAGCTTTGGGTCACAAAAGACTCACCATGCAAGGTGAAGCTAACATGAGCTGGGCTGGAGCAGTCAATTGATTTAGCTACTTCCAGATTTATGGAACACCACTGTGGAGTAATTAAATTTACTGAGCTCTTTCCACAAGATATTAACTTGAAGTAATCCTCATGAAACATAAATTAAGAGCTGGGTTTGAGTTTTGTTTTGCTGTTTTTCATTTTGGAATCAGTAATTAAAGATTATTCAATTATGATAATGTGTTTCTTTTAGGCTTGCTTTTTTTTTGTAGCTGAGGCCTGATGAACACTATGCAGCCTGGGTGATGATGTTTCTTTTCTTTTTTCTGTTTCAGCACTGAGGATCAAACCCAAGCCCCGCACACTCTAGGCAAGCACTTACCATTAAACTATAGGTCTCCAACCATAATGATAATGATTTAAGAAGAAAATCCAGACGTGGTGGTACACACTTGTATTCCTAGAAATTGGGAGGATTGCCACAAGTTCAAGGCCCTTCGAAGAAAGACCCTATCTCAATCCAATGAATTATGAAGGGGATGTACAGACATATTTTCTCACTTTTTTTTTCTTTTCATCAGAGCCATTGGCATTCATCAGCGATGTCAGATGTCTATTTTCTCACTTTTTATGTGGTTGGCTCTTCTCTAAACTTCTTGTACATGGTCCAGGATGTCTTTAGAGTGGATACAGATTGAGGAATTTGGAGCCTAGCACACTCTAGACCCCTTTAGTTTAAAACACTATAGGGGACGCCAGGCATGGTGGCGCATGCCTCTAATCCCATTTGGGAGGCAGAGGCAGATGGATCTTTGTGAGTTCAAGGCCAGCGTGGTCTACATAGAGTTCCAGGACAGCTGGGGCTACAGGGAGACCCTGTCTCAAGAAGACAAAAAACAAACAAACAAACAAAAAACCCACAAGAACACTATAGGGGAAATCAAAAGGGTTTTGAGTTTAATCATCATAATGATATATAGTGGAGAGAGAGAGAGAGAGAGAGAGAGAGAGAGAGAGAGAGAGAGAGAGAGTTAGGACATGTGCCCCCCCCCTCCCCCCAATCTCCAGGGGATGAGGGGAGAGGCCCTGCTCCTGTTGTAAGGTAGGACTGCACAGCCTGGTCTGGCTGCTTCTCTCTGAAACTGCTCTTGCCTCAGGCTCACCCACAAAGTTCATGGAGTGCTGGATGCCGGTGCTCATAACGTCCCTAGTGAGCACGGAATCGGCACTGGATGCCGGTGCTCGTAGCTTCCCTGGTGAGCACGGAATCGGCTCTGGATGCCGGTGCTCGTAGCTTCCCTGGTGAGCACGGAATCGGCACTGGATGTCGGTGTTCATCGCTTCCCTGGTGAGCATGGAATCAGCACTAGACGCTGTGCTCATAGCTTCCTTGGTGAGCACGGAATTGGCACTCCTCCTGGCAAGTACTTAGCAGCCACTGGAGCAGAAGGCAGATTCAGATACAAACTGACAGGCAGGCAAATTACAGCTCCTGGCTTTGCAGGGAGCACAGTGCTCTCATAGTCCAAGTTCTCTCTCATGGGATGGGGAAAGCTGCATCAGAAGCAGCAGAGGAAATAGACTTGTATAAGACAAGGTTTGGAGTCCTCCTAATGCGGGCTAAGTCTTAGTTTCTTCATTTGTAAAATAGGACTATACCCCGTGACCCATGGGTGATACTGTGATATCAGCAAGAGCTGTTACGTAAATGCCAGACCCAGATTCTCACACATGGTGTTTGCTGTTTCCATAGTTCCAAGGCTTGCTTCTACCTTCATTCTGTCTTCAATGCCAATGGTTCTTAACTCTGATTTTAGAATCACCTGAGAAAACTAGAAATGTTTGAGTTCTATATTCATTATCTACTGCTGTTTAACAAACCACCCCAATACTTAGAAGCATAAGAAAGACACATTTACTGCCTCCTGGGCTCTATAAATTGGGAAACTGGTAGCAGTCCGGCCAGGTAGTCTGACTCAGACTTTCTCATGATGCAGCCAGCAAGTGTCCCCTGTACTGCCATTACTTGTGGCCTCATTGGGCTCAGAGGATATACTTCCAAGTTCACTCACAGGGGGATGGACAGAATCCTCACCATGTGAACCTCTGCATGGTGCTACAGCATAGCATTTGGCTCTCCCCAACCTAATGTCATTCTATCACTGATGCCTGAGTTTCCAGGTCATACACTGTGGCTACTATCCTGTTCTGTCCATACACTGTGACTGCTATCCTGTTCTGTCCATACGCTGTGACTGCTATCCTGTTCTATCCATACACTGTGACTACTATCCTGTTCTATCCATACACTGTGATTACTATCCTGTTCTGTCCATACACTGTGACTGCTATCCTGTTCTGTCCATACACTGTGACTACTATCCTGTTCGGTCCATACACTGTGACTACTATCCTGCTCTATCCATACACTGTGACTACTATCCTGTTCTGTCCATACACTGTGACTACTATCCTGTTCTATCCATACACTGTGACTGCTATCCTGTTCTGTCCATACGCTGTGACTGCTATCCTGTTCTATCCATACACTGTGACTACTTTCCTGTTCTGCCCATACACTGTGACTACTATCCTGTTCTATCCATACACTGTGACTACTATCCTGTTCTGTCCATACACTGTGACTACTATCCTGTTCTGTTCATACACTGTGACTACTATTCAGTTCTATCCATACACTGTGACTACTATCCTGTTCTGTCCATACACTGTGACTACTATCCTATTCTGTCCATACACTGTGACTACTATCCTGTTCTGTCCATACACTGTGGCTACTATCCTGTTCTATCCATACACTGTGACTACTATCCTTTTCTGTCCATACACTGTGGCTACTATCCTGTTCTATCCACACACTGTGACTACTATCCTGTTCTGTCCATACACTGTGACTACTATCCTGTTCTATCCATACACTATGACTACTATCTTTTTCTGTCCATACACTGTGACTACTATCCTGTTCCATCCATACACTGTGACTACTATCCTGTTCTGTCCATACACTGTGACTACTATCCTGTTCTGTCCATACAGTGTGGCTACTATCCTGTTCTATCCATACACTGTGACTACTATCCTGTTCTGTCCATACACTGTGACTACTATCCTGTTCTGTCCATACACTGTGACTACTATCCAGTTCTATCCATACTCTGTGACTACTATCCTGTTCTATCCATACACTGTGACTACTATCCTGTTCTGTCCATACACTGTGACTACTATCCTGTTCTATCCATACACCGTGACTACTATCCTGTTTTATCCATACACTGTGGCTACTATCCTGTTCTATCCATACACTGTGACTACTATCTTGTTCTGTCCATTAGAAACAAATCATTAAGATCCTCCGTACTCGGGGGAAGGATCACTGAGGACCATCTTGAAGGTTGGTGTCCTCGATAGCTTCAGTTGTCGACTTGACATGCCTGGGAAGAGGGACCTCAATTAGGGAATTGACTCTACAGATGGGCCTGAGGACATGCCTGTCAGGCATTTTCTTGATGACTACTATTATCCAGTCCACAGTAGGTGGTGCCACTCCTGGGCCGGTGGTCCTGGGGTGCATAATAAATGAGGCTGAACCAAGCCAGTAAGAAGGTTCCTTGATGGTCCCTGCTTCAGTTCCTGCTTCCAGGTTCCTACCCTGCTAGAGTTTCTACCCTGACTTCCTTCTGTGATGGATTATGACCTGGGAATTGAAAGCTGAAATAAACCATTTCCTCACCATGTTGGTTTTTAATCAGTAGTTTATCACAGCAACAGAAAGCAGACTAAGCAGCTGCTCTCCCCAGGCTCCAGTCCTAATGATTTCCATTTAGCTAACTTGGGGGCCAAACATTTTGGTTTTGTTTTATTCTTAATTTTAAGGCTCCTTAGGAAACTCCATTGTGCCACCAAGTTTGAAGCCACACTTTATAGAGTTCCTCCAGATACCTTTTGTTCAGCCCAATTTTGTCTACTCAATCCCTTCCTTTAGCATGTTTTTAATTGTCTCATTATCTTTGGCTAAATTCTCTCTGGTCCTACACAGAGAGGCCAGAAACAGAAGGCAGCAGGTCCCAGGGACACAGGAATCCACTGTTCCCAGTGCAGGTCTATAGCAGCAATGGGGTTGGCAGCTGGAAAAGCAAACAATGTAAATTGCTAACATCCTTGGAATGTACAGAACCTGGGAAAGCTATTGCTACTCTTGATACATATCATATTGCTATCATTAGTCTCTCTCTCTCTCTCTCTCTCTCTCTCCATATATATATATGTATATGTATATATATATATATTTACATAATTTTAACTTTTAGAAACTTCAGCTGTTCTGTCAACTGGAAAAAATATCCCAGTTTACAGTGTTGAGTTGGCATTGTACAGAAATTAATAGCCGTATTGGTCTAAAAATGTTAAACTTAATATTTGTTTCCATTCATATGGAGGTCATAAGCTGTATTAAATATGTAAGGTCTTGTCTATGTGTGTTTGATTACAAAAACTAATAAAGTATTCTATAAATAATGGAGGAGGATAAAAAAGATCCCTGGAACAACTGGGGCAAGTAGATGTGCAAAGGACCAGGCGAAGTCAGGGATAGATAAGTCAGAAGTCAGAATTGATGAACAGGCTAGGCATGAGTACCTAGTAGGCACACGCTGCTAGCAGCAAGGAGAGCCCAGGAGCCAGCTCTGCCTGCTGGTCCAGTTCCAGCTGCCTGACTACTCTCCTACCCTTGGGAAAGCCAACCTCAAAACACCTTCCTGAAATGCCAGCCAAGAGCAGCCTGAAGTGTGAATGCAGACAGCAGCACTCCTAGCTTCCTGGCAGAAGCAGTTCCCCTAACACAAGCTGCCCTCAACCCCTCTTCCAGTAAGCAAGCTTTCTTGGCTCATTATTATGTTGGCATTGCCATCCACAAGATTAAAGTTGCCTACAACAAAAATAAACATAGAATGGTTATGATATACACATCACTGGGGACCAAAGTGTCCATCATCACAGATGGCTTATTCATCCCTGCGTAATGAAATCAAGATTATAATTGTATATTTCCAGCCTGTTCTCTTTCCCTCCTCACTAAAGAGGGATCTGTCTTTGTCTGCCTGATCAGTTTCTGCTTGCTTTTGCCCCCTGGCCCTTTGACCTTATGTAGCACAGAATCTAAAGACAGAGGACAGAAGGGCAGGAGGGATCAGAGCAAGGTTCTGAAAGAATACTTAGCACGGGAGGGAGCTAAGAGCGGCTGAAGAGCATTTATAACACATGGTGGCATACGCCTTTAATCCCAGCATTTATAACACATGGTGGCAGGTGGATCTCTGTGAGTTCAAGGCCAGCCTGGTCTACATAGCAAGCTCCAGGCCAGCTGGGGCTACAGGGAGACCCTGTCTCAAAAAGACCCCCCCCCCAAAAAAAAGAGTGCATGTAAGAGGAAAGGTTTATACAAAGAGAAATGCTTCTCAGTACTGTGATTCCTTTTTTGAATGCTGAAGAAGAGTAACTTTTTAGAAAACCTGTTTATTTGGGTTATTTGGAAATTTCTTTTTAGTTGATGGACTACTTTTTTAAAATCATGATCCTATTTTGAGATCGGATTGTGGGTATCCCTGCTTTAATGAGCATCATTAGTATCCACAATGTCTAGAATAGCAGACCATAGTGATTACTGTTAAATAAATAGCACAGGCCCATGAAGTTCCAGAGGCATGTGCACAGCTGAAATATGATGAAAATGAGAAGATAAGAAAATGCATTGGAGCTACATGTGCCCAAGTGTTCTCTGATCAATCTCACATGTAGTGTTTGGCACTCACTCTGCCTCCGCTCCTCCTGACCCCTTCAAAGACCTAGGAAGTCGCTGGACACCACTGATCTTATTACCTAAAGGTTTCTCATATCTAGACTTTCTCTTCTTCCTCACAGGCCATTGTCTTAGCACAGGATCTTATCGTCTCTTTCCTAGACTAACACCTACTAACTGTTTTCCCTGCCTCCAGTTGTATTAATTGTCCACCACCTGTTTGCTTGAAATTCTTCACTGGCTTCCCACTACTTAACGGATAAAGTTCAAGGCACAAGCAGTTCTTTCTAATGTGTGCCCTGTCTAACCACCTGCTCAGTCACGGTGACTACTTTGAGTGCCAGGAGATCTCCATAGGATTAATCCCTTTGTATCTTTGCCTGGGTTCTTTCCTCTCTGATAGCCCCATTCCTTCAAAACCACCTGCACTCAGCTCCTGCCTCGAGAGCATCTGCTGTGTCTGCCCATAGGCAGTTTTGTTGTCCTGCATCCTAGATATAATCACATTCTGCTTTCCCCAGTGTCCTCCCACTCCCCTCACATGTACAGAATCCCTGACCCAGTATTTATTTGTTTGTTTATTTATTTATTTGTTTGTTTATTTATTTGTATGAGTGTTATGCCTGCATGTATGTAAGTGTACCCAAGATGTACAGTCCCCACACAAGACAGAAGAGGGTATCGGATCCCCTGGAATTGGAATTATAGATGGTTATTAGCTGCCATGTGGGTGCTGGGTTTTGAACCCAGGTCTTCTGCAAGAACAACAGCAAGTGCTTTTAACCAGAGCCATCTCTCCAGCACCCCCAGTCCAATATTTATAATCTTGATGCATATATTATTTTGAAAGTCATCTCATGTAAGAAATTTGGAAGCTTCTTAAGGAAAGGATAGAACCTTATTCCAACACAATTAAGATAATTACAGTTTCACTATTATCAATATAGTTAAGGACCTTTATTAAGCCAATGCTCTTTCTTATACACCATCCAGTATTGTTCTTTTTGTCATTTGTAGCATATTTTCCTAGCAGCGTTTGGTATATAGTAGATACTGGATAAAAGCAAAATGAAACAAAACAAAACAAAACGAGTGTTTGCTGAGAAAGCAGAGAGAGTTTGAGCTTTCCTCTTCTCTAACAGACTTATAAGCTAACGCCCTATATTTGGCCACCAGAAATAGGTTTTCTGGACTAAATAAAGCAAATATTCAAAAAAAAAAAAAAAAAAAAAAAAGGTGGCGCACGCCTTTAATCCTAGCACTTGGGAGGCAGAGGCAGGCGGATCTTTGTGAGTTCAAGGCCAGCCTGGTCTACAGGGCGAGTTCCAGGACAGCTGGGGCTACAGGGAGACTCTGTCTTGAAAAGACCAAAAAAAAAAAAAGCAAATATTAATAGCTGTTGAATCTGACTTAGATGTTACATAAACCTTCATTTTATAAGTTCCTCTAAATTTTGGAGCCTTTTAAAAGTTACTATGAAAAGATGAAAACCATTTTATGAAATATTGCTTTAGGGTCTTTTCTTGCTGTAGACTGGCCCTGGCTACACTGAGCTCCCAAGGCCTCTCACAAGTTCTCCCTTTTCCTAGTAAGCCATCAGACCACTCTCATCGCAGCTGCCATGGTGAACTGGAGCAACTTCGACACATGATCTGGACGTCACTCCTCAGCGTGTGCATTCACTCTTGGCTTGGTCTGGTTGTCCTGGGTGATGTATGCAGCAGTGATTCAGGCCTACTAGTCACCTGGAGAGGCAATCCTTCTTCAGAGGACAGCTGAGGGCATATGAGATGTGGCCAGTGACAGGCATGATGACAGAATATTTATCTGCCAGATGGGGACATGGTTAGTAATGGTTTTTCAGCTCTAGGGCAGGACCCAGACTCACAGCAAAGCTGCTCAAAGCCTGTAGGCTGCAGCAGATGGGAGTCCCCTCCCTTTCTGCAAAACAGCAACCAGACCTCTGGGTCCAGGAGAGTTGTAGCTTGAAAGCTATCAAAGCATTCACCACTCCTGGGGGCAGGATTCCATAATAATGTGCAATTAGATATAAGAAAACATCAAATGCTACAAAATTCCTAAAGGAGAAAAGCTGGGTGTACTTTAGTACATTATGTTTTAGATGGTGGGATAGTCAGGCATACACTCTGGTGCCAAATAAGCCACTACCAACTGGTGACTGTGGGTACTATTTAACCAGTCTGAGTTTTCTCTGTCTCTAGCAAAAGAGTGATAACCTTATGGAAATAGTAAATATAAGTCATCATCACAGTGCCTGGAATACAGTAAGTCTTCAATAAATGATTGATAGATTGTTCTAGGAGAGTCTTGAGAGTTCGCAAGGTTCTGAAAACACCCAAGAGAGAAAATAAGTGTAGGTTTTATAGACTGCAAAGGAAAATAAAACCACTGAGAACAGGGAAATCATAAATGACAGGAGATAGGAAAAAACGAACGGACAGCCAACGGGAATACAGGGAAATCTGGACAGTGAAGTTTCTCGTATGTAGATTTTGTTCTCTCTGGATTCTCTCCTGGTTTTACAAGACATTAAATTATTTAAGTCAAATCAAAGTCTTCTGAATATTCAAGAATCTCATTTTGCTAGTTTGAAGGCTTTTAGCCATGACTTGCACAACCCCTGAAGAGCTGGGGCTGTCTATGGCAGCTGCGTGGACCTCAACACCCACCTACGTACAAAGAAGCAGACCATGCAGTGATTAAAACGCTGCTAAAACAAACCAATTATGCTCTTCTACATCCCCCATCTCTGTTAAAACCTTACACTTCATTAATTTTGTGGGATTCCAGGACCCTGAGTCTATAATTCTTGGTTAGCGCTGTCCCATATGCCTGGCAGGAAAGCATGCTTAAATGGTTCCTAGCCACGAATCGCTACCAGCCCAGAGACACTGAGGTCCAGAGATGCAGCTTCAGCTCAGATGCTTAACATCTGCCTGATTTATGGCCTCCTTGCTTTCTGAAGAGAGCTGGTAAAAGCTGTGGGGGAACATTTTGATGCCGCTTGTACTCGTTTGCAGCAGTAAATTGTGATGGTATTGTAACAGCAAATGTATCAGACAGTCAGAATCTATTACAGAGCAAGACCAGCAGCATCATGGGAAAATCACTACATACACAGGATGCAAAAGGCTACTTTCAAGTGGTATTTGGGGCATATTTCTAAGTAGACAGGAAATTAGGAAGGAAGACATTAAGAATCCCACAACTATACTAATTGGGCCACATGATTATCTAACCATCAGGTTGAACATGGCATAGACCAGGGCTGATGGGTGTCAATCAGACTCCAAAGTCAATCAGCCATCTGCAGTGTGGAATTGTTAGCCCTAACAGTCTGATTATACTTAGTGTTTGTACTACGACATGTTTGTGGTTTATACATTTTCTCCTAATTTGTTATCTAGCATTACAGTAGTTTAACTCTCCTGCTTTTTTCTCAAATTCTTAATTTAGGAACTCCCACTTTAAGACATCTGTATTTATTCTTTTATAATTCCATACCTGTATATAATGCATTTTTATTATATTTGTCCTCTGTTGCCCTTTCTTATTCCCCTCCCATTCCTTCTGGAACCCTTGTCTTCGCAACCAGTACCCTCCCACCACCTATTTTCACATCTTTTTAGAAAACGAATCACTGGGGGCTGGAGAGATGGCTCAGCTGTTCAGAGCACTGGTTGCTCTTGCAGAGTGTGGGGATGAAATTTTGTGTGTGGCTTAAAGCGAGAACTTGTAAGACCTGTCCTGGGAGACCTCCAGTTATCTGATATCTCTGTGGGCATTCAGAATTATCTGTAGCAGGAAGATTCGGGATATTACAATGATTCTTGCTTTGCCCTATCTCTGCAAAGTTCCAGGCACCTTCCCTCAAGGCATTGAGCAAAATGTCACACCTCTAGTTACCTATTGCACAAACCAGAGCTCTGCAGCCTCCCCCCATTAGAACCAAGGTGGCTCACCCCTCCCTTCTGTCTGCTCCCCACTTCCTTGCCCAGAGCACAGTAGACTTAAATATATAGACCTCACGGACAGAAAATAAATGGAGTTCCTATCCTCCTCGGCTCTGCGTGTGAGTCCATTCATTTCCACGGGTAATCTCCTGTGGTTTTCCCTCCCCCCTTCTTGCGGGAGTGAAGCCTAGAGACTGTCAGCCTGCAGGCAGGAGACAAGTGCTGGAGCTGAACCAAGAAGGGAAGGACAGCGTGTGGAATGCGGCGGGTGGCGCACGCCTTTAATCCTAGCACTCGGGAGGCAGAGGTAGGCAGATCTTTGTGAGTTCAAGGTCAGCCTGGTCTACAGAGCAAGTTCCAGGACAGCTGGGACTACAGGGAGACCCTGTCTCAAGATTAAAAAAAAAAAAAAAAAAAAGAATGCGGCCACGCATGACTCAAAGACATTGAACAACAACAACTACAATGACACAGAGGACCTGGGTTTTGTTCCCAGCATCCACATAGCCGCTAACAACTTTACATAACTGCAGTTGAAGGGGATCTGACACCCTCTTCTGTCCTCCACAGGCACTGCATGACACAGGTGCACTTACCTACAGGGGGGCAATGCACTCATATTCATAAAACAAAAGCAATAAATAAAATATTTTTAATAATAAAATAATCCATTGAGTTTAATTAGAGTTGTTTACATGAACATTGGTGTGGAGATATTTAGTTAAACATGGCCAATTTACCAGTGGCCACACCACTGAAGACAATGACACCCCTCCCGAGCAAGTTCCTCATCTGGGCATGGCCTCTCATGAGCCCATCCCAAACCATGATGGATGCTGAGGGACTCAATCTTGTGTAGGTCTTCTGCAGGTACCCACAGCCTCTGTGAGCTCACAGAACCCTCACGTCTTAAGTCCTATAACTCCACAGGCTCCCCAGACAGTCACTCTCCCCAGCCAATGCTTCTGATGGTCAATAGTCAAATTAATCTTTCAAAAATATCACCATCTATATTAATCATTATTTACTTTCATTTTTATTTTTGGTCTTTTTGAGACAGAGTCTCCCTTTAGTCCCAGCTGACCTGGAGCTCGTTATGTAGACTAGGGTGGCCTTGAACTCACAGAGAACCACCTGCCTCTGCCTCCTGAGTACTGGGATTAAAGGTGTGCACCACCACTCTTGGCTTAATCATTATTTATAATCCATTAGTGGTGGCCTCGACCTGTTAAACCCATCCACAGCACATCTCATGGCTAATCTGCTATGTGGGCCTGGTTTTCTGAGAAATCTTCAAAGGCCCTCCAGTTGTAATTGACTTTTGCTTCTGCATCTTCCTCATTTGATATTAAACTCTCTGGCAGCAGAGACAATGCTGGTTTACAATACGTACACATTAAATATTTGCTGAACAACTAACTGATTGGACCTTCTCTTATATGCTAGCTGGCAATACAAACTATTAAAAATGCCTCTGCAATTTGGCTAGCTGGCAATATGAACTATGAAAGTAATTTAGCAGTAGCAATGTTCATTAAAATATTCATAATCTTTGACTTTAATATATCTGAGAATGTATTCTGAGGTGATCTTTTAGTGGGGAGATGATGTTTATGAGGTCTCCCCTATAATAAAGAAATGCCAAATGAGCTTAAAGTAATCATAAAAGAATGATTAAATAAACTAAGATAAATTCACTCAAATGAATATTACTAAGTCAATAAAAATTATAAAGACTGGCTAATGGCATGGAACAGTCTCATGACCTATTTCTCTTTTTAAAATTATTGAAGATTAAAACTATACCTATTTTACCTAGCAAAGATAGTTCTTAAAATAGTTTATTGAGTTTTGTGTATTTTACATAATAGATCTTAATCAAATTTAGAACCCTCTCACCCACCCACCCCCTCTCCCCAGATTTCATGCATTCTGTCATGTATGTCAAGCTCTATCTGGCCAAGCATTTGTACCTAGATGTTCTTTGGTGCAAGTTCATCCACTGGGGTCCAGTCAGTGTATCTACAGTTTCTCACTTAAAGATCTACTCTCCCTCACCCAGCAGTAATCAGTTGC
Organism: Rhizomys pruinosus; assembly: GCA_009823505.1. Classification (NCBI taxonomy): domain Eukaryota; kingdom Metazoa; phylum Chordata; class Mammalia; order Rodentia; family Spalacidae; genus Rhizomys; species Rhizomys pruinosus. The sequence continues at coordinate 2,746,088 of VZQC01001310.1, read as the reverse complement.
CAGTAGTTTCTAGGCTAGGGCTGGTGCATGTTGCCCACTTCCCCAGTTCTCTGCTGGGTTTTGTCTGATTGAGTTGGCATGGGTCTTCTGCATGCTGCCACCATTGTTGCAAGTTTATATGAACAAGTTCCCAGAAGCCAGAAAGCCTGTGTTTCCTTATGTTCATGCACCATAACTCTTCTAATCCTTCCACCTCCTCTTCTGCAATGGCACCTCAGTCACAGGTGGCTGAGGTTTAACAAAGAGTGATCTCCAGAGGAAACGAGAGAAGCAAAGTCTGCGAGTACAGATAGATACTTTTGTTCAGGAGTTGTATTGCAAAGAAAAGCAGAGAAGAAAAATTGGGGTTAAGAGAGACTAATTTGTTTAAGCAGGTATTGTTGTAGTATGTGTCTCATGTTGAGGGAATGGCCTAGCAGAGAACGGAGATTCCTTCTAGAGTGAAGCATGGGAGCAGGCTCAGGGGCATGGGCGCCCGAGGGGCCAGAGTGGACGCTCATCAGCCAATAAGTAGGAGGATACACCGGGAGAGTCAGGGTGTGTCCTGTGGAAATCACAGGGAGCACCAGTAACACAAAGGCATTTACAGAGAGAGACCCCTGCTCTACCTCACTGGCATCTTGGGGTATGGGGCTTGTTTCACATGCAAAGAAATGAACACCTCAAAAAGATGATTTTTGCCTTGGGCCATCTGATGAGAAGGTCAAAGTTGGGGGTCAAGTCTGTGACTATTTCAAAGAGGGAATATGGAGCATGGGATGATGCCTGCTTAGACCACTAGAGATGACTTAGAGTAAGTCAAGCTTGCTAAGAAAAAACAGGAGAAGCAGAACTTGTTGCTTTGTGAATAGCAAAGGCAAGAGACAACCTACATAAAGTAGGCTAGAGGTGCCTAGAAAAATAACAGGCAACAGTAGGAGGAGAATTCTGGTAGAGACAAGATTTTCTACCTGATTTTTATCTTCTTCTATAAAGGTTGTGCCCAAAGAGTTTGTGCACTGTCACAAAGACTGTTGGTGAGACTTGGGGGTGCAGATCAGTGGCAGAATGTTCCCTTGGAGCTCATAAGCCAACATCTTCCAACAAGAGGGAGCAGGTCTACAATGTCAATACTATTGGTGCAGACAGTAAGGAGAAACAGAAAAGGGGGGCTTCCTTCTACTCTGTTGACAGGCAGGAGGGTAATGGAAGAGAAACGGAGGAGCCAGAAAGATATGTACCCAGATTCCATTGTCCTCTGCTCCTTGTGTAGAGGACCCGTTAAAGATGGAATGTATCCAGGACCCAGGGTTTACTTCCCAGTACTGTAATGAAAGGAAGGAAGGCAGGAAGGAAGGAAGGAAGGAAGGAAGGAAGGAAGGAAGGAAGGAAGGCAAAGACAGTCTATGATGCCCCATATCCAAATGTCACCTGGGCCACGCTGAACATTCACTGATGTCTATTGTGGGATACCTGTGGAGGCACAGAGCAGTCTCTGAGCTGCGGAGGGTTTGGCTCTTGTTCCTATTTACCTATAAACACAAATGTGCCATGTCCCTCCCCACAGCCACTACTACCTGTGTTTATCACGTGTCCTTTGGGGGCCAAGTACCCACTTTCTAGCCTGTCCTGCACGGCAGTGGGGGCAGGATCCTGTGCGGTCTATGAGAATGCCTTAAAGGACAGCTGGAGCCTTTTATTACTTAAGGCTTAACACTTCTTGTGATGCTTAGAGCCTCAGAGTTCATTAAACCTTCTATGAGCCCCTGGCTTCATCCCAGCCTGGTCTCCCAGAAGGGCAGTGTTGTTCATTTGGGGAACCAAGCCCAGTTCAAAGAACCTGAAAGAAATGAATGCTACACTCCAACTATTTCCTGTCCTGCCCCTCCTTGCTTGTTGCCATCCCAAATTCTTTCTTCGCCACCATTTAAATTAAAGCTGCTATAAGTTAGGAAAGAAGTGAGGTTGTCTGCATGCAACAATGTCAAGGTCTCGAGTGAGCCACAAACTACTTCCAAACTCTCTCGGGCTGACCAAAGGTAGAAGCTGCAGGAGCCTGTCAGAGTCAGAGAATAAAGAGTACAAATGGAAAAGATCTGGAAAGGGCTTTGAGAATTCTAGTGGGTCTATTGAGTTAGAACCGCTGAGCATCATGGGTGAAGATGACAAAAAAGAAAAGAACTGCAGAGCAAAGAAAAATAGATTCTAGGGCTGGAGAGATGGCCTAGCGGTTAAGAACGCCGACCGCTCTTACAGAGGACCTGGGTTCGATCCCCAGCACCCACATGGCGGCCGAGATTCCGTCTGAAACTCCAATTCCAGGAGAACTCCAGTTCCAGGGGAATCCGACACCCTCTTCTGACCTCCGCGGCATTGCACGACACAGGTGCACAAACTTGCATGCAGACAGTACATTCATACACATACAGAAAGAAATAAAATTAATTAAAAAAATTAAAAAAAAAAAGAAAAATAGATTCTAGCTGTTCTCTGGATACTGCAGGGGGGAGCTGTGTGGGTGTTGACTTTTTTAGGCTATAGGCTTCTAAGGGCAAGTCCTGAAATTTTGCTCAACCTGGCAGAGCACTGTACACACACATGAACACCCAGCTGAACTGAAGGCAAAGAATGTGGCTGCTATTTTTCTCTTTATTTCCACAGGGATAGATATATATTTAGGTCACGTTAGTCAATGGACTAATTGTTCCCATTGAGAAGAAGCTAGAGAAGGAAATGGAAGAACTATTTCCAGTTTCAGCTCTACTCTAGGGCCCTGAGTGAAGTCCCTCCAACTCTCTGAGCCTCATGTTTTACATTTTTTTGGTCTTTTCGAGACAGGCTCTCCCTGTAGCCCCAGCTGTCCTGGAACTCACTCTGTAGATCAGGCTGGCCTTGAACACACAAAGATTCACCTGCCTCTGCCTCCCAAGTGCTAGGATTAAAGGCGTGCGCCACCACAAGAAGACAACACGACCAATCTGCTGGGGCTATGTGAGATCAGATGGGTACACTGAGTTTAAGAGTTGGGTGAAAGGAGGATACTTCTGCCTATCTTTCCTGTCTTCCCCAAAGGTCACTAAATGTATACTAGTGAATATATATATATATATCCTTCCATATATATATATATATATATATATATGGAAGGATAGCAGGCAAAGTTTATTGGTAGAGTAACAGTTTCCTGCAGCAGAAAAGGGTCCTGAAAATGAGTCGGAGAGATAGTTCAGCAGTTAAAAGCACTGGTTGTTCTTGCAGAGGACCTGGGTTCAATTCCAAGAACCCACATAGCAGCTAACAACTGTACATAACTCCAGTTCCAGAGGAGTCTAAAGCCTTCTTCTGCTCCACAGGCATTTCACAACACACGTACACTGACACACATGCAGGCAATACACTCATACATGTAAAATGTAAATAATAAGTGGGGCTGGAGAGATGGCCTAGCGGTTAAGAGCGCCGACCGCTCTTGCAGAGGACCCGGGTTCAATCCCCAGCACCCACATGGCGGCTGAAAACCATCTGAAACTCCAATTCCAGGAGAACTCCAGTTCCAGGGGAATCTGAGACCCTCTTCTGACTTCCACGGCATTGCACGACACGGGTGCACAGACCTGCATGCAGACAGTACATTCACACACATACAGAAATAAATAAAATTAAATAAAAAAATTTTTAAATAAATAATAAGTAAAATAAATGAGTTAATCCTTAACACATTTTAGAACCCTTAGAACTCATGAGCTAACAACTTATAAGAGAAGAGTGATCTACACTTTCAAGATTATTGGCACAGACAACAGAGAAACCCCCAAAGAGGAAGCACTGTCTTCCACTCTAGATAACAGACAGGAGGGCACTGAAGGAGAAACTTAAGAGCCAGGAAGAGCATCCACCCCAGAGCCTAGGGTTTCTCTGTTCTTTGTGCAGAGGTCCAATTAGAAATGAAGTGGCCCAATTGGGTGGCAGCAGGAGACATTAAGGAGGCATTTCCAGGTTTTTACCTTTACTGAAACCAGATGTGTTAAGAGATGAGCCTCATCTGGGGTCTCCCTAAAGTTAATGAGACAAGTTCACAGTTGTTGACTTGCTTCGCAGAATTTATTTTATGAGAACCTAATCCACATGGCTTCTCTTTGCTTTGGGACTCAACCAAGAGAAACGCCAGAAATCCTAGTACAATTTGCACTATGTTGCTTCATACACAGTATATATTCTATCAATACAATTATTTAATTTTGAGAAAGAAAACACTTAGAGACAAATTCAGTACATGTGAGCATGCATATGCATATATACACATTCTCATGTTTGTGTGTGTATGTCTAAGTACCCAACTTAGAGTTACAACTTTCTCACATATGCAGAGCTTTCTGTTATACTTCCTATCATGTAGATTAATTTTACAGAGGAAGGCTCCCCCAACTAACAATGCAAAGATCTCCCTATTTATCAAGAAGAGGAAAAGAAAAACCTTGGGTCAACTGTTCTTCTGTAAGACAATGCCCACATTAAGGACCAAACTTCAGAAAGGATAGCTGTGGGGCCACACTTGGGGGGAGGGACCTCAGTGCTGAATTTCTGGCCCAGTGAAGGTTCTGATGTCCCAACTGTGGCATGGAAAATGTAAGGGATGAGCCAGAAGGGATCACGGAGGCCTCAGTTAGCCGCTGACATGGACAGATGACCACTATCCCCATCCCCTACCTCACTTGGAACACAGACTCTCTAGAGTGACAGATTAAGTTTCCTCCTAGTTCAATGAAGTGAAACTTCAAGGATAATTAGATGGAGTTAAGGAATATAAGAGGTCTATGATGCACCCTGAGTTTAGTGGTCAAATTCATATCTATTCTAATAGGAAGATGATTTATTACTTAAATAAACAGTTGGTTTGCTAAATTAAATCTTTTTCAAAGCTTGGTCTCCATGGAGAAACCTAAAGTTACTGGTGGAGAACAGGTTGGAGTGGAGATATTGGGGGATACTTGGGGGTGAAGAGGGTAGAAAGCTGAATTTCTGACCCAATCCCTAAACTCTCAGCAACTCTTTTTCCTGAACTACCAGAAAAGTACTTACTATGCTGCCCTGCTTTTAGGCCTTAGGGGGACATGTTGATTGCCTTTGCTTTGGGTCACGGTTTTATTGCCCCTGGGAAAGTAGTGGCAAAGACCAAAGAAAGCAAGGCCAAGTGTGACGCCACGTAGCCACATGTCTATAGTTCCAGATTTTGGGGGATGGTGGCGAGAGCATCACAAATTTGAGTTTAGCCTGAGCTATGTAGCAAGACTGTCTGAAAAAGAAAAGTTCAACTTGAAAGGCAACATATGTGGGTTGGTAGATTTAGCCAGGATCCTTGGGGTACAAAAGAACAAAGACGCACTCAGGTGAGTGTACACCTCGGGAGCTGTGGTAAGGACACACAAAATATGTACAGCCAACAGGAGCCGCACACCAGGCCTCAAGGAACTAGCTGTGGAAGCCTGGCTCAGACACCCTCTCATTTCCGAATTGCATTAACCTTTCTCCAAAGCCCATCATTCACATGGGCAGAAGTTCTCTGTTCCTGATGCTTTTTCCCTTCAGCCATGGCTACATATTCCTAAGGGGCTGGGATCCTCGTGGCTCATCCATACTTCTGGCCTTTTCCATGTCATGATATCCATGTTCTACCTTCCTTCTATGTGCTGTCCTTTTCCATGTCATGATATCCATGTTCTACCCTCCTTCTATGTGCTGTCCTTTTCCATGTCATGATATCCATGTTCTACCTTCCTTCTATGTGCTGTCCCATTTCTGATCTAACAAACTGATCAACCCCCTCCCTCTGATAACAGTTCCATTTTCCAAGGAGTTTTACAATGCCCCTGTTTGGCAGTGCTTTGATGCCATGTGACATCACAGGCTGCCCAGCAGAGCTCATCCTAGAGACTGGCTACTCGGCACATCACATACCTTCTACTATTCTAGTTAGCTTAAAACATGGAATTTCTCACCATGCAGAATTTAGTCATGGCTTCTGTTACAAAAACTAATGCAAAGGTCTGAAGTCAGAGCAAACTTTTCAAAGCTTAGCAGATCTAAGCCTATCTATCCAGACCAATTACAAAGGCAGAAAAGAGCTGTCAATGATCTCAGTGGTTTATCTATTCCTTGGGTCACCCTGAAACATTTTAAAAAGCAACCCATTATTTTTTAAAAGCCTATACCCTCTGTGCTGGATAGCTTTAGTGTCAACTTGACACACCTGGGTTGAGGGAGCTTCAATTGGGGAATTTCCTCCATTGGACTGGTCTGTGGCCATGTCTGCGGAGTATTGTCTTTATTGTTGAGTGATGTGGGAGGGCCCAGCCCACTGTGGGCAGTGCCACCCCTGGGTAGGTGGCTCTGGACTGTATTAGAAGCAGGTTGGGTATGGGCCAGGAGCAAGCCAGTAGAAAGCATTCTTCCATGGCCTGTACCCCAGCTTCTGCCTCCAGGTTCCTGCCCTGAGTCCCTACCTTGGGCTCCCTGAGTGATGAACTGTGACCCAGGAGATGTGAGCTGAATAAACCCTTTCCTCCCCAAGTTGTGGTCTGTCAGAGTGTTTTGTCACAGCAATTGAAGAGAAACTAGAACAGAAATTGGTACCAGAGTGTGGGGTATTGCTGTGACAGACCTGACCTTGGTGTTTTGGGGGAGGATTGTGGAAGCGTTTGGAATCTTGGGCTGGAAAAGCCACTGAATGCTTGGAGTTTTTTGCTATGGAACTTGGAACAGTTATGCTGAAAGAGCTGTAAATGATGGAGGCCTGGCTTGTCAAGCTTCAGAGAGAAGCAGAGACCATCAGGGCTGTAGGTATGATGTTTTTGAATTGAGAATCTGTGCGTGCTGGTCAGCGGGGGCTGAAGAATCAGCTGTAAATAACAAGAGATCAGAACCTGAAGTGAGACCTTTGTTTTACTGGAACAATTGATGCTGGTTAGCTGGAGCTGAAAAATCAGGTGTCAGTAACAAAAGATCATCCTCATTGTGGTGAAATCTTCTGGGAAGAATTTCTTCAGGGTCAGCACACAGAAGCTGTGTTCGAGAAGGGTCCCGAGCCTCCATGTTAAGCCAGAAACAGGACTTGTAATGTGTAAGAGTCTCCTATATGGTTCCAGTGTTGAAATGTGAAGGAGTCACAGAGAGCAGCTGAGGTCAGGAAAGACCATTGGTGGAAGTGCACCTCGGTTGCAGTGAAGACCCCAGGATTGCAGGGGTCATGAAGACAAGTTGAGGCTTTGCACCAGGAGAGGTCAGAAGAGACCATTGGTGAAGGTGCTGCCTCAGTTTCGGTGGCGACCTCAGCTTTTTGGAGATGCCAGGACCATGGGATGACCACCAAGAGCAGCGGCAGGTGTGGAATGGAGTCGGCCTGGGTCTGCGAGATGAGCTGTGTGTGCCATGGACGGCAGAGTCAGAGAAGGGGAGCTGCCGAAACCTTTTAGAGCCCAGATCGTGAGTGAATCCCAGATGTCCAGCTTTCAGCTACTTTGCTGGACTTAGGTTTTGTTTGAGTGTGCCTGATTTTTCCCTTTGAAAAAAGACAGTATTTGTTTTGGATTTTACAGGAGCCCACAGTTAAGAAACTTTTAACAAACTGAACTTTTTAAAATTTTATTTATTTATTTATGTGTATGAATGTACTGTCTGCATGTAGGTTTGTGCACCCGTGTTGTGCAATGCCGCGAAGGTCAGAAGAGGGTGTCGGTTTCCCCTGGAACTGGAGTTCTCCTGGAATTGGAGTTACAGATGGTTCTCAGCCACCATGTGGGTGCTGGGGATCAAACCCAGGTCCTCTGCAAGAGTGTCGTCACTCTTAAATGCTAGGCCATCTCTCCAGCCCCAACAAACTGAACTTTTAAGTGTTTGGACTTTTTAAGGGCTGTGGGACTTTTAAAAGTTGTACTGTCTTAATGTTGTGATTAATGTTAAATTCATACCTTGGGGACAAGAACTGCAAAGGTGATGGTTTAACAGTGATGTGTTTTGTGTGTCAAGTTGACAAGGGGTCAATTGTGCTGGATAGCTTTAGTGTCAACTTGACACACCTGGGTTGAGGGAGCCTCAGTTGGGGAATTGCCTCCATTGGACTGGTCTGTGGCCATGTCTGTGGAGTATTGTCTTTGATTGTTGAGTGATGTGGGAGGGCCCAGCCCACTATGGGCAGTGCCACCCCTGGGTAGGTGGTTCTGGACTGTATTAGAAGCAGGTTGGGCATGGGCCAGGGGAGCAAGCCAGTAAGAAGCGGTCCTCCATGGCCTGTGCTCCAGCTCCTGCCTCCAGGTTCTTGCCCTGCGTTCCTACCTTGGGCTCCCTGAGTGACCGTGGAGAGCTGAATAAACCCTTTCCTCCTCAAGTTGGTGTCAGTCAGTGTTTTGTCACAGCAATTGAAGAGAAATTAGAACACTTCCCATTTTAAGAAAAAAAAAGAACTATGAATATTTTACCTGGCTTTCACTTCAATGTGGAGGGCACCTTAGAGTAGCAAAGAAGATCTAGGTACCCAACATGAGGGTAGGGGTGTGATGATTAGTGTTAACTGTCAGCTTGACAGACCCAGAATGACCTGGGAGATGGGCCTCTGGGCATGCCTATGGGAGATTACCTTGGTTGCATTAATTCATGTAAGAGGACCCATCCTGACTTTGGGCAAGACTGTTCCCTAGACAGGGGATCCTGGACTGTATCCGACGGACTAGGAGGCATTCACTCTTCTCTGACTGTGACTGTGGATGCAGTAGTTGCAGCTCCCTGAACCCCTGCCTCTGTGACTTCTGCTTCCATTCCATGATGGACTAACCAGGAACTGTGAGCCTGAATAAACTCTTTTTCCCTGAAGTTGCTTTTGTCAGTGTATTTTATCACATTGATAGGAAAAGAAACTAAGACGGGGGAACCCCACATTAAAGATGGCAGTCTTGACAGGTTTCTCAAGATCTGGAGACAATTCTTCCAGAATAGGAAAGCATCTCTTTCCTTTAAATGAAGGGTTCATATTTCTAGGACAGCTCATAGGAAAACCTTCCCAAGAAGGACTATGTGTGGCACTTGTTTAGTCCCACTGCCTTGGAGGTCAGCTTGTACAGTGACATGTTGCATATCATGTATAACATTCCCAAGAAAATAGTAGCTAGCATCTATATCTCAGGAGAGGATTGGGCAGAGAGAGCTGCCTTGCTCAGCAGAGGTCTAGACAATGCCTCTGTGGCCTTCTGGGGCTCTGGCTGGGAGCTCCAGCATCTAGTCCAGTCCCATATCCCCAGCAAATAGCTCTTGAGTTGGGCCAAGGAGGCCACTGCAATCAAATGGGCTGACAGAGTGAGCGCACTCGTATTCAGCGGTATGTCTGGAAATTGGACCTCTTTGGCTTTTAATGGGACATTTTACCAGCGGTTTTATGATTACCAAAGATAATCATGGCCGTTGGAAACCTGGAATGTTTGTACTCTTCATTCTATTTGGGCCTCAAGCACCAAAAACGTTAAGTCAGTGCCCTAGAATTCCAGTCCCCTTTAAAGCAAGTGTTTAATAATTGAAAGGCAAGCTATGTCTGTGCTCATTAATTTAAAAGTATTCCCTAGTCAATATTCTCAGAAATAAACATGATTATTTATTACTTAGTGATGAGCTGAATAAATGACAGGAGTCCTCTACCACCTACTGTTTCCCATCAGGAATAAACAATAACACTCAGCTATTCGCAATACATATCAGCTGTCAGAGCAGTTTTAATAATAGACATAAACATCTATTTTTGGTTTCATCAACATTTAGTAGTTGTTTTGACTACCACCTACCACTAGGAGTTTAGGATCTGACTGCCCTTAACTACTTTTCTTCTATACTTCTGTTACTTTCCTTTATATAGGACTCTTGATTACTCAGCTAATGAAGGAAAGGAGAAAGGGACCTAAAATGTTTGTGGATATAAAAGCTGTTCTCCGAGCTCAATCATAGCAGCTAGAGTTCTGGACTAGCACTTGACTTTACAAGGTAGTGAAATAAAGCGCCTAGCTTTCTCTACTCTGAGTCTCTGGTGTTCTGATTATGACATGGGGGTCTTCATTCCTCACAAGGTGGCCACGAAGCTCGCTCATTCTCCTCTCCTCTCAGACCACTTCTCTCGCAGGATGCACTGCTGCTACAGGTCATCGCCCTTCCTGGAGCCATTCTTCTCTAGCTCATGGCTTTCTTTCTCCCTGTAGTGCTAGATCCACTTCCTTGTTCTACCAGGCAAATATTTTGAGTCCCTGCAGTTCTAAAAGTGCATTTTATCCTCCCACTTGATTGACAGTTCGGCAGGATGCAGAAGTCTAGTAGGCCAAATGAAATCCAGGTCACCATAATTTCCCTTAGAACTCTACTGCACTGCTTCATAGCTTCTGGCATCGGCGTTGCTGATGCCAGCTGACTTTTTGTAGAATATAAATGCAGCCTACTTGATTTGCTAGTTTGTTTTAGTTTGAAAATTCTTAGGGTCTTCTCTTTATTTTGGTACCTTAGAATTGGATAAAATTATTCTTAAACATAGACCTTTTCCTTTTCATACTGTTCAGCATTTACTGAACCCTAACAAACTGAAACTATTATGGACTCTGGGAAAGTCTCCTCAATACACACACACACACACACACACACACACACACACACACACACACCCCTCACCTATCTCACATAGTCTAGATCCTGTACCCCCTATTGATCATATGTTGAACCCTTCATTAATCTTTCCTTAATTTTTAACTTAACTTTTTTCTTTGTTTTGGAAAATTGCCTTGATTTGGTACTAAAAACTTGCCACTGATTTTAATTTTTTAACAAAACATCTTTATTGCAAGAGATTATTTGACTATTCTTTTATTGTGTCATTCTATTGTCTTCAGTGTTGTGTGTGTGTCTATATGTGTGTGTGTGTGTGTGTGTGTGTGTGTGTGTGTGAGTGAGAGAGAGAGAGAGAGAGAGAGAGAGAATTTTAAAACTTATCTTCTATGTCCTCAAATACCTGTGCTTCCTCCAGGGAAGCACACTGCTCTTCTTCAAATTGCTCTTTCATATTCAAAGGTGAGTAGCAAGACTGAGTATTCCAGGTAGCTGATATGCTTTCTTTCCCTCACTTTGTAGGGACCGTATGATTCGTTACTGCAACAGACATGCCCTGAATGGAAAGATTGACTGTCAGCTTTGTGCATCTGAATGGGATTTATATGATGACAATTTTTGTTGGGGGGGGGAGTTTTATGAGAAACAATCTAATTCTAGAAGGACAAGTGCAGAATTCTCACCTAGAAGTCACCGCAGGCTCCGTATCAACCTCTTTCCTGAGAGAATGCCTGTGGTGCAGTGCTATGTCATGGTTGCTGGTGGGTTTGGCTTGGATTTGGATTTGGATTCTGATCTAGGACCGAAGTTGCTAGTTCCTCTATAAATGGAGGCCAAGGAGACATGGAGTGCAGGCCTGACTTCTACATTTTCTATTCTCAAGCAATTCTTCTCTGTTCAGACCCTTTTTATTACTACCTGTTGGGCCTGTGGACCCAGAAGGCGGAACCTCTTAAGTTTATCAGGAAAGCACAGTTCCGGCTCTTGTGCAGGCCCCACTCTGGGTTCCGTTGCTTTTCTCACTTGTCAACACATTTTAGTTGACCCTCTTCTGGGAAATTTTTGAAATTTTGTATGCATCTCTCCTTCCAAACTCCCTTTCCTAAGTCTTTGCTGTGACCGTTTATTCCTTTTCACGTTTGTCTATGTCCTGAAGTTTCATGTGGGTCTCAGGATAGGGAAGCCTATGGATGAGCACAGCTGTGGCATCTTGAATCAGAAGCCTTCAACACTCATTATGAGACGTTTGGACAAGAACAGGGCAGTGCTGCTCCGTCCCTAGGTCACTGAGGGGACATCAATGGAGTCACCTGCGGACCATGGTTATGCATGGCAGTAGTGTGGAGGACTGCTTTAGGAGACCCAAGTCCTTCACACTGGAGTCCATTTTCTGTGGAACTCTCATTAATAAGTGGAGGTTGTTTTGAAATAGAGTGGAAGAGAAGAGTTTGTTTTCAAAAACAGGTAATAGAAATAGAGTTTCTGAAAACAGGTAATAAGTTATGATGAGAAAGGAAATGTAACCTTATATTGTAGTCAGAGTTGTTCTTTAGCAATTAAGTTGCATAGAACTACTGGTAAAGTTCAAATGGAACTCAAATCTCGGGTACAGAGCACATCCAGGGACAAATTTGTGTTTGGCATAAAATATTTTGCCCACTATAGAAAGCTTTATCCCAGATGAGGGAAGGAGGATATGGAAGCTACCAATATTTATTAAGATTTCACTATATATTAGGAGTTCTATGTATCTTATTTTATTTAATCCTCACAAAAATTCCAATAAAATTCCACTATTCATTCTTTCAATCAATTACAGTTAATGAAGATCTTAAGTATACTAGGAAACATGTTAGGTTATCATTAGAAATACACATCCAATGTATTTGTAGCCTACTCAAGGAGACAAGCATCAAATGATAACATAAACAAGTAAAATGTTATAAATATTATGCGATGTGCTATATGATGCCATAAAAACATAAAATAGGAAGCATGTCTAGAACGAAGGAAAGGCAAAGAAAGACATCTCTGAGGAAAGAACATTTGGTCTGTAATCTAAAGAAAGAATGAGATTTAAGCAGTTGAAAAGAAGGGAGAAGAATATTTCATATATTCCAAAAATATAACACATGCAAAGGACCTGAGGAAGGAAAAGGTATAACATTCTTTTTTTGTTTTTTTCATCTTTTTCGAGACAGGGTCTCCCTGTAACCCCAGCTGTCCTGGAACTCACTCTGTAGACCAGGCTGGCCTTGAACTCACAAAGATCTGCCTGCTTCTGCCCCCCAAGTGCTAGGATTAAAGGCGTGCACCACCACACTGGGCTGGTATAACATTCTTAAATCTATGAAAGAATCATCATTTGGGAAATTCATTGTAACTATTTCCAAAGACTCATCAAGAATCATTCATTGCATAGTCTCAGTCCATCCCTACACACAGGCAAGATTTTTTTATTACAAAGAAAATATAGTAACTTTGTAGTGGAGAAATCTGACAGACATAAATTTAATTATATGAGCAAAGCAGATGTCTACAATAACGTGACCAATAGCCATCATATACCTCCAGATATTGGGCATGAGTGAGATACAGAAGCCTGACTGTGCCAGTCCCATCAAAATATACAACCTGTGTCTCACTGTGAGTATGATCAGACAAACCCTAGATGAGAGTGTTCTATGGAATTACTAGCCAAAACTTTTCAAAGATGTCAGGATCTTAACAGACAAAGAAAGACTGAGAAATTATTCCAGATTAAAGAATTGAAAAAGACATGGAATCTAGGCAGAATCTGTGACCCCCTGGTGATGATTTTTCCCCTTTCCTATGAAAAGATATTAAGGGAAGTTAATAAAATTGTTTTAATGTTTTTGAAAAATGCAGAAGCCATATTAGACTGAGCTGAGATCTTCATGTGAATTTATCATAGTTCTTTCAATAAGTTCAGAGAAGAGAAAGGTGGATGATTAAACAAATATAAAACTCTAGTATTTGAGGAATATGCCTTAGGGCACACAAGAAATCTCTGTATTCTTTTAGAGTGTTTCTCTGCATTTGAAACTACTTCTAGAGAAAAGGTTAAGATAAGAAAAAGATGTGGGGGGCTGGAGAGATGGCCTAGCGGTTAAGAGCGCCGACCGCTCTTGCAGAGGACCCGGGTTCGATCCCCAGCACCCACATGGCGGCTGAGAACCGTGTGAAGCTCCAATTCCAGGAGAACTCCAGTTCCAGGGGAATCCGAGACCCTCTTCTGACCTCCGCGGCATTGCACGACACGGGTGCACAGACTTGCATGCAGACAGTACATTCATATACATACAGAAATAAATAAAAATTAAAAAAAAAAAAAAAAAAAAAAAAAAAAAAAAAAAAAAAAAAAAAAAAAAAAAAAAAAAAAAAAAAAAAAAAAAAAAAAAAAAAAAAAGAAAAAGATGGGGACAAAGATGCGTAGGAGCGGGGCTCGGGAAAGAGGGAAACAGCCCTGCTGTCCTTGCAGGTCACACCAACAAAACAGGACAGAAGAGACCCTGGGTAAGGAAATATAAGCTCAGAGGATTGGCTTGATTGGAACGTGTCAAGGTGGTCTATAAAGATGGATGGCAGCGACAGTTAGGAATGGATGGATCCAAGAGCTGTTTGCATAAGCTTGGAGTAGATGGCAAAGCGAAGCAGATGGTGAGAAGCCAGAAGGGAGAGATGGAAACAGACTCCTGCAATTTGGATTTCACCACTGGGTGGGTAGAGGAGACTCTCAAGTAATAAAACTGAGAAAGAATCAAGTTTTAGAGTAAATCAAGTTGGAATCTGGATGTGGTTTAACTTCTCTCTCAGAGCTCTGGGTCAAGCTGTTGGTCAGGCAGATAGATGTATTGCAGACCAGTGGAGTGGCATAGGGGTATGGCTGTGCTCACTTGGACAGCCCGGCCTGGCAGCAGCTTGAACGATGTCTGCCTGTAGTCTCACCTTCATTCTGTGAAGGCCCAATGGCCGGGAGGTCTGCCTTAGTTCAAACCTTTGCCTTTTCCAACAAGCTCTCCTTCTCAAGAAGCATGTTTTTGCTTCTTTTCTAATTTTATGTGAAATCAGCCTGAAGGAATTAAATGTATTAAGAGCTGACAGGGAACAAGAGATTCCTGTCTTCCTTTTTCTGAGTGTTCAACAGGATTTATCATTTAAGAAAAATTAAAAGCCATAATTTTTAAAAATTCCTTTTACTGAATTGTCGTGTATTTCAGACAGAAATTTTCAATCAATCTTAATCACCTTTATAGACCCTTCTCCACTGAAAGCCATAGTTTTTAAATACAGGTTTCCAAGTCTTTCATGTCCAAATGCATATGAGAAAGGCATTCTTCGTTCTCATGTAAACTGGTCACTTGGCTCCCGAGAGTTAGAAAAACCTACCCCAGTTGGGTCTCCATTTGTAAGGTCAAGCTTTGTTGGGTTTGTTTGTTTGTTTGTTTGTTTGTTTGTTTCCTCTCTGTACTTAGGCTTTTGTCTTCATTGACACGTAAGATATGAAGAGAGAATTGGAGCCAGCAGTGGTCAGCTCAGTGCGACATCAACCTAAAACCAGTAATCCTTGCTCTGTCAGTCCATCTCCCCAGCCTGGGCTGCATAAGTAGGGTGAGGAATTTCATGTGTTGAGATTTTGTGTTGGTGATCCCATTAGCCTTTTGTGAGTTACAGGAAACAAAGTCAGAGCTGGCCTTTGGACATCTTGTAAAGCATCCTGTAATAACTTCTGGCTTATGAGGCTGGCTGCTGGTGAACCCCTGGGGCGGTATGCTGAAAGTGTGTGCGAGAGGCCAGCTGCAGAGCCCAGTTAACAGAAGCATTTAGGCTGACAAGCTAGAGGCTCAGGGGACAACGATATGAGGTTCCTGGGTAACTCACAAGCCCATCTGGCTTTATGAGCAGTTTTTTGCTCTTTATAAGTACATTTATTTGATCTTGTATTATAATTTACAAAGAGTGAGTAACCCCACGGGCATACTTTAGTTTAATTCCAGGTCTAGGAAATCTTCCTTAAATCCACAATTATCTTTTGGAAAGTCATTTATTTTTCAGACAAGCAGATAAACAGAGCACCACATTTCTGGTCCCCAGCCGTGTTAATGTGGCCTTTTATTCAGCTGTGGACTTGAGCTCTCTGGCTACGGTTCTAAGTACTCCTCAGGCAGACTTAGATTTAAAAAACAAAAGCTCTAGGAGAAATAGCATCTCTTAATCTCATCATAACCTCGAGATCTCTCAGCTCAAAGAGTCATTCCCTATACACAATCACTAAGCTTAGACTCAGGATGGACCCGAGTTCAATAGATGAACCTAGAGTATAAAAGGGAGTTAAACTGTACCCAAGCTCCTCTTCTAACACCTTCCTCCATTTCCTGTCCGTAAACCACAGACAAAATTGAATTTTACATCTTGAAAACATGCTGGAACATAACCACAATGAAAAATAATAATGGCAAATATTCTCTGAGTGCTGATTTTCAGGGACTTTGGTATATATTCTATACATTTCGGTTGAGTGTATTTCTAGAAGTGGAAAAGATGGGTCATGGGGTGTATAAATCTTCAACTTCAGCAAGAGATGCCTAACTATTTCTTAAATTTTTGTTTATATAGCCATCAGCAGGATACAAACTCTGAGAGTTATGATTGTTCCACATTCTTACAAATCCTTGCCATTTTCAGTCTTTTTTCACTCTAACTATGATAGTAGGTAAGTTGTGGGATCTCATTGTGTATATAATTTTTGTTGGTGTCTTTTGTTTTGCATTTCTGATGGGGTTAAACACTGGGGATTTGTTTTAATCAGATATCAAAAGGTACACAGTGTAGCTTTTAGAGACATGACTTCCTAGAAACAGGAAACACAGCACTCCATGTAGAGAGTCCACCACGGACAGCATCAAGGTTATCAGGACTTTGGCAGCAAGTGGAAAACATGGGCAGAGACTTTATTGTATGTATTGCAATTGTTGTGGAAGGAACTGGGAAGACAAAGTGACCAGGCTTATGATTGGCTGGATCCAGTAATGTCAGTCCTCTATGGACAATGTCAGAGCCTTATAAATAATATCAGTGGTCTACAAAAACATCAGTGATATTTCTAAAGACTCTTTCTATGGACAGATCAGTGATATTAGGAGCTGTCCCTAGCTGTGTGTACATGGCCCAGCGGTCATGAGGGAAGGGGTTTGGTGGCCCAGGATGAGAGAGACTAATAATAATGGAGATGGGGGTGCAGTAAAATGGCTTTCTGTATAAAGGTACTTGGTGCCAAGCCCAGAGCCCACATGGTGGAAGGAGAGAGCTGATTCCAGCAGGTTCCTCTGATCTCTACTTGGGAGCTATGGCATGCACATGTGTACATGAGCACACACACATCCACGCAATAAATAAAATGTAATAGAAATAAAAATTATTTTAAAAGAGATTAGAGCTCATTAGCTCTGGATTGGTTAGTTTGCTATAAAAATTATACTCAAGGACAAATTATTTAATAGAGCTCTAGCAATACAGTCCCTCTAGAGATAAAAAGCTCATCATGGTAAAACATTTGAATATAGAAAACAAAATAATACGGTTAACTTAAGTATCTTTTTGTAAGCCTATTAGAAATTTGGAGATTCTTTTTATAAAATACCCATTCAAATCTTCTTTCCCATTTTTTTCCATTTGAGTTTCTGTCTTTGTCTTATTGATTTACAGAAATTCTTCCTGTATTTTACTAAAAATGGAGCCCAGGTCCTTCTGCACGCTCGACAAGTGCTCCACCATCGAGGGCCATCCCTAGCCTTCTTTCTGTCTTTTAGATATGAGATGTACAAAAATATTTTCCCATTCTATAGGTGGCTTTCTCACTTAGCAGTATCTTACAATGAGCAGAGTTCTTCATTTTTGTGCAATCCTGCTTACAAATTGTTTTCTTCATAGTTAACACCTTTTTAATGAGCCTGAGTGTTTTGCCTGCATGCATGTAAGTGCACCACATGCCCACAGAAACCAGAGGAGGGTGTCAGATCCCCTGAAACTAGAGTTATGGGCTATTATTAGCCGCTGTGTAGGTCCTCAGCAAGAGAAGCTAGTGCACTTAACAGCTGAGCCATCTCTCCAGGTCCCATAGTTGACACTTTACGAAATACTTGTCTGCTTCAAAGTCATGAAGACACTTCTATGTGGCATTCTAGAACCACTGTTTTACCTTTTGTATTGAGAATATCAATCCGTCTGGAATTTTTATATATAGAATGGTAGGGATAAAAGTTAATGTTTTCATATGAATTTATAATTGTACCAGTGTTATTTCTCTACAATTTTCAGAAGCACTGTTTTATAAATCAGGAAAACATTTGCCTGGGTTATTTATAGATCCGCCTACATTCTTTGATCCATGGCCCCTCTCTCCAACCCTGATGTGTCTAGCTCTGTCTTCCTCTAGATAATGTGGTATAATCTTCTCATATCAAGATCATTAATTTAGTTGTATCTTCAAAATCCATGTTATCATGTTAAGCAGCAGATTCATAGATTTCAGATTGGTACAGGAACTTGGTAGGGGCACTATTATATCTACCACAATGCTGCTTTAAGATGAGTGCCATCTTCCTTACAAATGAGCTAAAAGCCCAATACATTTGCCTTCTAAATGAATTTGAGCATAGATAAAAATCTTATCTTTAAAAGTGTTGACTCTGCTTTAATTCCTTTAAAGGCATTCTAGAGCTCCAGGCAGCTAGCTACACATCCTACTCTGAACCAATGGTGCCCGAGAGCCCTCATTTCAGACAGTCTTCTTCCCAGTCACTCCAGCTTCTCTCTTGACTGAATAGTTTTCCAAAAAACTTGGGAGGCAGAGGCAGGCATATCTCCGTGAGTTCAAGGCCAGCCTGTTCTACAGAGCGAGTTCCAGGCTAGCTGGGACAACTGGGAGACCTTGTCTCAAAAACACCGGAAAAAAAAAAAAAAAGAATCTAGAAGATTCTATATTGTCCTGTAAGTCTTGGAAAAATAAAACAAAGATCATTTGGCCATCATCCTCTACTTTTTCTAAAAGTGTTGATCACACTTTTTTATTCTCTAAGAAATAAAAAGTGAAAAGATACCCTGGGGCTAAGCCGCCTACTGCTTATTCGTTCAATTGTCTGCTTCTCAGTGGTCTGTCTCTGTCTTCCAGGAAGCATTCTTCATGTCTATGTGCACACAGCTTCCTCCCAGGGTTCCCTTTTCCCACTTGGGCACTCACACTGCTTTTACTATCCATACCTGCGCACTTGAGGACTCTTTTTGATAAGGTACCTGTACTAGGGACTGTGATCTAACCAATGTGGCAAGGAATCCCCAGTGGCTTGGATTAAACAGACTATGTGTTACTTCTCCTTATATCACAATACAGTTTGACAGAATGAATGGCAGATACCATATGCCACACAGCCATTCAGGGGCTGGGCCTTCTTCCCCCTTAAGTCTCCATGCAGCTCTAGGTTGGTTTTTTTTTTTCTTTTCAGCCAGTTGGTGAGAATAAGCAAAAGTTTACACATGTAGCAGGGCATGGTGGTGCACGCCTTTAATCCTAGCACTTGGGAGGCAGAGGCAGGCGGATCTTTGTGAGTTCAAAGCCAGCCTGGTCTACAGAGTGAGTTCCAGGACAGCTGGGACTACAGGGAGACCCTGTCTCGAAAAGACAAAAAAAAAATAAAATAAAATAAATAAAAAGTTTACACATGAAAGAACTTCAAAATCAGGCCTAGCTCACATCTGATCCTGCAGATTCCAGGCCTTTGGCCACACCTAATTCACTGCAAAAGAGTCTGGAAAAAAATAAGCCAGAAAGAAAATAAAACTATCTAGTAAACAAATCATAGTTTACATATCTATAGCATATGATGATATTGGTGATATAAAAAATATACTCTCATTGACTTTCCTGGCTAGCCTTTGAGAAAAAGAACTTTGGTATCACTTTTTCTAAAACAGTATCGAGCACTTACAGTAGTTGCCCAATAAATTTTTGATGAGTGAACCATAGTATAGCTAAAGAAAAGTCCTCAGAGATCATCTAATTTAAACTTTTTGTTTTAAACATGAAGAATCACAAAGCCAAGGACACCAAGCAATTATTTCACCAACAGGGCTGGGACCCATTTATCTCATATCTCAGACTCAGGGAGACAGTCTTTTAAAACTAACTTACCCCATTTCACAGTGCAAACGAGGCTCTCTTTTAACCAACTTATCAGAAGTTGCACATCTGAACAAGTATTATCTGTACAGAAGAAGTCTCCTTGGGAGTTCTTATACAAGTCAAATGCCGCTGCCATTTTAAAAATTCATGGAGCTTCATTTGAGGAATTGCTTTCAGAGCCTATGGCGTTCTCTCCAGCATTTCAGTGATGGTGGCTAGTAAATAGATTCATCCTTTGAAGATGGATTTGATTTTGAAAAATATGTGAAAGATAAAAATTGAATGCAGATGACCCAGCTTTGCAATTCTGGTTTGGGTCAAAACAAAAATGGAAAAACAAGACATAAAACCAGGTGAGACTGCATCCTGCATTATGGGGCACAAACATAAAAACAGGTTTTCCTGTGTGATTTATCAACCAGCTTGCAGGACAATTTCAGAAGAGACGTGCAGGCATTTTGAGCAATGTCATCATTGTTGGAAGAAGTGCACAGAGTCCTAAGGTAACTTGTTTGAAGAGAAATAACAGTTTTTGAAATGCTTGTGTAACTTGCATGACAGAAATGCATGTGTTGCAAAATGCCCAAGTTAACTTTTGGGCATTTTTAGAAGATTTTTTTTAGATTCACGCAAACTCCATCTTTGGAAACCAGATGCAGTATGTGAAGAAAGAAGTGTTATTTTTAGAATGACATAGAATTGTTTTTTCAGATTTATTTTCTTTTTATTTGTGTGCATGTGGATGTGCGTATGCACACAGTGTGTAGGTAGTAGGCATAAAATCCTCTAAAGTTGGAGTTATAGGCAGTTGTGAGCCACCTAACATGGGTGCTGGGAATTGAACATGGGTCCTTTGCAAGAGAACAAATGTTCTTAACTACTAAGTTATCTCTCCAGCCTCGAAATAAGATTTCTTGATAAAATAATAGAAGTTAGTGACCTGATTCACTCTTTTCTGGAAACATACTTAAGAAAATATGAAGAGTACTGGAGAGATGGCCTAGCAGTTAAGAGCACTGACTGCTCTTGCAGAGGACCCAGGTTCGATCCCCAGCACCCACATGGTGGCTAAGAGCCATCTGTAACTCCAGTTCCAGGGGAACCTGACACCCTCTTCTGACTTCTGCAGCATTGCGGCATTGTAAGACATGGGTACACAAACCTGCATGCAGACAGTACATTCATACACATTAAAAAATAATAAATAAGTCAGGTCTTCGGCAGCAGGGCCTTATCGCCTCTCTTCTTGCAGGTATCCCAGTTTAGAGGCAAGGAGCCTTTCCCTTTTGTGGGGCCTTGGATCCCCTGGCCAACATCTCCCTGGTAGAATAATCCATTGCTGATGTCAGAGCTCCTGTATTAATATATTTTGCTTAAGTGCATAGCTTAAGGACTTTAGTATTATATTTGGTTCTGAACAGAGAATAATGAACATACAACCCCTCACCCCCCACTGGATGGTGGGGCTGTGGGGGTTTGGGTACAACAGCCTGCAAATTGGTTTCATATGAAGGATGCTTGTACTCATGGATCATCACTCATAGATAAAAAATGAAAAAAAAACTGAGAGAAAGATGCAGGACAGTTATGGCAAAATGCATGATCTGGGATGGGGTGGGGGTAGGGGGGAAGGGAAAGGGAAATATGCCTGAACTGAATTGGAAAATGATGTATGAAATGCACAAAGCATCAATAAAAAAATAATAAAGAAAGAAAGAAAAAAAGAAAATATGAAGATAAAAGACTACACAAATGCTACGATGGCTGTGCACCTCTGTGCTCTGAAGGCAGCAGTGAGAGGACCCAAGATGAAGATGTCTGCTCTCTCTACTGCCAAGGCCCCAATTAGAAGTCACCTTTTGTCCCTAGAGATGAAAACCAAGAAACAACAGCTTCTTCAGTAAGTAGTGCTAGCAAAATTAAACAGCACATGCAGAAAAATTTAATTCGACTCATATCGCCCACCAAAGTAAAAAAAAAAAAAATAACTAAACTAAAACTGGCTTAAGGATTTAAATGAAAGACCCTCAAACTATGAAAGTGGATAACACTTTAGAAACACAAGTATCAAAAACAAATATAGACAAACAGGATTATAGAAATCTAAAAGTTCTCTGCACAACAAATGAGAGAACAAAGAGAAAGTCTACGGAATGGAGGACAAATTCACAAGCTGTGTAACTTGTATTAGTCATCGGGAAAATCATCTTAAAGGAGCAAAGAGTCCTTTTGCTCATTTTGAGAGATGTCAGTCCATGATTCACAGGCTAGGCTACTTTGGGCCTGAGGTGAGGCAGAGTATCATGGCAGCAAGAATGTGAAGATGAAGAAGCTGTTCACTCCAAGGTAGCCAGTAAGGAAGGAGGGAATGAGGAAGGGAGGAAGGAAGAGAGACAGAAGGTTGGGGGGAGAAAGGGAAAGAGAGGAAGAGAGAGAGAGAGGGAGAGAGAGAGAATGCATGAATATGGTGGTCAGAGACAAGATACCATTTTCGATGGCATGCCACTAAGTGACCTATGTCTTCCAACTGGGCCTAACCTAACAGCCTATTCAACTGTGAGCTCATCAATGGAGTAATCTACTGATGAAGTTAGCACCCTCAATAATATCAAAGGTGGGGGGTTGTGGTAGTTTGAATGAGAATGTCCCCCATAGGCTTTAAGTATTCAGACATTTTGTTCCCAGTTGGTGTCACTGTTTTTGGAGGTCTTAGAAGGTGTGGCCATGCTGGAGGAAGTATGTCATTGGGGGTGGGCTTAATGAGTTTAACAAGCCTTGCAGTCTCCAGTCTCTCTCTCTTGACTTCCTGTACTCATTGCAAGATGTGAACCTCGGCTTTCTGCTCCAGCCCCAACCACCATGCCTCCCACCACAATGGACTCTGATTCCCTGGTACCGTCAATTGTAAGCTCAAATAAACTCTTCCTTTGATAAGTTCCCTTGGTCATGTGGTTTATCACAGGGACAGAAAAGTGACTAATACAGGGGTCAAGACTCCAAGACATGAGCTTTTTGGGTACACCATATTCAACCATACTACATCTGATAAGAATTAAATATCCCAAATAATTAAGGAACTCAAATGATTCAGCAATAATAGTAACGAACATTTATAAGTGGGCAGAAGACCTGAATACATACATCTCAAAAGAAGATATACAAATGACCAGCAGATACATGAGAAATGTACCGTAAAATACAAAACTTTGAGAGAGGATCCCTCACTGTAGTTGAGGTGGCTACCACAATAAATAGGAAGATAAGCACTGATGTGGATGTATAGAAAAGAAACCCTTTATCTAATGATGGTAGAAATGTAAATTAAAACCACATTATGGGAAACAGTATAAAGCTTCCTCAAAAACTTACATTTTAGCTGTCTCAATAATGGGTATATTTCCAAAGGAAATGCAATTAGTATGTCCAACAGATTTCTGTACTTTATATTCATTTTAACATTATTTACAAAAGTCAAAGTGTCCACCAAAGGATTACTAGATAAATAAAATACAATTTATATACACAGTGGAATACTACTCAGCCATAAAATTAATAAAATAGCATAATTTACAGTAGCATTGATGGACTGAAAATTATTTTTAAAATATTTATTATTTTTGCTAGGCATGGTGGCGCACACCTTTAATCCTAGCACTCAGGAGACAGAAGCACGCAGATCTTTGTGAGTTCAAGGCCAGCCTGGTCTACAGAGTGAGTTCTAGGACAGCTGGGGCTACAGGGTGACCCTGTCTCAAAAAGACACACACACACACACACACACACACACACACATATATAATGTTTATTATTTTTATTTTATGTGTATGAGTATATTGCCTGCATGTATGTAAGTGCACCCATGTCACGCAATGCTTGCAGAGGTCAGAAGAGGGCATTAGATCCCTGAAACTGGAGTTATGTATGGTTATTAACTGCCGTGTGGGTGTTGGGAATCAAACCTGGGTCCTCTGCAAAAGCAACCAGTGCTCTTAACTGTTGAGCCATCTCTTCAGCCCATGGACTAACAAATTATTATGCTAAGAAAATAAGGCAGGTTCATAAACATATATAGCTAACAATCTCACTCACATATGACTCCAAAATAATTGTCTCATAGAAATTCAGAATAAACTAATGGTTACCAGAGTCTGAGGAGAGAAAGAAGAGGGACTGGCTAATGGATACAATAGTTTACAGTTAGAAGGAAAGAGTTAAGTTGTTCTTTCACATAGTAGGATGACTAAAACTGTCAAAAATGTTATTGTATATCTTATAATAGCAAGAAGAGGTTTTTAAAATATTCTTACTATAAATAAATGATACATATTTAAGTCAGAATTTGCTAGTAACCAGATTCTATCATTACCCAATGTGTCCACATACCAAAACTTCATATCGAGCCCAGAAATACCTATAATTACGAATCAGCCATAAATTTTAAAAATATAGGATCCATGAAGAGAGTTTGTAAGCAAAACAAGAGGTAACGGTATTGTAGCAGTGGGTGTCTAGGATTCTACCTTCAGTTATGCTGCGTGAAGCTGGGGAGGGGAAAAATCAGAGCTCAAAATCCTTGTTTTTGTTTTGTACCGCTCTATAAAAATTTAAATATCATTCTCATTACTTTGAGCTCACACCTGGCCTATTCTGAGATGGTCTGCAGCATTTCCCTGACAATCCAATGTAAACACTTTTCAATAGCATAATTGCACTCTTTTGGTAAATTACTATCCTGTGCAACATAGAAAAAGGACTGGGGGCATGAGGCATGCACTTCCTGGGGAAGTGCTGTCCTGCAGGAACAGGCTCTTTTCAGATGTAAACATCCCTTCTAGTTAGAACATGTGAATATGTAATCACAAAACAACTTATCAGAGGATTCAGCAAAGACCCCCAACGTAGAGAAGATTTTGCTGGCCTCCTCTGCCCACTGATTTGCAGGGAGAAACCTCCCTGTGATTCCGCTGCATCTGCGCTACCCTCTCCACAGGCTGAGCTATGATGAATCTTTGTTGCGGCATTTCTAAGAAATTGGGACATAAAGACACTAGTGGGTAAACTGTCCAACCACACAACAACTCACCTCTGCCTAATCCATTGGCTCTTTGTGTGTGTGTGTGTGGGGGGGGGTTACGTGTGTACATGGTCATGTGTGTGCATGTGTGGATGAGTGAGTACTTGTACACATGCATGTGCATGGAAGTCAGAGGTACAAATTGCTCTCCACCTTACTGACTAGTCAAGGCCTCTCACTGAACCTGGAGCTCAGGAGTTCAGCTGGACTGGCTGGCCAACATGGCTCCAGGATCCTCCTGTCACACCTCCCAGCACTGCATTACAGACACTCTCTCCTACATCCAGCTTTTCATGTGATTCTGGGGCTCCAAACTCAGGTCCTTGTGCTCGCATGACATGAACATTACAGACTGAGCCATCTCCCCAGCCGTTAGTCTAGGATATTATTTTTTCTGTTGGTTTCTTAGAGCACTCTTGACTGGGAAGTGCTAAATCCTGGCATGGCGTCCCCAAAGTGTAGTTATTAACAAAACTGCATCAAGAGAGCTCAAATTTCATTTCCCCACAATCACCTCCAGATACAATTGTCCTCAGCAGCCAAAGCCATTTTTTCCTATCTACCAGTCCTGCAAAGCCCGCCTAGGAAGAAGGACCCAGCCATGGTCTTCCCTGCCTTTTACATCTTCAAAAGTTATAAAATCTCAGTGATTAGAATTTAGCTCAATGTTGCTGCTAGATGGTGTGAAAATTAGAAACCACTTCTCAATCTCTTGCTGCTTCATGTCATGTTCAACAGATGCTGAAAGAAACAAAAAATTGTGGCCACACAGTCAAGTGAGAAGACAAGAGCACGGCTTAGGGAACCAATAGACTGTCATCTTTTAAAGGGAGATGCTCTGATAATTGAGGATTGTTTAAATTTTTATCTCCTCCGTTAAAAAAAAAAAAAAACAGAAAAGAAATAGCTTATAAATGCATGAAACAGACTCTCTGGAGACCAATAGAACTCAGACAGTATTACAATGCAAAGCCTCACAACTGAGATTTCATTTGTTCCCAACTTTAGAAAGCCAAACCCGTAAGGGGGCTAAACGCAAGGTTCATTTATTCTTAATAAGCGCAGTTCCAGGGGACTTGTCAGTGCCTTGCTAATGATAACATGGCCTGCAGCTGGAATAGCTGGAGTCCAAAGAAGAGTAAGGATCTAACTGAGACAAGAAATAAGTGTTGGCTCCTGCCAGCGTTTGTTAACATCCAGAGCCCGTGCTTGTGTTTTCTTCACTGCTCATGGGATCTCTGACTCCCTAAGAGAGATCATGTCCTGGTGATAATCAAAATGGCACTGGGCAGAGGGCAGTCTCAAGCATTTCATCACACTGTCCTCTCTACCACACAGATCTGGTGCCACAACTCTCAGAGAAAGTGGTCCAGGCCCACAGGACATGGGCTCTGCCTTCTAACATGTGCCCTGTTGGCTGCCTACTGACCATGACAGCCTTCAGCCTAGACAAGATAGGAACTCACAGGGATTTAGGAACTTGCTCCCCCAATGAATCCAGAGCTTTGGATTCCAAGACCTGGTGAAGAATATGGAAGAATAGCTTAGTTGCAACTCTAATATTATTGGTCTATAAAGTAACCACCCTCCCACGAGTCACCTTCCCTGCATCCCCAGACTCATTTATTCAAGTCATTCTCCCTATTCTCTTGATAGGGGCCATGTTTAACAGATCAATGCGCTCCTGAAGTGATATCAGCAGTGCAGTTCCTGCTCCAGGTGGGCCTGTGCTGTCTTTTTCTAACCATGTGAGGCGGAGTTTCCAGATTGAAGAGACATCAACAGCAGTCAGACAGAAGCAGCCTCTCCATGAAAAGAACAGGGTAGCAGCTCACTCTGGGAGGTTTGTCTGATGTCTGGCTCTCACCCATCTTCAGTCCAGTCCAAATCTGGCTCTAGAAAGTCCAAGTATTTTTGCTTTCCATTGAACTCAGTATTCTGTACCCTCCCAGAGTACCTCACCACAGGCTGAGATGTGGAAATAAACTAACAATTTGGCCTAATTGTCCCAGCGACTGGAGCACCTTGTGCTATAGCCTGTCTCATTCCATGGGCAACTACCACATTCAAGCATCCCACGATAGCTCCAATGCATGAAGAGTTTGCTCATTGTAGTAGAATGGTCAAAGTCAGCTCCTCTGCCATCTATTATTAGTTCTAGGAAGGGTACTGCCTTGTACCAGGACTGGGGGCACTTTGTTCTAGCCGCTGCTGGCCCAAGGAATCATCCAGGGCTTAGATGGCTTCCAAGGGAAAGATTTATAGTTGTGACAGCCCCAAGACCTCCTCCAGGCTTGGTTTCAATTCTCTTTCCTTAAAGTTGCCTCAGTAAGAAAGGAGCCTTAATCCTAGAGGATCAGTCCTAAACATGCAAATAAAGGCAACACTAACTCAGTTTAGTAGATTTGTGTGTGTGTGTGTGTGTGTGTGTAACAATGTACAAAAATAAATATATAATAAAAGGTCATGAATTCAAGAGGGGGTGGTTGGGGGGATACAGGAGTTGGAGTTGGGGGAGATGGAAAGGATGCAATACAGTGTGCTCATGTATGAAATTCTCAAATTTAAAAAGTATAATGAGGAGCTGGAGGGATGGCTCAGTGGTTAAGAGCTCTATCCGCTCTTCCAGAGGACCCAGGTTTAAACTCCAGCACCCACATGATGGCTAACAACTGTCCATAACTCCAGTTCCAGGGGATCCAATGCCCTGTTCTGGCCTCCACAGGCATTGCAAAAGATGGGCGTGCTTACATACATGCAGGCATAGCACTCATACACATAAAGTAAAAATAAATTTTAAAAAATATAAAAATCTAGTTTAAAAAAAAACTATAATGGAAAGAATTCATAAGATAAAAAAACCTATTGTCCAAATATAGCAAAGTGAAAGACATTTTCTACATTTAAGAAATGCTGACAACCCAGGATTACATTTGTTGAATCAAAACAGCAATAACATAAGATAAACATCCTCCTCAGTCATTCAGTCATTCTTGTGGTCATCTTCCAAGATGAGTGGAGCTTTTAAAAACAAGAAAAATTCACTGTATAGCCCTTGACTTTGATATTAGAGTAGCAATAACTACAATGTATATACATATACCATGTGTTAGGCATGAATGGTATAATAATTTGGCCTAATTGTCCCAGCAACTGGAACACCTGACTCATCCCATGGGCATCTACCATGAGACACACCACACACACACACACACACACACACACACACACACACATCTACTAAGTCCAGTTAGTGTTGCCTTTATTTGCATGTTTAGGGCTGATCCTTTAGGATTAAAGCTCCTTTTTTACTGAGGCAACTTTAAGGAAAGAGAATTGAAACCGAGCCTGGAGGAGGTCTTGGCGCTGTCACAACTGTACATCTTTCCCTTGGAAGCCGTCTAAGCCCTGGATGATTCCTTGGCCCTGGACCAGGGAAGAGAGGTGGAGGGAGAAAGTGAGTGATTGGGAGGAACACCTTGCTGTGTGTAACAGAAACCCGGATAAAGGCACTTAAGCACGCATCTCAACGCAACCTTCAGAAAGTAACCACAAGCTTTGAGAACTGGCCCTCGCCTTACTCATCTCCTAGAGCCTAATATCTTTCTCTAAGTACACATAACTGTACACACTCACATAAATATCCACACACCCCTGCACACTCTCAGAATCTCTGACAGTTTATGAGGTTGCCTTTGTGCAGATGTGAAAGCCACTCCCTCTGGGAAGCTAAGTAACAAAAGTTCTCCACACGTGAGCCAAGGCTCGATCCCATAGTTTGAGCTGAGTGTCAGCCTTCAACAACCCCCTTACCCTGCTCATTCTGTACCACCACATGAGCCTTAAGGCTTCTCCCAGCTTCCATAGCCCCTGCTGTTGCCAAGGGTTTCCATTCACCTTAAACTATCTATTTTCTCTCTGATTTTCCTCCTACACACTGGACCATTGGCATTTTGAGGTCCCTGAGGCCAGTGTCTTCTATATCCCAGAGCCAGCCTTCTGCTGGAGGTGATGTAGGATTCTTATAGAAAAGAGATGGGGGGTGCTTCTGATTTAAGTAGCGTTTAGGTAGCAGTGCCTATGTAAACCACCCCAGATTTCCACTAAGATACATATAACTAGAGCTTCCAAGGACACTGAAAACACTGACAAGAAAAAAAAAAATCTGTCAAAACACAGGAGGCATTTTTACTAACTACAGAAAGATGAACTGAGAAAACCAAAATTCCAAGCTTCATTTTTCTCTTCCTTGCAACTGAAACTAAGAAAAAAATTGCGGTTTATTTCCCTGGGCTGCCCTGCATCCTGATTCCAGCATCCAAGGCCTATGCTGACTAGAAACAACATCTACCTGCGCTCCTTCTTTTCTTGTCTTTCTCACATGGAATCTTAATGTTTTGGTGATACTTAAAAAACACTTAATTTTTAATGTGTATGGTATGTATGCATGTGGGGGTGTGTGCACATACATGTGTGCACATGTGTAGAGTCAAGAGGTTGACATTGTGAGTCTTCCTTCATAGGTATCCATCTTATTCTCTGAGACAGGGCCTCTCAATTGATCCAGTAAGCCCAGAGCTCAAGAATACAGCTATGCTTTCTCCAGAGAGTCTCCTGTCTCCACCTTCAGAGCCCAGGAATTTATATAGGTTCTAGGAAAATAAATTTTTTATTAAGTATTTGTCCCACATTTGTTTAGGGGAAGAATGAAAGAAATTGGTATTCTACTTTAAAATTACATGGCTCATTCTTTTTTTTTTTCTTTCATGTATTTTTGCTGCCCTTGTTAGATAAACCTCAACCTTAGGATAATTGAAATAATATGTAATTTATTATGTTTTTCAAAGCCAATTTTTATTGAAGCTCTGTGCATTTCATACAAAATTACAAATCAAATCTAGACCTGTGCCCTCCTCTCTGCCCCCCACCCCACCAGAACTCATGCATTCTGCCAAAAATGTTTTTCATCTTTTTCTCAGTGTTTCTCAAAATTCTCGATGTTTACTGTTTCAAGCAGAAGTTCACCATTTCAATCAGTTCTTTGATGCAGTCTTTCTTTTGTTATTGTTGTTGTTGCTGTTATTCCTTCTAATATGCATCATTCCAAAATATGCACATATGCATGCCACATATATCATAGGTTTTAGCATCTTCAGCTTATGATTTCTTTTTTTTCTTTGTTAGGCTGAAAGATGTCATGTTTGAAGGCTCCTCCTTAGCAAGCCCAAACCACCATCAGTTCTGCCCTTGTGTTCCACACTGGGGTTTTCCCTTCCCATGGTCACCAAATGAGGTCCAGTAATCACCACGTCCTGTCTTGATCTACCTGTTCTGGTCTCCATGATACAGCTTGGGTAGTCCAACAATGGCAGTCTATACTCTGAAGAGGTGGAAACCCCAGTAGTAGTTAACATTATTAGCAAAATACCTGACTGCTTTCTACCCAAATCTCCCAATTTCTGCCAAAGTCATTTCATTTCAATAAATACTGTGAAATAATAAGTGTCCATTTGTCACTAAATAAAATAATACCTGTATTTAGACTTTACTTGAAATTAAGAGTACCAATAATAATGTAATATTTTTATTTAATATTAATTGTGTGTGTGTATTCGTGTGTATATTTTCTTCTCACAATTGATAAAGGAAGCTGCCATTTCTGGATCTAGGTTTACCTCTTGTGCTTATCTTTTTCTTTACTACAAATACTATGACTCTCTATTAGTTCAAAAAGTCTGGCTTCCTGAAAAGTTGGCTTTCTCACCACTTGCTTACAGTTCCTCTGTGTAGACTTCTAGGCTTGTATTTTTTATTTAAAAAATTTTAATTGAATTTTTGTGATTTCCATACAGTAAAATTTGATGGTATTTAGATCCCCTATCTGCAGTGCCCCTTACTGCCCCCTGCCCAATTTAATGTACCTATTATATATGATAAATCCTGTAGAGTCTAATATGTGTCTCCAAATGTCCTTCAGTGTAGTTCCATCCACTGGAGCCTAGTTAACCTACCAAGAATCACATCCTTGAATGAGACTGACTCTCCTTCTCCCAGCAGCCATTGGTTGCCAAAAGTTTCTCAGGCATGGTTGGGGCTTCTTACCACTTCCTCACTTCAATGCTGATGTTTTGTCTGGTTTGAGCTTGCATAGGACTTGTGCGTGCTGTCACCATTGCTGTGGGTTCATATGAGTAACTGCTCAGCTGTCTGGAAAACTCTGTTTCCGTGTGGTCATCCACCTCCTCTGACCCTTACAATCTTTCTGCCCCCCTTTCTGCAATGATCCCTGAAACATGGCTCATTCTTAATATTTGAAATAAGGAATCTATTAGACAATCATGCTAGAATTTTAGGGCAAAAGCCCTGGCTCTGGAAATCCTTAACAGACTAGGCTGGGTCACCTATCCCAATAGGCCAACTAAAGAGCTAAGATTTCATCATTGTCACCACACTGGCAAGAAGAACAGATAAAGGGATCCAGTGATAACAAGTTCATCTTCAGGGCACTGAAATGGGCTTTAGGCTTAAATAGAGGAGAGTTTGGGGCAGGGTCAAGAGGACTACGTAATGAAGCAGTCTTGGCCAAGGTTGGTCTGCTCGATCATTATTTCAGCGGTCATGGCTTGTGAGGAGCCACCAGGTCCCAATGAGATGATCGCCTCTGCTTGGGTTAGGGTGAGTGCTCTGTGAAGTTTCCCTGCTCCTAGAATCCAAGGTGACTGAAGGCTTAAGACAAAGGCTGGAGACTTTCAGTTGCTGTCTGGGGGACTAGAACAGGATATTTTCAAAGCTGACAGAAAGACACAATAGTTATTCTTATATTGGTGGCTTTAGCCTTGAACATGAATGAGGTGATTGGTGGGAGGTAGGTAAGATAGGTGAGCGATCAGTAGTTTTGAGGTTGACATTCCTTGGTGACCAACAGGAGTGTACAAAGTTAAGCTGACAGTTGACCTAAAGGAAAAGAGAAAGAAAATGAAAGCAGAAATACCAGGATTTTTTTATCCTGTTTTTAATGAACTTTGTGGGCACAAGTGAGGGGTCAGGGCTTTTTTTATTTTATCAAAAGCAGTTCTAAGTATGTGTTAGATACATTAAATTAACATTTTAATGCTGAAAATGCCTTTTGATTCAAAGATTTCGGTCAACCCTAAGTGCACCTGTCACTAATGTTCATCGGGGCGTGATGAAATCTTACTTAAAGCTTGCTTACATGCCTTTCATCCTCATTTTTGAGCCAGGAAAAGTTTACCACTTAGAAATATTTTTTTCTTCTTTACTTTTAACTTTTCAAACCAGATAATTTCTTGGTGGGCATTTTAGTCTGTTTTGTGTTGCTGCAACACACAAACCACAGTTCAGGCAAACCATAAGCAGTAGAAGTCTGGCTCACAGTTGTGGAGCCTGTGAAGCCCAGAGCCTCTGGGGAGGACCTTGCTGCATCCTCACAAGGCACAGGGCATCACAGGGTGTGAGATACCCTCATGCAGCACAGGACCTCATGTGGTATGAGGGGCCTTCAAATCATTCACCACTATTCCTTTATTGTCATTTTTGTTTTGTTTTCATTTGTATGTCTGTTTGATTAGTACCTCTTACCTCTAGTCTTCTAGAAGCTCCAACAAATAACCTTACCGCATATAGTAATGCATAACTGGCATTCAAAAATGGTTAAATTAAGTTCCAGATTGCCTACAACATCATCAAAGAAAAAAATGTTACAAATTAAGAGACCGTTTCCAACTTTAATATTATTGGCAATCCTTCATTCCTTCCTTACACAATTTTCATTTAGACATTAAAATGCTATGTGTAACACTAACAGAAACTTTGACAACTGCCCACACCCAGCACTAAAAATACTCTGACCTTAACAGAGATATCAATGTTGAAAATTTGGTATGTATCCTTCCAGAATTTTCTCTATACCTTATAATATGCATTACTGTTTGATTAGTATATGTCTCTTCCAATTTTCTATAAACTCCATAAAATAACATTCATCATTATATCCCCTATATAATAATGCGTATCTGTATGTGTATTATTATATATGTGTGTGTATATATTTATATTTGTATATATTTCGTTTCCTCAAGGAAAAAAATTTTTAAAGTGCAAAGAACTTATGAGTCATGCCCATCCAGCTTCAGCTCCAGAGCCTAAGCAGTGTGCATTTCTGATGATGTCTGTGGTAGGAAGAAACCTTGCTTTGCAGTGTTTCATGCTATTTCCCCTTTCTATTTCCATGCTTTTCACTATGCCAGGAAATTGACATCTTAAACCACTTGCTAGCAATTATTCATTTTGATTAGTAACATCATAAGATAATAATATTATTTTAGGTCTTGCCGATAATATCAAATCCATGTAGTTAGATTGCTGGCTAGAAAAACTCTCTCCTTTTGTCATCCAAAAAAACAGTTATAATAAGAACACATTGTTCATTTTGTGGTCAAAGAATTTAGATAATGCAGCATTCAAAGTCATATGTTTTATTTTTTAAGTGTTAAAGAATACCAAAGCAACTGTTGCCTTTCACTGTACTTTGTATTTTTTTGGGAGGGGGGTCTTTTCAAGACAGGGTCTTCCTGTAGCCCCAGCTGTCCTGGAACTCGCTCTGTAGACCAGGGTGGCCTTGAACTCACCACAAAGGTCCACCTGCTTCTGCCTCCCGAGTGGTAGGATTAAAGGCGTGTGCCACCAGGCCTGGCTACTTTGTATTTTTTGTCATTTTTTTCATGTAGTATCTAGGAAAGTAATTGTGTCACTAATGCTTAAAAATTCATATATAAGAGGCAAGAGAGATGATTCAATAGCTAAGAACACTGGCTGCTCTTGTAAAGGACCTGGGTTCAGTTCCCAGCACCCTTATGGCAGCTAACAATCGTTTCAGGGAATACAATGCCCTCTTCTGGCTTCCATGAGCATTGCACAAAAGAGTGTGCTTGCATACTTGCAGAGAAAACACTCATGAAATAAAATAAAAATAAAACAATAAAAAATTAATATTCAAATGAACTATGCTTTAAAATAAATATATTAAAATATTCACAGTTGCTATGTCTTTATGTGATTGTCTTAGTCTATTTTGTATTTCTAGAATACATTGCCTGAGGCTAGGTAATATAAAGAATGGAGATATAGCCAAGCCTGGTAGGGCACAGCTTTAATCTCAGAGGCAGGCGGATCTCTGCGAGTTCAAGGCCAGAGTGGTCTGCATAGCAAGTTCCAGGCCAGCTGGGGCTATAGACCAAATAAAATAAAATAAAAAGAATGGAAATTTATTTCCTAGGGTTCTAGATGCTGGAAAATTCAAGATCAAATCTCTGAGGGCCTTCATGTTAAGTCACCCCATGTGAAAGAATGGGGTAAGAGGGAAAATGAGAGAGGGAGAGAGGCATGGAAGGATAGAGGGTGAAGGAGAGAGAAAGAAAGACGACAGAGAGAGCCTGGCTGTTCTATCAGGAGCCCCTTTTCCTGATAACTAACCCAACCTTGTGATAACAACATTAGCCTGCTCTGCCCTCACGACTGACTTGTTTCTCAGATGTCCCATCTTTCAGTTCTGTTGCCACGGGGATTAAGTATACAACACATAAACTTCATATAACACATTGGAGCCACAGTGGTGACCTTACTGTGTGACAGGTATTAGAGACAGGACGACAAGCAAGACAGATGTTGTTATCTCTGTTTCATATTGTGACACAACTGAAACTCTCTACTGGTTGAGGCCCTCTGCTTTGTTTTCATGCTGTTGTTACACTGCTCTTGTAGTAATCCTAAACTGATCTCAGCCCTTTACCCCCATTTTGTTCTTGATCTTGCTTCTTCGCAGCATCGAACTGTCTTGACTCATCATACAGGAGGTTTGTGAATTCCTTCAGGAAAGTTCCAGAGGAGAACTTTTAGTTTGATTGGGCCCTCTATTGCAAATTTTTTCTTAGTTGATTTTTTTTTTCTGACTACTTTCTTACTTTTATGTTTTTGGAAGTTTATTTTTTAACTTTATAATTTGCATACTCAGCTTATTTTTATACTTCTTTTTTCTAATTTTTAATTTTTTAATGTGTATGAGTGTACTGTCTGCATGTAGGTTTGTGCACCCATGTTGTGCAGTGCCACGGAGGTCAGAAGAGGGTGTTGGGTTCCCCTTGGAACTGGAGTCAAAGACAGGTCTCAGTCACCATGTGGGTGTTAGAGATCGAACCCAGGTCCTCTGCAAGAGCAGTCGGTGCTCTTAACTGCTAGGCCATCTCTCCAGCCCCATTTTTAGACTTCTTTAAAATGAACATAATAGGCTATAAATTTTCTTCTAAGTACCACATACATTTAAGGCTATAAATTTCCCCTTTGAATACAAATAAACCCGACAAAGTTATTTTCCTTTGTTCAGTTCTAAACATAAAAGAATCCTGTAAGAAACTCATATATATGTATATATATATATATATCCAACAATTTATAACAACCATAAACTGTTACAGTCTGTAGCTTATCTAAATTTTCCAATAATTTTAAAACAAGCCTCCATGGGATACTAATTAGTGCCAATAATATTGTGAATAATCTAATCATTAACTCTACTTTTAAGATCTGAATATAAAGACAGTGGCTGAAAAGAAGAGCTTTACTATAATACTGCAACACCACTAATTTGTTAGACAGCCTAATCATATTTTCTCTTATCCTGAATATAAATTATTTCAAAATATCCTTGGGAAGTCAGTTTTCTAAGCCTATATCATGTACCATATATATATATATATATATATATGCACATAAATCTTTAATAAAATGCATCTAGTGCTCAATTCGGCTGCTATTTTTTACTTTAATCCATATGATTACTATCCACTATTTCCAGCACATGAATTACTTTAGAATCATAAAATTTACAAATGTGAGCTTTCTTAAGTTATCTTCTCAGGTTTTATTTTTAATTTGTTAGTGCTACAGTCAAAGGGTATGAATGTAATAACACTAAGCCTTTAAAATTTATAGACTTGCTTGATTGGTTAGACTCAAGTTTTATATATGTTCCATGATAACATAAATACCCAATTATCTTTTTGTTGGGTGAGGTTTTCTATATGCCCATTAAGTAAGCTTGCTATTTTATTATTCGAAACTTGTATATTTTCGTCCACTTGATCTATTAGTTCTTGAGAGTTGTGAGTTTAAAAATGTACCATTTTGATTGTAGCCTTCTCTATTTCTTCTGGAACTTTAATCTATTGTAAAATAATTGGAGGTAAAGAGAGGTTTAGTAAGTTCAAAGCCAGCCTGAGCTACATAAGGCCTTGCCTCAAAAAATTGAACAAAGAAACAAATCTTTATAATCAGGTGTATCTAAGACTTAAATTGTTATATTTTTCCTAGGGCCTTAAAGCTTTAATCTTTACAAACTATCTTTAGTAAAAAAATTTTGATTTAGAGTCTGTTTATCTGGTAATATATGTAGCTATGCCAATATTTTGGTTATTATTTGGCTGCATGTACTTTAAATTATTTTTATTTATTTGTATTTTATGTATATGAATGTTTTGCCTGGATGTATGTAAGTGCACCTATGCATGCAATGCACACAGAAGCCAGAAGAGTGTGTCAGATCCCCTGGAACTGGAGCTATGGATGGTTGTTAGCTCCCATGTAGATGCTAGGAACTGAACCTGGGTCCTCTAAAAGAGCAGCCAGTGCTCTTAACCACTGAGCCATCTCTCCAGCTCTGCATACTGACTTTAATGGTTTATTTCTTCACTTGTCCAGTGGCTTCTACCTGCAAGGTCATATTTCTGGGAACTATATCTATGAAGTTTGTTTAATGCCTAGTTTTAAGGCAAATCTCTTCATAGAAAATTTGCATTGCTCCTGCCAAGTCCCTGAAGATACATCTAATCTAAAACTATTTTGAATTTTCAACTTTCGTTTTTAAGGCCAAATAATAGCATGAATTCTAGCCCAAAGTTTTCCAAGTATCATCGTATCATTTTCTTTAACTTATTATGATTATATATCCTCTAAACCCACTGTAAGTTGAAAATGTCTTGAGTATATTCACTATATCTAACTTATTGGACATCATAGTTTAGAAACACATGCACACCACACACACACGCATACACACACACATCACACACACACACACACACACACACACAGACTGAGGGGCAGTTGTTTATCCCCATGAATAATCATGTGGCTGACTGAGAGCTGAGGCTCACTGAAGTTGTCCATGATCACTGAACAGGAGCGTATCACATATTGTTATCTCAGGAAAAATCAAAATTCAGAATGCACGTCATTTTCATACCATCCTACAGGTGAAAAATCACAGATGGAGCTATCATAAGCTATCGACATCCATGTGAACTTGTGGCTAGGGCTTCTCAGAGAATTGTCTTCTTTGCTCTCCAACCTGGTTGGTCAATACACTAGTCTTCACCTAGTTCTGCTCCTCCATAGCATGTTGCCTTTCAAGAACTTAATGTTTACTGAATAAAAATAGTCCTTGGCTTTCCACCCATCTTATCTCTTGTCCTTAGTATAAATAGTCATTTAAACCCAGACTATATTTCACAGGGATGAGCAGATATTACTGATATTCCCAGTACAAATACTAGCCTCAGAACATGTGTCTCTCTAGAGTTTTTCTTTAATTTTGCTCCAGATATATTACCTTAGTTTCCCCTGATTCATCTGTACCTTAAAAAAAAACAAACAAACAAGTTTCACTGTCAAAATGTGAATCTCTAAACATGTTTTGGAATTGACCTATAGTTTATTTTCAGATGTCATAATATATGCAAATTCTGGAGCAATACAAAGTGGAAGGAACAAGAACAACAACAAAAAAGACTGGGTCAAGAACTGAATGAAATAGTAAACTTCTGCCCAAAACAGTAAACTTCTGCACCCAAAAATTCAAAAAAGGGGCTGGAGAGATGGCCTAGCAGTTAAGATCACTGACTGCTCTTGCAGAGGACCTGGGTTCAATCCCCAGCACCCACATGGAGGCTGAGAACCGTCTTGAATCCAGTTCTAGGGGAATCTGAAGCCCTCTTCTGACCTTCGCGGCATTACATGACATGAGTGCACCAACCTACATGCAGACAGTACATTTATACACATAAAATAAAATAAAATAATAATAAAAATGAAAATAAAGAGTTTAAAAAATTTCAAAAAAGACTGAGAAAAAGATGAAAGACATGTATGGCAGAATGCATGAGCTCTGGAGGGGTGGGGGGGCAAGGAGGGGGAACGGGTCTAGATTTGATTAAGAAATCTTGTGTGAAATGCACAAAACCTCAATTTAAAAAAGTAAAAGAAAAAAATAATAGCCCCTTCCCATATATATTGTCCAGAATAAAACAGATACATCAATCCATTTTCTTGTGTCTTCTGGGTTTGCTGTTATACTTAAACTGGATGGCATTAATTGTTAAATGCAGCAAGAGTTTAAACAGACTATATTACTGCAGACTAGGGCTGTAGCTCAGTTACTAAGGTACCTGTTTAGCATGAACAAAGCCCTGGGTTCTGCCCACAGACACCATGTAAATCAGGTGTGCTGGCACATGACTGTAATCTTGCCACTTAAGAAGTAGAAACAGAAGGACCAAGAGTTCAAGGTCATCCTCTACTATATAGGAGTATGAAGCTAGCCTGGGCTATATGCAATCTTCTCTTGACAACTACAAAAAAAAAAAAAACAAAACCCTCCATATTGTTGATTTCTAACTAGAATGGTAAGATGAACAGAACAATAAAGATATTGGTCAATTACTTAAAAAACAAGTTTCTGTCTTTTATCTATCATTTCAAATGTACTATGACATTAAGAGGGATGTCTGTGGACATCTATTCTGCCATATTGCTAGAATCTGAAGCTTCTTACAATTTCCATGTTTTATACAAAGAACATGTGTTTTTACTCTCTTAGATATTTTCCCCCAAAAGACATGTATAGATTATTTCAAATATGATACATGATAATAGTAACACTAACACATATGTATAAAAAGAAATTAGATCCAGGCATGGTGGCACACACCTTTAATCTCAGCACTCAGGAGGCAGAGGCAGGCGGATCTCTGTGAGTTCAAGGCCAGCCTGGTCTACATAGCAAGTTCCAGCGAACAGCTGGGGTACAGGGAGCTCTTTCTTCAAAAAATGTCCAAAAATACAAAACAAAAAAAAAAAAAAAAAGAGAAATTAGAAAGAATTATTCCCAAAGGTGTATAGGTAAAGAATTACAGAATTTTTTCTTCCTACTTTTCTGTATTTTTCTAGCATTAAAAAAAGTAAACAAATGCTTGTTTTGAAATACTAAGAAGAAAATTAGTTCTTATGCAAAGGGATGTAGCTCTGTGGTAGGGTGCTTGCCTAGCAAGTGCAAGACCCTCCACTTGATTCCCAGCACCACAAAATAATAACAATAACAATAATAATATAACAATAATAATATGTAATTGAAAGAACAAAATCAGAACATTGTACAAAGAAATCATTCCCATGTGCTCCCTACTATATAGAAAAAAAAAATCATAGTTCAATGCCCTGGATCACCATAGAACTGTGGGTCTCTCTCCACAGAGAAAGCATGAAAGTGGTCCCCATGCCAGTTTATTCTTTCTTTTATCACTTTAAATGAGTATGACAATCCAAAGTTTTGACCTTGAATCAAAAATATTTATTTTTTCTCTAGCTTTGAAGTACTTTTCATATATAACTTGTTGAATTCATTCTTTGGGAATTTCATGCAGGCATACAGTGCATTCTGATTACAGTCACCCACACCCTCTCATCTCCCTCCTACAAGTCCCTTTCCCACATTTTGTCTTTTTGTTTTGTTATGTTATTCACTGAGTTTAACCAGGGCCATAAGTGTGACCATGGGTTTGGAGCTCTCCGTTGGAGCCTGGCGGCCTCATCAGAGAGGACACAATTGAAGACAACAGCTACCCCTCTAAGATCCATCAGTAGCCGGTAGCTCAGCAGAGAGGGGTAGGCCCCAGAGCCGCTCCTTTATTCACGACTGTTGACAGAAAGAAGGAATACAAGGAGTGGGAGTTTTAATTAGGGTTGGGGAGGGAGGGATGGGGAAGAGGAGGTGGAAGGGAGGGCTAGTCAAAATGAAGGGTGTGTGAAAAAGCCAAAAGGAAACCTGCTACTTGTGCAAGCCTATTAAAAATATAAGTTGAGAGAGGGAGAGAGAGAGCTGGAGAGATGGCTGAGCAGTTAAGAGCACTGGCTGTTCTTTTGCAGAAGACCCAGGTTCGAATCTCAGCACCCACATGGCAGCTCAGATTTTTGAGCAGGGTCTCTCACTAAACCTGGAGCTCACCAATTTGGCTACACTATCTGGCCAGAGAACTCCAGCTGCCCACCAGTCTCTACCTCTCCAACACAGGGATTTCAGCCATGTGTAGCCATACCTGGAGTTTTACATGAATGCTGAGAATCCAAATTCAGGTCCTCATGCTAAGTCATTTCCACAGCCCCTGTTTTTGAATGGATTTAATTATAGTACATTTCATACATATTAAAATTAATTTTTAAAGCAGGATAAACTTCTGGGTTAGGCACATTATTTAGTAGGAGAGCACATATTTAACATGAATGGGGCCCTGGACTCAATCTTCAGCATCAACAAAAACTTTCTAAAATAATTAAATTTATATCTGTCTTTTTGTACATATATACACATCAAAATTGGTAAATTTAACCAACCCTCAGGATGTTTGAAAATGTCCAGAAATGCTCTGTGTTCTCCATGTCGGTTCACTTTTGGCTATAGCTATAATCTTTTTACTGATCTATTGTTCCGAATATTTACACATCTCCAGGTCTCGGTAGGATCTGATTTGCATATGTTTACTTACTCATGCAGCTCTCCGTTTCCTCTTTCCTGACCCCTCCCTCACCTACTCCGAGTTACTTCCATTGGTTGCTTCTTTTGACTTTAATTCTCCTTCAGGCCCAACACTGAAGGTCTTCTTTTCTTTTTTATATATATATAATTATTTTATTGATGTTTTGTGTATTTCAGACATCATTTCTCAGTTCAGTTTAGACATATTCCCCTTTCCCTTCCCCCCACACCACCCCAGATCATGCATTCTGCCATAACTATCCTGCATCTTTCTCTCAGTCTTTTTTTATGTTTAGGAATTCACATTTTCCTTCATTAATTTTATATTACTCTAAAATATGCCTGCATACTTTCCACTCATATACAGTAATTACAGAGTCTGAAAGTAAGTGGTGGATCGATTCTAGAGCCCGTTAAGAGATTTACATTATAACAACATAGTTGCTTTCAGATAAACAGAAATATAACAATAACGTTGTTCAGCTCGCCTTTCATCTGGGGATTTGGTGTTAGCATCCACAAAAGAGGGAAACCATTTGTCGCTTATTTTTCTGGGACTGTGTTACTTCACTTAGCATAATGGCTTTGAGTTCCATCCATTTACATGCAAAGTTCATAATGTCATCTTTCTTTATCGCTGAATAGTTCTCCCTTGTGTAGATATACCACATTTTTGTCATCCACTCATCAGAAAGTCTTGTTTTCATCTTAGATGAAGTCCTAATGCCATGTCTGGGATATATATATATATATATATATAATTTCTTTGTTACTGGACACAGAGACTGCTTTTCTCTTCTTTTTTAATTTTTCTCCTTTTCATGTATATGCATGTATGTATGTTTCTTTAGGTATGCATGTCATCATGCATTTAAGTACACCTGTATATGTAGGTGCATGTGATGTGTACATGTGATGTGATATATATATATATGGAGGCCCAAGCTTGCTGCCAGGCATCTTCCTTGATCACTCTTCCATATTACCCTTTGAAGCAGGGTCTCCCAGTCAAACCTGGGGCTTGTATATATGGTAGCCTTACTCTGGAGATCCTGTTTCTGACTCCCAAAGCTGGAATTACAAGTGGGCTACCTCACCCACCTGGCACTTATGTGGGTTCCAGGGATCTGTCCTCTTGCCTGTGCATCAAGCACTTTAACCGCAGAACCATCTTCCTAGCCTAAATACCTGTTATTTAATTTCTTTACTAAGAATAAAATGGAGAAGGTAAGTAGTTGTTAGATACTCATCTTTTCAATATATGTTTTTATTGAATTTTTGTGCATTTCATTCAATACATTTTAATTATATTTAGATCCCTCCCCTATCTGTACCCTTCCATATCCCACACAGGGTTTTGTGCATTCTTTCTTTTTTTTTTTTTTTTTTTTTTTTTTTTTGTCTTTTGATACAGGGTCGCGCCTGTAAGCCCCGCTGTCCTGGAACTCACTCTGTAGACCAGGCTGGCCTTGAACTCACAAAGATCCGCCTGCCTCTGCCTCCCAAGTGCTAGGATTAAAGGCGTGCGCCACCACGCCCGGCGCATTCTTTCATATGTGTTAAGAGGTGCTCATTTTTTAAAATCAAATTCATTTTCACCCACGGCTGCCTGACCTCTAATGAATTAAACTATCAAATAGACAACTGGGATAGACCCATGAGCCTATAGTCAATTCACAGCTATCCAAGGAATGCTTGAGACCCCATGGGCATCAGAAGTTAGGAACATGCCAGCTGAAGTCTGACGGCAGGAGAGAGCACAGATCAGTGTGGGGAGGGCTCAGTCTCCAAAGTTGTTTCAGATTCAGATAACTCAAAATAAGAAAAAAGTCATGATGAGCTGGCTAGCCCTCAGCAAACCTTGGGAATTAACATTATTGTAGAAGGAATTTATGAACTGGGGAAAGCCTATCATCCCATTGAAAATTCAGCAGGGAGCCAGTCCTATTCAGGACTGGGTAGAGAGTAAACAAGGACCCCAGTGTGTCTTTAAGAGGCATCAAACTCTGTGCTTGTCTAAGCTACCATGCTCCTGGTTGGCAAAAAAGCAGAAATAAGCTTCTTGTGTAATTTACATCCTGGGGAGTGATTAGGGGACACCCCACAACTACTCTTATGGATCTTGAGTTGACTTCCTTGGTGTGATTTATTTTTTTCTCACAAACCCAAGCACCAAGCAGGTGAGTTGCCAGCAATCTACCCCCCACGTTCACTTCAGCAATCAGCCCTCCAGAATCAAGAGTGCCAGCTTCCAAATGCTTAACCAGCATGGCAGAATAAGGAGAGAATGCAAGAACATGAGCCACAAAACCTGCTTCCCCCAGCACAGCAGCTCTAGAAAACCCCTTCCCAGGTTTGCAGCATCTCCCTTGCACCTCTTAGCTGATTATTTTAGGACACAGACAAAGCCAATAGATGATTCTTCAGCAGTCAGATCTTTACTTGATCAACATGACTACATGAATCTATCACAAATCAGAAGAATTAATAAGAAGGCATTTATAATCATCCTTTTGGTGAATCCCAGTTTAAGTTCAAAAAAGGTAAGGAAAAAGGCAAGGAAGAAAGGTAGGAGAGTTTTAATCTTATAAATAATTGATCTTCCCCTGGAGATATATATTGAGGATGTTCTAAATAGGGATTTTTAATGATAAGATACTGATATATTTGTAAAGGTCCTTTCCCTTTGCCTATAAAAATTGGGATCCACATTGTCCTAGCATTTTTTTCCAAAATGCCAGTACAAACCACATATGTTTCAAAGGAAGAA
Source organism: Rhizomys pruinosus (assembly GCA_009823505.1). NCBI lineage: Eukaryota > Metazoa > Chordata > Mammalia > Rodentia > Spalacidae > Rhizomys > Rhizomys pruinosus. The sequence goes on along the minus strand of VZQC01001310.1, from coordinate 2,702,563 downwards.
GTGGTTATAAAAAATGTTTAGGGAAAAAAAATGTTTAGGGGCCAGAGAGATAGATCAGTGGTTAAAAGCACCGCCTGCTCTTCCAGAGGATCAGGGTTCAGTTCCCAGCACCCACTTGGTAGCTAACAACTATCTGTAACTCCAGTTCCAGGGGATCCAATGCCCTCATAGGATGTCTATACACATACATGCATAAACACACACACACACACACACACACATACACACACACACATACACACACAGTGTCCTTCTGTATATGCAGGGAAAACATTTATACACATAAAATAAACATAAAAAATAAAAATACATCTTAATTTTTTAAGTTTAAAAAGAGTTGTATGGATGTAAAAGACAGCTTGGCAGGATGGCAGCTGTTTTGCAGTCAAGACCCTTTCTTCAGACTGTATGTCCTCCTACAGCTCTGTCCTTGCCCACCCAACTGGGCTCTTCACTCCTGGTGTTTCCTTTCACCAAAGGAAGCCCAAGTGCCATTGCTTGTTTTCAGGTGCCTCCTTAACATTACTTTGTTCTTTCTTTCCTTTCATGGACTCTAGAACTAGACTCTGATAGTGAATTCTGCCTTTGCTACTTAGCAGTGATGAGTCTGCCTGTTACCATATCTTCGGGTATCTCAAAGTAATATAGTTTTGATATTTTTGAGACAGGGTCTCCCTGTAACCCCAGCTGGCCTGGAACTCTCCATGTAGACCAGGCTGGCCTTGAACTCACAGAGATCTGCTTGCCTCTGCCTCCCAAGTGCCAGGATTAAAAGTGTGTGGCACTGCAACCAGCTTCAAAGTAATATTTTGTAAGAGCTACCCTGAACTGGTTTAGGAATTATGTCTAAAGCTCTCTCAATTCTCCTTTGTAGGTAGTTTGCTGAACTCTTACCCCAACTTCTTCCCTTATTCAATTCTAACACAAGTGGTTACAGCATGCGCGCCCAACTGCTACATGTGAACCATTAAGAATGTGGTCCCCTTTTGTTCTTGTGCTTATGGAATCACCAAAATACCTAATCCATAGAAGCCTATAAAACCTTGCAAGTGTTACCCTACTTTCCATCCACAAGCTACCTCCCACAGTTCCAGCTGACTGGTACTCTTTCTCTAGATGTAGCTTTCTCTCATTGGGGGCTATAAGTAATTGTGTTCTGTCTTTTATCTATCCAGGGGTCACAATGCTCTGTCCTTCCATTGTGGGATCCTAACAAATGTTTAGACTATGAAACTGTCAGCTTTGCTGCACATGGTGATTCTTGCCTTTAATCCCAGCACTCAGAAGGCAGAGGCAGATAGAGTTCTGTAAATTCAAGTATAACCTGGTTTATAATAAGTCCCAGGCCAGCCAGGACTACATAGGAGACTTTGTCTGAAAAAAAGTCAATTTTCTCATCTATAAAATTACTATAATAATGAATATAATTAGGGCCAGTGAGATGGCTCATCAAGGACAATCACTTGCTCAACAAATCTGGTCACCTGAGTTTATTCCCTAGATCCCACAGAATGAAAGAATCAATCTCAAATGTTGTCCTCTGAACACCTGCACATGCATACACATGAACATGCACACATGCATACACATGCACACACATACACATGCACACACATACACATGCATACACATGCACACACATGCACATGCACACACATACACATGCATACACATGCACACACATACACATGCATGAACATGCACACACATGTATAAACACGTTCATCACTATCAATCAAATAAAATTTAAAAATAATGAGTATAATTAATATCATTTGTTATAACTGCCTAATGGTAATGATATAAAAATTAGTAAAGTGTGCCGCCAAGGCTGGAGCTGGAGCATCACTGGAAACTTCTCAGAAGAAACATAATACATGGCTCTTTAGATTTTTGGTACGTGTGTTAAGAATTGTGTATGACTTGAAATGTCTGTGTACTGGTCCTCAATCAATAAAATCTCAGTACAGAAAAAAAAAATAAAGAAAGAAAGAAAAAAAAATAAAAATTAGTATCTATAAATCCCTAAGAAACTATACCAGTGTTTATTAAGCACATTGAAAAAAATAGTGAAATCTAAGAACTTGGGCTTACCTGACCTTGGCATGTAAACCCTACCTCTATGACATCTCCAGGATTGCTGGCTTTTTTCTCTAAAAAGCTTTTTTTCTGTCCAAATCCTTCCTATTCTTTGTGTCTCCATTTATATGCTACATCATCATGTCAATTGGGTCCTTTCTTGCTTGCTCTGGCTATTTTCCTCTCAGAAACCTGAGTACCTGCAGGCTAATCTGCACCTACCTTTCCACCCTTTCTTTTAAAAACATCTGAGGAGCAATGTGCCAGTGATGATGAGCCTGGTTCATACATTAAACACTGACATGTAACTTGTTACTCAATTTAACTCTCATAGCACTTTTTCTTGGTTGCAAGAAGCATAGAGATTGGAAGCAGAAGAAAACAAAGGTCAGTGTGTCTGCTCCAGATCTTTGCAAGAATTCAGTTCTGTTCTCACAGCCTTGATTGTGACCAAAATCAGACTCCCCAGGACATCATCCAAAGCCTTCTAAACTCTCAGAAGGTCTAATGCTTTCCTCTTGTCGAGCAGCGATTGGAAGACAGAAGTCTAAAATGTAGTTCTGTGTTTTATGTAATCTTTGGAGATTATGGCTAAAAAAAACTTTCACTTCTTTTTTGTACACAGTTTGCTAAGCCCACACCCAAACTATTTTCCTTACTGGGTTCTAACACACCTAGATACAACTTACAAATGCGATTGTTAGAAAACTACTTGAACAATGACCCTTACCAACCCTACTACACTTCCATGCTACCTCGGTGTCTTAGTTTTCTATGACTATGACAAAATACCTCAGGAAACATGAGTTGTTGTTGTTTTTTTTACTTTTTAAAAATTATTTATTTTTGTATGTGTATGAATGTCCTGTCTGCATGTAGGTTTGTGCACCCCTGTCGTGCAATGCTGCGGAGGTCAGAAGAGGGTCTCGGATTCCCCTGGAACTGGAGTTCTCCTGGAATTGGAGTTACAGACGGTTCTTACCTGCCATGTGGGTGCTGGGGATAGAACCCGGGTCCTCTTCAAGAGCAGTCGGTGCTCTTAACTGCTAGGCTATCTCTCCAGCCCAGGAAACATGAGTTTTAAAGGAGAAGAAGCTTGTTTTGGTGCATGGTATCAGAGGTTTCAGAGCATGCTTGGCTGACTGCATTGCTTTGGACCAGGATAGGGCAAAATGTCAAGGCAGTCAGGAAGTGTGGTGGAGGAGGCTGCTGTTCACTGTTTAAAATTAGTGACTAACATCCAACATCTGAGAGTTCGTATAAATTTCTGGATCCTCTAGTATGGACAGCAAACAAACAGCTGGGGGTGAGGGGACTGCCTTCCAGAGTGCCCATTCCTTCCTCCCGTCTCCAAGGCCCCCAAACTAGGTTGTGTCACCCAATTGTTCCATCTGGACTTTTGAGTTTGAAACCCTTTATTTAAAAAATATTTCATCTTTCTTTTTTATTGTATGCATATGAGTATATTGCTTGCATGTGTGTAAGTGCGCCCATGCCATGGAATGCCCGTGGAGGTCAGAAGAGGGCGTTGGATCCCCTGGAACTCAAGTTACAGATGGCTGTTAGCTGCTATGAGGGTGCTAACAATCAAACCTAGGTCCTCTGCAAGACAAACCAGTACACTTAACCGCTAAGTGGTCTCTCAAGCCCCAAAACCTTTGATTTTGTGAGTCTGGCTGGTTCATATGACATTTACTTGCACACTTAGAGTCCAAACACACCCCTATGAGTAAGTGAGAGAAGGACATGCTCTGTCTTGCATTCCTGCTGCAAATTTTCCATTTAAGATAGAAGAATCTGAAGGAGTACTGATTGAAACCCTCCACTTCTAGGAATTAAGGGCAATGTTTCGATGGAGCTATAACCAAGTAGCCAGAGATACCCAACTCATACCCAGCCAGTCACACTACATAGACCCTTGATTCCACCCTTTCCTGCCCCTCCAGACAGAGCTTTGTATAATTATAGACTATTAAGTGGAAGAATAGGGCAGTAGGATTAGAGATGTAGTTTGGATGGGAATTATAATAAAATTTCAGCCTTGTGTTGTTTCACATTTGGGTTACAATGGAACAAATGCAATGAATTTTCTGCTGTAGCTAGAAATACTTGAAGATTTAGCTTTCTGGAACAGATTCTAATTACATTAGAAATAAAGATGAGGATATAATTTGGAGAAAAAAGGAAGAAGAAAAACTTCAATTCAATAGAAACTATTCACAGACTTAAAATGGAGGTTGAAGACAGCATATTTTCAAAGCACTTTAAAACTCTCTCTACTTGAAAAACATGCTCACCAAACTTTAGTACATTTCCATGCAGCCCTACCATCTTGGTTCTTCTACTTCTATGCAAAGCACATCAAATAAGGAAAAGTTTGCCAGGTTGGTAGAACACACCCTTAATCCTGGTATTCAGAAGGCAGAGCCAGTCAATCTTTGTGAGTTCAAGGCCAGCCTGGTGGCACACACCTTTAATCCCAGCACTTGGGAGGCAGAGGCAGGCAGATCTCTGTGAGTTCAAAGCCAGCCTGGTCTACTTGGTGAGTTCCAGGATAGGTGGGGCTACAGGGAGACCCTGTATCAAAAAGATACAAAATATATTACTTTGAGATACACAAAGATATAGTAACATGCAGACCCTTCTCTGCTAAGTAGCAGAGGCAGAATTTACTATTAGAGTCTAGTTTTTTAAAGAATAAGAAAAAAGTCAAGATTTCTCTGGCCCATGGCTTCGGAGGTTTCAGTGTCCGATTGGCTAGCTCCATGGCTTTGGACCTAGAGCAAGGCAGAATATCCCAGTGTGTGGTGTGTGGTGCAGGACACTGTCTATTTCATGGCAACCAGGAGGCAAAGACAGAGAGCTGGAGTTGAGTGAGCTCATGGCCTCCTGACAAGCATTAACAACTCCAAAGCAAAATACAATGTGAAAAGTCCAATCTCCAGAGATGCAGAAGGTGCAGAAGAATAACCTCCCAGAATCAGGACAATGCTTCAGCTGTTGCCTGGAGACAGGTTCCATCTGCAGGTGTGCATACAAACTCTGACACTGGTACACTCACTTTGAGAATGTGGGTAAATAGCATAATACATACCACAGGGCAGCTGTAAAGGTCAGCTGAAGCAAGCATAAATACTATAGCTAGCCAGCAACATGCAATAAATCTTAAACAATAATTATATCTCTATTGCTAGTTTTATCAGGAACTGAAGCATTATTGGGGCCAAAGAAGACCAACTTTAGGACATATTTTTCATCCATTCTCTGCTCCCATAAGTTCATAATCTTGACCTTTCCCTCATCTAACCTCTAATGCGGAGGTATTCCTCTTGACAGTCTATGATCTTTGTTTCAGCCATGTGTCTGCTACCTGAGTCAGGCTCCTTCTTTCTAATTTTGGGGGTGGTGGATAAAAAGAAGATAAAGCCCCTGTGCTGTCTTTTATCCTTTGAAGTTTCTTTTCTGAAGTTGCTTAAGCTCTCTGAATCCATTACTCCAAGGACTTGTGAGAAAGGTTGTTCTAGTCTGACTTAATAACTTTTTTTAAAAGCCTGGCTCTAAAGTAATGCTGCTCTTAATATCATCTCTACACTGTACTTCCAATGCTTGTCCAGCTAAACATGTCCTATGAACACCAGTTTTCTAACAACATCCTTTCTCTTCTGGGGCCCTGTTAGTGTCAACATGAAATAAACACAGCTCCTCATCTCAAAGACGATACATGATAGTTTATTCTAGAGCCAAACATGAGTAACAAACATGAACCAGAAACATCGATTTAAGTTTATCAAATTCCATGTTCCAATGTGGTAGCAGTTTCATAGTAACAGTTTTATCATAACATAATAAAGAAAGCCATAAATCAAAACATTTAAAATGCATTGGTACATACATCAGGTAGGCAGGTTACAGCAAAGCAGGCAAATATCTGTTGTAGGCCTCAGATACTATCTGACAACATTCTTAGCTGGGAAATCTGGGGGTCTTTTCCTATATTCCAAAGGTTTTGCCCATTAGACACCAGGATATTAGGTCACGCAGAGAGTTAAGCAATAAGTGGACATTTGGAGGGCTAAAATAATCCAATATATTTTGGCTCTGGATCTTCCATTCTAAGTCTCTACAATCATTCTAATCATTTCTTTCTAATCAGTCAACCAGCTTTGTAGACTGTTCAATGTAGGTAAAGCTTCCATTGGGAATTTCAATTAATACTTGGTATAATTCACTGAGAATAAAAATCTTTAGGATAATACTTAATCATCTGTTTAGAGCTAGAAACAATCTTGGAGATTCAAATTTTTTGTAACATTTTTAAAGTAGGGCTCAGAAAGGTGATAGAAAGTGAGACACACAATGCGGAGACTAGGACCAAATCTTCTCATTTTATGTTCAGGACACTTTCTCCTGTCCACATTCAGATAGAGAAAGTTCAGGATTTCTCATCCTCACTGAGCCATCATTTCCTCCTCAGAGTTTTTCCCTTAGGCAAAAACTGCTCTGAATGGCTGTGGTGAAAGAAAAGGCAAGCACTTTTTTGCCACTTGTAATGGACAACCTAGAAATGGCTTTTGCTGAAGTGCATTGATTTTTCACTTGGGCCTATGAGGGAACTAAAAGCAGGACAAAGCCTGGCCTCACTGCCTCCATTCTGTATCTGTCTCCTTTACTTTGGGATACCTACGTAACTGATCCTACGTAGGTATTAATCATTCAAGGAGTGTCCATTTCAATACTGTAATATCTAAACTATCTCATTTCTCTTCAAAGTTGAAGACATAAAAGAACCCCAGAACAGACCACTCTCTCAATGAGGGCAGCTAGTTATGATGGTTAAGCTATACCTTGGGACAGAAGTAACCATCTTATGGGGATCAGGTTGTTCCTCCTCACACTATGACCATGATAACAACTTCTCTGGACCACCTTGCAGATCCAGAATTGAAATCATGTCAACCAGACCACCCTTTGAAAAGGACTGCCTAATTATGCACACCGCTTGGACTCTGCCTTGGTTCTTCCTCTACATAAACCTAAAGATCACTTTAGTATGCTGATGGACTTGGGGCCACTGGACCCGTTCATTGGTTCTTCTTCCCAATGTGGTGCTTTTTATAGAAAAAGAATACTGCAGAAAATGATGTCAAAATCAGCCCATGAGAAAAGCTAAAGTGCAGAAAGATTGAAAACCCCTTGTGACTACCCCTAAAACCTGCAATATTACGATACAAAAATCCCAACCTTCTGTACCAATGCTCACCATTGAAATTCTAACTCTTTTCTCGTGGCCACTTCCTACTTTGGAAGTGCTCTTTTTCTTTCTTGTCTCTATTTCTATCATTTACTCAGATGTTTCCGATACAATCCCATGTGCTAGGACATAATAACCTGGAATTCCAAAAGGTATACTCTGGACCCCGATATCAACCTGTAAAAACATTGGGCAAATCTCTTTTCTCTGCTTTTCACTATGTGCCATTAATTTAATCGGTCAATTTGTATAGGTGGCTGTGCCTAGTTTTCTGGGACTTCCAGAGCCTGAACTTTTGCCTGAAAATTCTGTTAACACAATCAGTAACTTCTCTATCACTTTTACATTATCTCTGACATTTTCCAAAGAGATGTTATTCATCAAAATATAAATGGACATTTGGAAATATTACCCTTCTCCATGGCTGATTAAAAGCCCTGAGGTATATTTTTCCTGATCTCTCCAGGGTGCTAATCAGCACACAGCCTTTGAACAGAAGCAGTTGATCCCTGCAGGCTCTGCCACTAGCTGTGACTACAGACCTTTTGAAGTGAAGAAAGTCACCTGCTTTTGATTCTAAAAAGCAGGAATTCCCAGAAACAGGGACTTTGTTTCCTGAGAAGACTGTCTCCTGATATCATTGTGAGAGGCTATATAAACTCTCTCACTGTGAAAGCAAGGAAAAGGAAGACAAAATGGAGAGATTAAAAGAAAAACAAAAGAGAAACCAATACCTGAATGAATATGGAATCTGGAATATGGAAGACAGACCCACTCCCCACAGTATGAGTATTGGGGATAAGATTATGTTAAAATGACAATTTTGAAAAAGAGAAGATACCAGGAAAGTTCGTACCCAAGGGAAATTTACATTTATAAAGGAAATTTCTATCCTTAAGGTTATTCCTATCTGGGTCCCCTGAGACTCTTATTAGTGTGAGAAAGCATGTTAAATCTGCATAATAAAATTTACCTTTCCTATGCAGGTTAGCTTCTCTAACTTGCCTCACTTACCCCAAAGCCCCTAAAGCTCCTTTTCCTTTGTTGAAATTTAAACCCAAGTTTCAAGCACCCCTTTGAGTTTCTGATCTCTGAATTTCGCCTACACATATAAGAGATATATGTTAGCAAATTTCTGCTTGGTTTCTTCTCTCTTTTGTCACAGAAAGCTAGCCAAGAATAAAAAAGAGAGGAGGAAAAGGGGTTTTTGTTTTGTTTTGTTTTGTTTTGTTCTCCATACAGGTAAAAGGAAAGAAAACTGCAAAGAAACAGGGAGCAACAAGAAGGCTGAAAACCAGAGCTGTATCAAAGGCAGAGGAGCTCAGAAAGACTGTAGGTGCTCCTTAGGAAGGACAGAAGAGGAACAGAGCAGAGGTGGAGATTCTAGAGAGTAACAAGGAGAGATAAAAGCCCTTAGTCTATTCAGGCTTCGTTCAACCAAGGGAGCATGCTCAGAAAAGACCACATTATAGGAACTTGGGAGAGGTCAGTGCTATGTAAATGAGCCATAAAGGGTCACACAGCCTCCTCTTCCTGTGCTCTTAGAGTGTGGCATACCTCTAAGCTCCACTATGTTGTTCTTTTAATAAGTTATTTCCCTTCCTGTAAAATCCATGTGCTGCAGTATAATTAATTGTAAAGAGACACAAGAACCTGGGAGCTCCAGCCATTGCTCTCTAGACTCAAATCTGTGCCTATTGCAATACCATGGGTTACAGCAGACAAGGATACCTTCCCAGACCAAGAAGAGTTGGACCTGGTGAACTGAAGTTTCCAGGAAAGAAAAGCTACTCATGTTAAATGTTCTAAACAGCTGACTGACTAATCCGGACTTCTGCGATAGTGGAGAGCTGGGACATTACAGGTCGGGAGCCAAGTTATCTTGGGCTATCTTCTTTTTTTAAATTTTTTTTTAAATTTTATTTATTTTTTATGTGTATGAATGTACTGTCTGCATGTAGGTTTGTGCACCAGTGTCGTGGAATGCCACGGAGGTCAGAGAGGGCTTTGGATTCCCCTGGAACTAGAGTTCTCCTAGAATTGGAGTTACAGACGGTTCTCAGCCACCATGTGGGTGCTGGGGATCGAACCTGGGTCCTCTGCAAGAGCAGTCAGTGTTCTTAACCACTAGACTATCTCTCCAGCCCCCTTGGGCTATCTTCTTAACAGCCATTGTATTGCCCACCTGTGTGTTTTACCTAACAGCCTATGACCATCAAGTAAAACCCTTTTAAGATTTACTATATGAAAAGATCTCTAGCCTCCACCAACCAAAGGTTAAGAATGCAATCCGAGAGCATCTGAGGCCTGTAAGACGTGTCCTCACTTTGTTGTAACCTACCTACCTCATGCTTATACTAAATTATTTTTAATTTATTTATTTTACATGTGTACTACACATGTGTCTGAATTCATGTGTGTGAAGGTGCATGTGTGTGCAGGTGTGTGTGCATGTGTGTTTGTGTCCATGTGGAGGCCAAAGGACAATCTCCGGAGTCATTCTTGAGGATCCATCCACCTGTCCCTCACTGGCCTAGAACTCACCAGTGCTGGTTCCCTGGCAAGCCCAAGGGATCTTCCTGACTTCCTCTCCAGCTGTGGCATTACAAGTGTGCACCACTATGCCTGGCTTTTTTTACATGGGTTCTGGAGGTCAAACTGAAGTCCTCATACTTGCAAGGTAAATACTAACTCCCCAGGCCCCTCATTAATGTATTTTTAAAAGAATCTTGAGTTATGACTTCATTTTGTTATTATAAAAACTTTAGGCAACTATTAACCACCTTGGAATATGGTCTTTGAGGTTAATCTGTATTCCCAAGTCACAATCTCTTACTCTCTTTGAGGGGAGAACTGTTTTTTGCATCAACAACTTCTAGCTTCCTGTGGTTGGAAAATTCTTAGTATTTCCCTGAACCTGGTCAAATGGATGGATACAAGACACTCATATAATAGCACCCAGTATATCATAATTATAATGACTTTACAAATGTTATTTGAGGCGTGTTAGGACAGTAGACTATCCCCCCTACCCCCGCTCCCCACAACCAGTTCCCAAGGAGGAGTTGTTTCTACCCCTGACACACTTACAGAGATCAGCAGTAAGGAATATGGAGCAGAAATTTAAAAGGAGAGGATGCAATGACACGTGTAAATGGAATTGAATCCTTCTGTTTTCAAAGGTGGGGGAGAAGGAAACTATTCCAGATGGCAGGTGAAGCGTCTCCAAACACTACCTAGGAACATATAGCTCACATGTCTGGGCCTGCATCTTATCAGAAAGAATGGAAAAACTAAGAGAAAAAGCACAAGAGAATAACTTTCCTAGATCAAGCACTTCAAATATTCTATTGGTACAAATTCTACCTACATTCTCCCAAGCCTCCAGCTGTCAGGTTTTCAGATTCAATTTTCACTCCCCTGCCCCCAATGGAAAAGAAAAGGAAGGAAAAAAATATTTCATATATCAACTCAACTTCTTAGACTTTTCTTTCCAAATGATTCTATATATCTGAGCAATTTTTCAGAATCTGGAGCTTTGGCTGATAATCTTCCCAGTAGCGGTTGAATTAAAACAAAACAAAACAAAACAAAACAAAAAAACTGGGGCTGAAGAGAGGACTCAGCAGTTAAGAGTACTGGCTGCTCTTGCCAAGGACCCAGGTTCCATTCCAAGCACCCACATGGGGGTTAACAACCATCTGTAGCTCCAGTTCCAAAGAAGTCAACACCTTTTCCTGATCTCTTTGGGCATTACATGACACAGGTGCACTTACACACATGCAGGCAATGTATCCATACACTAAAATAAAAAATAAAGAACATATTTTTAAAAAATGAAAAATACTGAGCATTTGCATAGTCTGATCATTATGCATTGTACTTATTCCAATACCTACTAAACGTCCTTCAAATACTATAAAGGTTTATCTATATTATTAGATAAAACTACTGGACTCCACACACACTATTTCCCTTGTTTTCTGCCATGAGTGTGGACAAACATTCACAATATTTATATTTTCATTCTCTTTTGCACTGAAGGGTAGCCACATGAATACCAAGAAAGTTTGCCCTTACACACACGCACGCACACACACACACACACACACACACAACTTTACTTACTATTATTGTTGGCGGAGGAGAGGAATGATTTGCATGTCATATCGGACACGTGGAGGTCAGAAGACAACTTTGTGGAGTCAGTGCTCTCCTTCCACTGTTACATGGGGTAAATGAATCATCTCACCAGACCAAGTTTCTCTTCTCACATGTAAAGAAAAAAAAAGTTCAAAATGTGGGAACTAAGACATTTCTTCCTTCTTCTTCCCTGGAATTAAGAAATGGTCATGTGCACTGCATGCCTTTAATCTTAGCACTCGGGAGGCAGAGGCAGGTGGATCTTTGTGAGTTCAAGGCCAGCCTGGTCTACAGAGTGAGTTCCAGGACAGCTGGGGCTACAGGGAGACCCTGTCTCAAAAAGACCAAAAAAAAAAAAAAAAAAAAAATAGTTGCCTGTAGGCAAATCAGCTATCTTAGAGCCATGGGAGTAAAACCGAAAATGAAAAGCAGGAGCTGGAGGGATGGCTCAGTGGTAAGGAGCACTTGCTTCCCTTGCAGAAGTCCCAGGTTTAGTTCCCAGCACCCACAGGGAAGAACTCCAGTTCCAAGGGATCTGACAACCGCTTTTGGCCTCCTTGGGACTAGACGGGCAGGTAGTTCACATAATATATGCAGGCAAAACACTCATATACATGAACTAAAACTAATACATCTTTTTACTGAATTTTCATGTATTTCATACATAGTTTTTCAACCAATCTTCATCACCTTTGTACCCCCCTCTCCACAGGCCCATCCCACAGTCCCCCTGGGGTTCATACATTCTGCCATTTGTGTGAAGGTCTATTGTGCTAAATTACTCTCCCGGCCATTCCTCAGTGCCAGTTCATCCTCTGAGCTCTAGTCAGCCTATTCGGAGTCCCTCTCTTAAAGAAGGCCAGTTCTTCCTCCCCCAACTGTAATCAGCTGCCAATACTTCTTCAGATAAGATTGGGTTCTGCTGCCCATTTCTGCAATTCTGTGCTGGGTTTTTGTCTAGTTGGGTCTCATGCATACTGATCTTTTTTAAAAATGAAAAGCAGAAGCTAGAAAACTGGGTCTGATATACCTATGATGCCACCCCAGCCTTGGGCTATTCTGGAGATGCAGGAAAAGCAAGGCTTTGCCTACTTTGCGTTCTCACACAGTCACTGAGCCAGCACTTCTGAGGCCAGATTCCGCAGAGGACAGCAGCTAGATGCCGTCTCATGGCACTTGGCCCCTTTGTGAGTTCTCCTTTGCACAGCATTCTAATTTCTAAAGAAAAGCTGAATGTAAATAACTGGGATGTGAACTACTAAATATTTTTTAGGATTATAGAACTCAGAATATCTGATGACCTTAAAATTATATCAGAATATGTAAGGTGATGCTTAAATTGTAGATAAGTAATATATTTTTCTAAAGAATTATAGGATCCAGTCTGAGGAAATTGAGGTCAATTACAGTGTTCTGACCAATGGCAGGTGGGGGGCATATACCTTGGATGAGGAAGAACTCACTCAAAGCATACCCTTCCTGTCTATTGTTCCATGATTCTTCTTTTCCTTCCTTATAAAAGCCCTTGCATATCTGGGTTACCTAAGACAGTCCCCAACTTTACAAGGCACCAGCCCTTGAATAAGCCTTATTTCCTTCTCAGCACATATGTCTTGAATATGGGGTTTCAAGTGGAAAGTAGATGGGCATGGGTAGAATAGCTGGAATTCAGTCTAATTCTGACACTATCTACCTGTCCATAGCATCAGATCCCACAGGTTAAGGACTCGGTTTCACAGAACTGCCCCCAACTTCAGATGCAAATCAACTCCAGTTGTAACTTATACTTTGGACTGACTTGCCCACTCCACCATCATTACTTATCTCAGAATCCGATCGGCTAAACCAGCTCAACGTTCTCAGAGAAAACTTCATTTACATCTTCCTAGTTCTTACAAAAGGATGTAGATGAGCAGACAAGTGCTGGCATGTACAGGCAAGACATGCTTGAAGAAAGGCATAGTCTCTCTGAGTAGACCACTCCCAATGCACTTGCAGGTGAATGGCCCAGAGATTCTCCAAACTTTGTCTTTTGGGAATTTTATGGAAGCCTTATTATGTAGGCATGATTGATTAAATCATTGGCTATTAGTGATCAACTCAAACTTTAGCCTCTTTGTTCCCCTCCCCAGATGTCAGAGGTCAGTAGTAGGTGGTCCTGCTCAAAGTACTATCTATCTCTCTAATCCTGTGTTTGGTTCCTTTATCAATCAGACCCACCTTGAACCTGTCCAGGAGCTCTAACTTACAGTCAGCTCATTAGTGTACAAAAAGGTATCTGTCATTGAGATTACAGTGTTCTGAGAACTGTATCAAGGAAAATTGAGAGGAAGATGATAGATAATAGATAGGTAATAAATAGATGATAGACAGATATAGATAGACAATAGATAGATGATAGATGATTGTTAGATAGATGATAGGTGATAGATGATTGCTAGATGATAGATGATAGATAGATAGATAGATAGATGATAGATAGTAGTTAGATGGATCTTATTATAAGTCTCAGTAACATTTGACCTAGCTCTAGACTTCTTGATAGATGAAAAAAAGAATTGATTCACTTAAACTATTGTAGGTTAGGGGCTGGAGAGATGCTGCTCATACAGAGGACCTAAGTTTCATTCCCAGGACCCACATGGCAGCTCACAAACACCCATAACTCTAGTCCTGAGGTATCTGAGACCCTCTTCTTGCCTCTGTGGCCCTTGCATGACATGGGTACACTTCCATACATGCAGCCAAAACACTCATACATATAAAATACAAATAAATAAATAAATAAATAAAAACATCTGTATGTTAAAGTGAAAAGTTTTTGAAAAATTAAAATGACCAATTATCTTCCATGATATTATCAGGTACTTCTAGATTATTTGATTCTCTGCAGTTTCTATACTTTTCAGTGTGGTTGAGCTGATTTACAACTCTGTAAATTATATGTAGCTACTAGTAATGCAAATGACTCTTGTCCATAAACATGCAAATGAATTCTGTCTGGCAGAGGTGAAGCTGATCTCCCACAGTTTTGCTCCACTAAGCAAATTCATTTTAGCATTCCTAATTACCTACATGTGTCTCTGCTCTTCTGATTATCCTTTATTGTAATATCTTTACTGGATTCCTCTTTAATTAACAGGTTAAATAAAAATCTTTGGCATATATTCATTTTATATATAAAATGAATCTTTTACCCCTTTAAAAAATTTTGCTGGGCGTGGTGGCACACACTTTTAATCCTAACACTCAGGAGGCAGAGGCAGGTGAATCTTCGTGAGTTCAAGGCCAGCCTTGAACTTGCCAGAGCAAGTTCCAGGACAGCTGGGGCTAAAGGGAGACCCTGTCTCAAAAAGACCAAAAAAAAAAAAAAACCCGGTTGGTTTTAGTGGGTGTTTTCGGGTTTCAAAAAGGGGGGGGGGGGGGGGTGGGGGGGAATCTTTTCCTTCAATAGCCAATGGATAATCAAAACAACTTTACAAGAGCCATGATCCAAAGAACAAATGTTTTTCTCCTAATAGCCTAAATCTGAAAAGGAATGGACAGGGAAGTTACACATTCCCTCCCTTACCCTTACCCTACAGAGATCCAGGAAACTGACATGGTAAGAACTGGCTTTTTGCAAATTGACCCAGGTAGAATATCCCAACCTTTTATTATCTCTTCATCTCCCCAAGAAAACATAGGGAAGAAAAGAACATACATCTTTTTCAGACTCTTGGTTGGAAACAAAAGATAGATGAATAGAGAAATGCATACAGACATAGCTCATATAAATTCTACATAAGACAAGAGTTTTCCTAAGGAGATGAAATGGGAAACCTGAGTGCATTCATCCTGGGTTTGACAGATGGTAGAAATCAGAGAAAAATGTGACAGAGTGAAGGAATGTGAACAGAGGGTAATAAGCTTGGGGAAATTTAGCAAAGTCTGTCCCGATTCTTCTTGTCATTCCTCCATCTTTGGAGAGAAGTGTTCTTTTCAGGAGGCACAGGAGTCTTCAGGATCATGTCAGAAGTTTGTGGAGACCTACCTCTACCTGCCATTTCTCAAATTCCTTCACTCTAATTATTCAATATGCCAATGTGTCATATTTATGGGGATGTCCTTAACTCCACTCCTGGTACCTAAGCAAGAGCTGAAGTCACCTCCATAGACAATCACAGCAGGTAAAACAACTCATTCTGTGAGACTCTGATCAGACCACACAGCACTTTCTTTCCTATTTGTTACCTCTTCCTCAGGGCAAGAATAAGCATGGGCATTTATTGAAAAGGAATTGATTTTCTTCATAAATTTATGACTTACTTTAGTGGAAGAGGAAATTGCCTACAACAAAATCTTCAACCTTACCTTGTAAACACTAAAAAATGACTTGATTTCAGAATGAGGTTGTTTACCCTAAAAGGACAGAAACATCATTCCCATTCCATCTACTCTGTTTCTCTGTTCACAGCAAGTAACTCCATAAAGGAAAAGAAGGTTAATCAGGGTTTAGTCTTTTGAGTCTCTGCTATAGAGAAAGAGTTCACATGTCTCTGTTCCCTTTGTATTATCTAGCTGGGCCTCCAGAGCCGCAGCATGTATCACATCTTTTCTTGATGGAAGTCCCTTGAGGGTTGGGGCATGTCTTTTGATGAATCTCATAAAGCATCCGGCACACTGGGGGCATTTCATTTGAATTAAAGAGCAAACTGGTAATTGGAATAAGAAATTAGCATTTTTCTTTCTCCCAGGGATGTCTGTGCAACAGTCCCTGGAGTTGGCCCATGTTACATCCTAATAAGCACAGGGACATTTTTCAAAAAGCTATTAGGCCATGTCATATACCACACCTCACTCCTACCTAAACTTCAGAGGCCGTGTCTCGGGAAGAGTTTGTGGAGTCCTTATCCCTTCATGGTCAGGGTTCTCTAGAGGAACAGAATCGATAGAATAAATATTTTTCAAACCGGATTTATTAGATTGGCATATGTGCTGGATAGCTTCAGTGTCAACTTGACACACCTGGGTTGAGGGAACCTCAATTGGAGAACTTCCTCCATTGGACTGGCCTGTGGCCATGTCTGTGCAGAATTTTCTTGATTGTTGAGTGATGTGGGAGGGCCCAGCCCATGGGTTGAGCCACCCCTGGGCAGGTTGTTGTGTATTATATAAAAAAGCAGGCTGAGCATGGGCCAGGAGAGCAAGCCAGAAAGCAGCATTCCTCCATGGCCCGTGCTTCAGCTCCTGCCACCAGGTTCCTGCCCTGAGTTCCTACCTTGGGCTCTGAAAGTAATGAACTGTGACTTGGGAGCTGTAAGCAAAATAAATCCTTTCTTCACCAAATTGGTATTGGTCAGAGTGTTTTGCCACAGGAATGGAAAAGCAAACTAGAAC
The DNA here is from genome assembly GCA_009823505.1 of Rhizomys pruinosus. Taxonomy (NCBI): domain Eukaryota; kingdom Metazoa; phylum Chordata; class Mammalia; order Rodentia; family Spalacidae; genus Rhizomys; species Rhizomys pruinosus. Next base: position 2,685,711 of record VZQC01001310.1, on the reverse strand, counting down.
AGCATTCATGATATAGGCTTGGTAGTCCAATAATAGCTGTCTTGTGAACTCCATTGTCTGTGTTTGAAGGTGTATTCGTTTGTGTTTTAACATTTTTAACATGTTTTTACCAGCCCAGAAAATATGTTCTAGAGATGTGGGTAAATAGAGATGAGAGTTGAAAAGGTCATCTCATTCAAAATAGAATATTCAGCAAGATACCATTTTAACCTAGGCGTATTTTATTTAAAATACAATGAAAAAAACTTTCCCTGGGAAAAAGGATTTAAAAAACAGTAAAGCGCTTGTAATGGTTAATCTTGGTTGTCAACTTGACTGGATCTTGATTCAACTGAAAGATCATGCCTCTGGCTAGATCTGTAACAGAATTTCCTGGAAGGATTAACTGAAGGGGACTCTCCCCTAGACAGTTGGTATCTTCTGATAGCAAACCAGAGATTATGAGATACAGCAGAAAAAACTAGCTGGGTGTAGTGGTGCAGAGGGTTGGTGGGAGGCAGAGGCAGGGAGATCTCTGTGAGACTGAGGTCAGCCTGGTCTACATAGAGACATAGTGAGTTTCAGGTCAGCTGTGGCTACAAGGAGCTCCTGTCTCAAAGAGACAAAAACAAACAAAAAAATGGAAATTCAGCCTTTGCTGGTGAGTGCATCACCTTTGTCGCTGACACTGATGCTGCTGTCATCCTCCATTGACAATGGAACAACTTCAGCCTTCTAAAATGGACACTCTCCACAAACCCTATAGAGCTTCTGCACCAGGCTAGGAGTGCTAAGGCACCCACCCCCATGGACTGAGCAGCTACCATGGTCTCAGTCTCTCTAAAGTAAAGACATCAATTTTTGGACTATCCAGTCCATATCATGTAAGCCAATCTAATAAATATTCATTTTATTAGTTTTGTTCCTCTAGGAACTCTATAGGACAGTCCTATACCCCAATCAACTAAGTCAAAAATACTTTAATTGGAAAAATAAGTCAAGCTTTTAAAACTCTTTTGCATAAATTGCGGCAAAATGGTGCTGGACAGGGCTTTAGAATCTAACAGGGATGTTGTGGTGAGTAACCAGCTTATGCATACAAACATGAAGAATTGCTGTTGAGCTGAAGACAACTAACAAAATGCAGGTAGATGAGAGCTCTCTGCCCTCTCTCTATTTGCTTAGACACTGGGAGCTCTAGGTGCTACTGGTCTTGATCTCCATGCAGAAGGATGGAGGATGGCAGAGCAGGTGAAGAAATCTGAGCAGAACAGGTATTGTCCCTTGTCATAATCTTTCTCTTTTTTTTTTAATTTTTTTTTATTAATTTTATTTATTTACGTATGTGTATGAATGTACTGTCTGCATGCAAGTTTGTGCACCCGTGTCGTGCAACGCCGCGGAGGTCAGAAGAGGGTGTCGGATTCCCCTGGAACTGGAGTTCTCCTGGAATTGGAGTTTCAGACGGTTCTCGGCCGCCATGTGGGTGCTGGGGATCGAACCTGGGTCCTCTGTAAGAGCGGTCGGCGCTCTTAACCGCTAGGCATAATCTTTCTCTTTTAAGCTACCCCAAACACCTTGTCCTCTAAAAGCAAAAAGGCCATTAACTTGTTCCTGAACCAAAACAACTGTCATTCTTTTCTCATTTCTCCAACCCCTGGGTTACACCAAGCTTTGAAAGCGCAGTTTTCCATTGGAAGCCCCCTTGAAGGTTTTCAAGCAAAAGTAAAACCTACGAACTTTTGCTTCAATCTTCCTCAACTATATCTGTAAGTAGAATACTTGAAAATTCTGTAGAATCTATGTAGTCTCTTCCACTTTCCAGAACAAATCCTGAGTTGTATTTTTCCTATCTCTTCTCCCTGTACAGAGAATAAACTACATTCCTATAAATTATCCAGAGCAGGCCAAGCTTGCTCCTGCTACAAGATCTTTGCTCACTGTGCTATATTATTGCCAATGCAGAGCTGGAAAGGAAATATTTGGGGAACAGTGTTGTGTACACATTTGACTTTTCAGCCTTGATCTTCCCTACTGTGCCCCTTTTGAAAACAAATATGTGAGGTTCATTTTAATGCCTTCACTCTTTACAGTTTTATTAATGGCTGCCTAGAAATAGACCTACTGGAGTATTCTGTATTTGGAACTGCATGGAACCTGTTTATAAATTAGTGGATAAGAAAGAGCTGAGAGCTGTCCTGGAGATAGAGAAAAAATAAAAAGGATAGAAAGAGAAGCAGAAAGGAAGTGATTGTTTGGACACATTACAAGTGTAGATCACTTGTCTGCACGGGGAGAAGTAGGACTTTGAGAAGCAAAACGAGCTCTAGACTGTGTAAGGGAAGCACAGGGACCCACCTCTAGGTGAAGTCTCTTGGCTTTGAAGTGGTGTTGTTTTTCTCTGCTCTGTGTCCATGTTGGTAGCTATAACTCAAATGGTCCATTCTGAGAAGGGGCACAGGAGGGAGCCAAGTTCAGTCCTTCTCCCAGGGCTGAGAGACTGAGGTGTGCTCATGAGGGTGCCTTCCTGGACTCACCACCAGATGGGCCAGCCTAGAGTCACCACAGAATTTTTTCACCTCAAGGCAAAGGCAGAATAAAATAGAGTCTGTTACCCAGCCTACCTCATCCACCTATAAGATCTGAGAATCTTAAGCCTTTTGCTCTCGGCTAGATGTATTGGGAAAAGGAAATACCGTGTGTTTCTTTTTGTGAACTCCAAGTCAAATACTGGAAGAAAGTGGTATTTCCAAGCTACCTCTACCAGATGAGCAGGCTTCCACTCCTTCTTCCTCTGAGTCAAGAAAGATCCCACATTCATTGGAATATTTCTTCACCTTGCCAATAGTCATTGTCTTTGGGAATGGGGAACCCAATGACTAGATTCATTCTGAGGATGGAAAACATGTTAGATTTTTCTTCAAACAATACTGTAAGAGACTTAAAACAAATTTTTCTAATCTATCTTTCCCATCTCTTGCCCCTTCTCCTCAGAGGCAAATTTCAATTTTTATAACTGTTGATTTATATCTTACTCCTGGTATTTACTTTCATATTTCTATATGATGCTTATACCACTGTTTACCAAATTATCAATTTTAAAGACATTTCAATTGACTTTTATATCATTCAGATTCTATAAACCCATGCCAGATAATTCAATACAAGAAAATTTAACACAGGATATTAGAGAATGTTAGAGTTGCTCAAAGGCCAGAGAGAGTCACTCAAGTTGCTACCTCTCCAAGGCTGGGGAAAGGGGAGGGGAGAGGTGTTTCCCGGATGGCCCAGCATGAGGAAACCCTGCAGCCACTTGGAAGACTACATATTTTATTCAACATTCTTCTATTACTGAACAGTAGAAGAAAATCTCAACTACATTTTCTTTCTCATACAATCTTCTAAAAATAATTGAATTTTGGGTGACTTTCTTGGTTATGGTGTAGCCAGCATCAAGTCTCCCAAACACTCCAATACCCCTGAAATTGTTGTTAGTCAAGAGTATTTTAGCACAGCAACAAATGAAAGTAGAGCACTCTGGAGAGGTTGTGGGGAAAGGGGAACACTCATCCACTGCTGGTGGGAATGTAAACTCATACAGCCACTATGGAAAGCACTGTGGAGAACCCCTGGAAGACTTGGAATGAACTTGCCACCTGACACAGCCATACCACTCCTGGGTATGTATCCACAAGACTCATCTTACAGCAGAGATACATGCACAGCCATGTTTATTGCAGCTCTCTTCACAATAGCAAGGAGCTGGAACCAACCAAAGTGCCCCTCAACTGATGGGTGGATAGAGAAAATGTGGTACATGTACACAATGGAATTCTATGCAGCAGTAAAGAAAGATGACATCATGAGCTTTGCTGGTAAATGGATGGAGCTAGAGGACATCATGCTGAGTGAAGTAACACAGTCCCAGAAAAACAAATGACAAATGGTATCCCTCATCTGTGTATGCTAGCACCAACTACCTAATTGTATGGCAAACTAAGCAACATCAATGTGATCTAAAAACAACTGTGCTCTTATAGAATCCATTAAAAATAAACAAATAAAGAAAAAATATTTATTGAAAAAAAGAAAAAAAAAGAAAGAAAGTATTGTACTCTAGGGTCAATTTTCAAGTAGAGGGGAGAGGGACTGTTATCACTTGTATAGAAATAAGGAAGGCAGGTGGATCTTTGTGAGTTCAAGGCCAGCCTGGTCTACAGAGTGAGTTCCAGGACAGCTGGGGCTACAGAGAGACCCTGTCTCGAAAAGACCAAAAAAAAAAAAAAAAAGGCACTGGGACTCCAACTGAACTGGTCAGATTTGCAATAGAGCCCTGACCTGAGCCCACATGTCAATCCCACTTCCTGGACCTCAGAGGCCATCAGCTCTGGCTTCTTCTTGCCCTGCTCTGTGGGTACTGAAGTTGTAGTTTTCCCCTTTCTGGTGACTCAGAATGCTCCCTCATCTGCTTTCCCCTCCCAAGCACACTGAGCACTCTCATAGTTTTGAGTTTCCTTTCTCCTTGTGGCTTCATGGCATTTTATTTCTTAGCATTTTCCCAGGATTTCGTGAGGGAGGAGAGCAGGCCACTGGGTTTAACTGCCACTCATCATCTACATCATCTAATGACACATCATTAGTTAATTTTTGTGGCAATACCATAGCGGCTTCTTAAACACACTAAGACAGCTAGGGTGTCCATAGACAATATAAGTAATGCGACCCCTGTCATACAATTTTCATACATAATTGACTAATTTACCAAAATATTGTTATTAGACACAAGACTACAACTACAGTTTTAGAATATATCTGGCACCTCAGCATGGTACAAACACAGTACCAGGCTGCCAGAGGGGATATACAAGAGACCAGTGCTATCAAGCAAATCTCTTAGCAAATAGCTGCCCTAGAAAGGCAGGCATGGTTGACGAAAGGTTTAACGAGCTCCCTTCCTGTGCCCGGAGCTGTCCTTTATTTCTATTGGAAGACAGCAAGCAGATTCTGAAGCAAAGGAAACTCAACCCAGGTCCCTGCCAGGTCAGTGAATGGTAAGAGCTGGGCTGCCCTACTGTTCCGAATGGATCTGCTCTCTTTTCCTGGCTCTCTATGATTAATTCTCAGGCTTTTCTGGGGAGACAGCTGTCGCACTGTTCTACTAACAGACTGTCTGCCTGCTTCCAAGACCCTTTGAGGAAAGACAAAACAGCATTTTGCACAGAGCTGGGGGGCCCATCTTGGGTCCAAGTTTCTCTCCCAGTTAGAGGGCTGGACAGGAAAACCAGCAGCCTCCTTCCCATCCCTATCATTGGCTCCTTTTGCATATCTAGGAGCCAGATCTGCAGAGATTTCTCAGGAACTTGGGGGGGGGTTAATATAAAAAATGAACAAGGAAAGGTTAAGTACCAAATCAAACACATATAGCTAACAAGTAAGGATGAAGTCGGGACACTGATTCCCAGGCTAAGATCTGAACCACAGTGCTCTGAACCATGGTGCTGCACTGACAGGGGCCAAGCCCACGGAGAAGGGTTCTCTACTGTAGACCAGACCTACTGGCTCAGACTAGACCTGGCTCAGTCTCATCTTGAACATGCCTGGCTGAGCCACCTCTCTGCTTTCTTAGGTAGCCAACTGTGTAGAGCTTTTCTACAACTTGAGCAGACCAGCTGTAGCAAATCGATAGTATCAGATCAAAAGCTGCCCCCTTCCAGCTGCAGGAAGGCTGTATTACAGCAGTAAAAATAAATCAATTCCTTCTGTAGTTACTTTAGATAGTCCTCCTGGGATAACTAGACAGCATCACCTGCCCAGATCAAAGAGCTGTGCCCAGCAAGAGGCAGGGATGGCATCTGCCCACGGGCCCCAGGTGGGCTCTCTGGAGTGCTGTCTAAAAGAAATAGAGTATTAAACTGGAAGATGGACAAGCCCTATAGGTGCTCTAGTCTCTGTGACCATATCTATGTTTAGTGCTCTTCTGTTTGTCAACAAACCACTGCATCTGTCGTCCCCTCCAGGGACATCTCTTGTCACAACCTCGTTCAGGGGCCTAACACAACCTTCGTTCCCTCAGCACCCCTAGCTCTGTTTCCCTGGACAATAAGCAGAAGGCCAGCCAGCTCCAAGCAGTGCATCAGCTCTAGAAGGCTTCTGGAAGTTGGAAGGGAAAGTATCAGATTCATTCAACAGCATCCCTGTCAAGAGACAGACAGAAAAGGATATTCTCTTCAACATAAAGAAAGTCTACTTTTCTTCCCTTCCTTCTTTCCATCCCTTCTACTAATAGGCTATGTCTGTCGGGTGCAAGGAAAAAAATTTTTTCATCAGTTCCTCATAGCAGGGAAGGTGTCTCTCTGCTGATCCAGGTGTCTAGAAAACCTGAAACCAACTTCAAAAGGGCCCATGTGGTACAGATATAAAATGGGATTTTTATCAGAGGAAAAAAGAAGCATTCAGGGATATGTCACTCCTTGGGTTGAACACAGAGTTCTACCAATAGAAGATTCTAAATAAAAGCTTCTTCAAAATGGGAACATGTTCTTTTTCAAAATCAGGAGGCAGCAGAGTCTCCAACAAGATGGTTTCCTCACTCCCCATCATCTCTCCCAGTTTCCGGCGTCATTTCCCAGCTGTCCCTATCCCATCGCCTTCCAGGAAATGAAACTGTTAAGTCATTGACATTAGTATGATATCTGACTTTGATGTAGTATTTTACCATTTGGAGGACACCTGTGTCCATTCTCGCTCTACATACACAGTAGCTATTAATACACGTCTAGCACATAACAAGTACTTCACTCAGTGGATGAGAGCCCCCAGCATAATGGTATTTAAATGGCATCCAGATGTCTGGTACCTGTGTGTCCCAAATAATCAAGCTTTCCCAAATACCCTTCCCTTTCTGTTTAAAAAATTTGATAGGTAAAGCCATCTGTTTCATGAAGCACCAAGGTTTCTGAATGTTTTCTGAAAGGCTTTCATCCCTGTGGTCATCTCTACCTGCTTTCCCTCCCCCATTAAACTCCCAAACAATCATAACTTCCTTTTAGTCCCCCATAGAAGCTTCTCTTCAAGGAAGCATCGTTCATCTCCCTCAGTCCTGTCCTCTCAAGAGTTTGGGCAATGGTTTCCCATTAGAATAAACTTCAGGGAATTATTCACATTTTTATTTAGGGCAAAGTTTTCCCTCACTGAATACTGCCTGATACAAATCGGCCACTGGGAAGCACTGGGATGTGGAGATTTTCATTATAGTGGCATTTGCTATATGGGATTGCACCCAAGTTTGAAATTTTCTATTGGTTTCAAATTGAATTCTTTTTCTCCATCCTTCCAGAAAGTGAAATGCAATTGCCCCCAAACATCATCATGGTTTTTAATAATATAGAATGATCTGCCTTTTCTCCCAAAAGGAATCACCTCCCTCAGGGTTCCAGGGAAATCTAGAAGGCAGAAATGCACCTGGAATGTATAGCATTAGGAAAGTTTACTGACCTCAGGGTGCACATGAGCCTCTCGTGAGTGACCAACAAAATGGCTCAGGATTATCTCAAAGTAGTAAATTTTATATCAAATAGATATAAGCTGGGTTCTACTCCATATATTTTTCACAGTGTCCCCCTGTTTCATGTTCTTCTAATCACCAACATAATACCAAAGTTGCAAAAAAAAAAAAAAAAAAAGATAGTCTTCAGAACCAGTTTATGCCTGATTCCAAAGTGCTTGCTTCTAGGCATAGTATCTGATGTTATCTAAGGCACTTTTGGTCTCTTGTGAGAATCTGTTGCCCATGGAAAAGTCCTCAGATGCTGACAAACCTTCCCAGCTTTATGAATATCAATGCTATTTTTGTTACCTCCCCTCCACCTCCCCAACATGCACACAACCAGCCCACCCCCAAGCTGTCCATCAGATATCAAGTTCATATAAATCCCCAAAATCAAGGTTGAGACCATCTACCTCACCTCCTTATTCATAGAGCAAGTCTATAGTGCAGTCCTCTTTCAACAACCTAAACGGTTGTGTTGAAGGTCACTGAGTGGGGAAGAGAATGGGGGTGGGGCAGACAAAATAAAAGGGAAGATACTTATAGGCAGAAGCATGAGAGAAATGTCTACTCACTGCTGGATGTGCCCCCTTGTGCTTGGTACTTAGTGTCATTTACCTCAATTAAGTTTGAGCATCTCATCTTTTAAGACTTTCCAACCCATGTCACCTAGCCTTGAGACTGTCAGTTATCCCTGGCCATAAGAATTCAGGTTGTGCTGGCTGACAGCACAAGAGCAACTTCTGGTATGTTAGCAATGTGCGTGGGGTGCCTTCAAATCCACTTCGATTGGGCAGCTGCTTATCAAGACTTTTCCCCAGAAGCCGATTTAGCCTAATGATTGTGAGTAGCAATGACTTCTGCTTAATTAGTACAGTAATCAGTGCAAATTCCCCCTCAATGGTAGAGATCCATTTGGCAGGTGCCAAGTGATGCTTAACCAGGTGCTAAATAAGTGTAAAAGCTTCAGTTCTGGTCTTTCCCAGCTAGTTGCCAAATACATAAAGATAAAATTGGGGTCCTGTGTATGGCTGGATGGATACACTGTTTAAGACTAATATCTGGCAAGGGCTGTCATCCCTACCCCAGCCCCTTACCCCAGTGAGTCCATGTGAAGATAGAGACAGCGCCAGTGGCCGAGCTGGAAGGAATTGAGCCAAAGCGAAATTAATAGCATGCTGGTGTCCTCTCCCGATGCCTGATTCACCCTCTCTTCCAGGCCCTATTCAGTCCTCCGTTCCTGGTCAGATGTCCCAATTTCACCTCTATTTAAAACTGCAGCTGTTTCTTCAGGTATTGGATAAGCCTACAGCTACAGTACCTGCTTGTGCCCTGTCTCATAGTCTTTTCTTGTGGAAAGTGAGAGCGTGGCCCTCCACCAAAGGAGAAAATACAGACAAACATTAAAGAGAGAGGAAAAGTAACTTTCATTGTGTGCTGTCTGTGATCTAGATGAGGTCCCCGAATTATGGTATTTAGTCTTTCTTGGTACCTAGGGTGTCCTATGCTAGCTAAGTGAATGGCATTTCACTGCTAAACATTGGCCCATGGCAGGTATGTAACCTAGGACAGTCTAAACAGAGGGAAGCCAATAAAATACCATACTCAGGCTTCTTCCTAAGGTGTGAGACCCTACTAACCAGCGGGCACAGCACAATTTGGGAAGCTTAGTAGGTGGGGCTGGATTCAGATGTCTCAGTCAGAACCATCTGCGGCCCCTAACTCTACAGCAGTTGGAGGGGCTGCAGATGGTCCCAAAGTAGGGAGATGGACACAGAATGATTTGGAGAGCTCACCACCTTGAGGAGCTAAGAAGCTAGACCAGAGACTGGGCTGCTAAGAGCAAAAGCAGACCTGTGCCCAAGACAGAAGGAGAACAGGATGTGTGGTGGGGAAACTGGAGCTGCTCAGGCTGTAGGGGAGTCAAGACACAGTGAGTGGGATCAGACTTACAAGGGAAGAAGGCTGATCTCAGCAGTCCAAAGGCAAGGCGTGTGTGTGTGTGTGTGTGTGCGCGCGCCCATGCAGGGGATGGGGAGGACAGCCCTTGAAAGCTCTAACAAACTAGATTGAAAAATTGAGCTGATCTGAGTTCAGGGGATCAGGATGCAGTGTGTGTGGGGGGGTCTGTACTAAAAAAGTAGTCCATGTGCTAACAGCAAAAGCAGCCCCGTGCTCATGGCTAGAAGGAGAACAGTATGTGCACACATGTACACATGCCATGGCACAAGTGTGGGGGTCAGAAGACAGCTTGCAGGATTCAGTTCTCTCCTTCCATCATGTGGATCTCAGGACTCAAACTCAGAGACTCAGGCTTGGTAGTAAGCACCTTTACCCACTGAGTCATCTCACCAGCCCAGAATTGCCATATATAATCACTATACAGTGTCTTAAAGATTTCACTAATGATTACTAGACTGGCATGCAAGGTTTCCTACAAAGCTAGGCGTATATGTCTATAGTCCCTCACAGTGCTTGTCTGTAGCCATATTCTGCTCTTCATGGTCTTCTAAATATGACCCGCACATTCCCAGCTATGAATACAAATTCTTTTTACTAGTCCTACCTGGAGTAGCCTTCCCATGCCCTTCCATGTATCTAATCATAATCTCTCAGTTAAGGTCTTTAAATCATCCTGCTTCTTCTTTAAGTCATCTCTGATTCTACCAGAACATAAAAATGTTTCTGAGAAAAGAGAGATGGCTCAGTGGTCCTCTTACAGAGGACTCATATTTGGTTCCCAACACCCACATGGCAGTTAATAACCATACAAAACTCCAGTTCCAGGGAATCCAACACCCTCTTCTGACCTCACCTCTGTGGGCATTACATGGCATGGGTGCCCTTAGATACATGCAGGCAAAACACTCATACATATACAATAAAAATATTAAATAAATTAAAAAAAAAAACCCTTTTCTCCATAGCAAGCACCAACTAGCTAACTGAGGCGCATCTTCACAACTTTGGAATAAACCAGTTATACATGGACCTTGCATTACACTTCTTAGCAATGATTCCAGAACATAGTAGGAAATTTAAAAGTCTAAAACATTGTCATTCGTATTGTTAAGGTTTGGTTAGGCCACATTTTGTTTTTGAATTGTCATATACTGCCTAGCATCTATTAAGCAAAAACTTTCCAGCTCTAATTTTAAGGTTCTGAGTATGGATGGACATTTCTGTAACTATAAATATAATTGCACCAGAAGTTAAAGAACTTATATACCTGGATACTGTTTGTGTTCTCCAGATTCAAACTTCATGTGCCTGAAAACAGATAGATAGATTAATTGATGTTTAAGTGTTCATGGGTAGTTCATGGTTGACGGCTCAGACCCCCTGATTGGCTCATTAGTTGTAAAGCCAGATTTTTCTTTATTAATGATTAGTATGGAAAAATGCCAAATTTCTGCCCAAGGAAAGGATCATAAGAAGAATGAGTTAATAAAGGTGAAATGCTTGACAACAGTAAAATACCAGTTAATGGACTAAGTTTAAGTTGTCATCACCATTGATGTTAACTCAGATAATAACTGAATTCCATGGATTCTGTTAAAGGGCAGGGAACAATCCTTATGCTTCTAAATGTTCCTCTGTCATCCAAACTGGGTTTGTTCAGTGATACTTTAGATTCTAGTACCTCTTTCTTTTTAGTTACTGTGATTGTTAATCTTGATTGTCAACATGATTAAATTAGTAAAGTAAGGGTGTGTCTATGAGAGTGTCTCCAGAGACAGAGGATCATAGGGGCTCTTAATCACTAGTTTAATCGACTGAGGGATTCAAATCTGAAAAGACTATTGAGAGGTGATAGAATTGTAGGGGTAGGGCCTTGTTGGAAGAAGGGAGTCCCTGAGGGCACATACTTGAAGGCTATCCCAGTCCTAGGCTCTTTCAATGATTTCTCTCTGCTTCCTGTCTGCCAGGAGGTGAGCAGCTCTGCTCCACCTTGCTCCTACTCTCACAACTCTCTGACCTACAGCAATGTCACTTGCTGATGGTGGATGAAATCTTTGAGACTATGAGCTCAAATAAGTCCTTTCTTCTTTAAATTTTCTCCCATATGTTTGGTCAGAACAATGAAAAGTCTGACTAACACAGTTATCAACTAGGAAAAAAAACCTGTGAAAAGTTTTGTTAATTAGTAACATTCCTATAGAGGAAGAATATAAGAGCTTAGGTATATGTGAATAAATGCCTCTGTGTGTGATAAATGGCCCAAATTCTCTAGAAGGGAGCCCCACCTTCTCAGAGTGTCATTAACAAGCTGTGTGCAGTCATTGTCTCCATCCTATCAACTCCCCACCGCAAGCCAGAATCTGTGATCTGGGACTAGCTGCTCTGCCAAGCATGGATTTTAATGAGGGACTCTGCAATGGAAAGCCATGGATACCACACTTTTCATGTTACTAGAAGCTGCTGATTGGCACCAGGGAGGCTTGCCAAGGTCTCAGGGTGTGTGTAAGGGAGCAGAGAGTTCTGTGTGAGTATATTTCTTACATGTTGTTGTCAGCCAGAGTGAGTAAGCAACACAAACATAGCTCTAAGCCACAGGAAGCTTGCAAAATTAAACTTATCTCAATAGAAAATGTAAAATCAAACAATTTCATTCAGCTACCTGCCATTGCATTTCAGGCAGACATGAATGAGTTTTTTTTTTTTTTAGACGTAAACCTGCCTGACTTCTCTCAAACTAAAATTTCTTTTTTCTAAAAAATTTTTATGTATTATATTTTTATTTTATGTGTATCACTATATTGCTTGCATGTATGTAAGTGTGCCTATGTCATACAATGCCCTTGGTGCTCAGAAGGCATCAAAGTTTCCTGGAACTAGAGTTACAGATGGTTGTTATCTGGCATTTGGGTGCGGGGAAATTGAACCCGGGTTCTCTGCAAAAGCAGTCAGTGCTCTTAACCACTGAGCTATCTCTCCAGGCCCTAAAATTTCTTCTTAATATCTCCTTTGCCCTTCATACTACCTAGGATAAGATTGGCACATCAGTACTTTATAGCTTTTATTATGATATATATATATATATACATATATATATATATATATAATATTTCTTCCTTTGAATGTTTCCTGCATTTGTAAAACATAGTTTGATCATATCCATCTACCACTACCTCCCTCCAACGTTATATCTTTTTTTTTGTCTTTTTTATTAATAACTGCATCCAATTAGGGCTGCCCATATGTACATGGTATGTGACCATCCACTGGGACTTGGGCATCCCATCAGGAGTCATGTCCCTAGAGGATGGTGCATAACTCCATATTTATAAATTCATTCATCAATACATGTGATACAAAACAGATATTTTCTGAATTTTCAATGGCTACACAACCATCCTTCACATGAGAAGCAAGGAGTTTCTACAGTAGAGAATGAGCAATTACCAGAGTCAGAATTTGGAATTCAGAGTTCTAGATTTAAAGCCCAGCTCTGGCTAGGTGTGCCATGCTTGCCTATAATTCTAGTACTCAGGAGGCTAAGGCAGGAGGATCATCAGAAGTTCACCTTGCTTACCAGTGCAAGGTCCTGAGCTTCTCAGTTTCTTCATCTGTAAATGAGAATGATGGAAATAATATATTTTAATTTAATGTTCATGTGGTGTCTATGAGAATTCAATGAGAAAAGATTCCCCAGGAGCAGAGCTTGAAACAAAGATCCGCAGAGAAGTCATTTACTAGGAAGTGCTCTCAAGTTTAACATGCACAAGGCTCTGGGTTTGATTCAAGAAATGTTTCCAAGAGAAATAGATAAGGAAGGGGGGAGACAGACCAGAGAAGAAACAAAGTAAAATGTAATTTCAGACAAAGCCCGATGTTAGTTCCTTCTAATCCCAGAGGAAGTTCTGGGGTATAAATTATGCTGGAGTTCATCCTAATCATGGGCAGGGGAGCTGGCAATTCATGCTCTATACATATCAGTCAGTCGGGGGCTAAGGCTAGCTACATTTGGAACCATAAACTCCCAGACACTGGTAACTCTGTGTGTCTGGGAAGAAGGGCTCTAGTGGTGGGGAGAAGGCAGTCCTCCAGAGACGGGGGGCAGGCAGCTGAAGGAGGCAAATATGCACCAAAACTAGGGAAGAAGCCCATGCTTACTTTGTTTCCATCCCTAGAACATGGTAAGGACTGGATCTAAATCAGCCAGTAAGATTTCAAATGTGAATCATCTATTTATGATTCTCAACGAAATATCTAGAAGCCTAGAGAATGTTTTGAACTACTGACCCTTCCCCCCAAACTTAATGTTTGGTGCTGTCAAGAGAGATTTGAAGCCCCTTCCTGGAAAGCAATCAATATTTCTTTCTTCATTTCTAATCAGGCTGTGAGTGAGAAAGGGACATGAAGGTAACAAGAAAACGATGTAGTAATTTGGGGAATATGAACTTTTGGACATTTTTAGCAGAAGACAGAAAGGGATCTGGAACTGTGTCCAGCCAGGATACTAGACAAATCACAGGAGTTGACCCTTAGACAAGCTGCATCAATGCTGGAAAATGTACACTTAGCACTTCTTTCACGTAGAATCTGCTTCCAACACCTGCAAAGGGACCATTGACAGCCTCAGGTGAGCTCTCGTTTGATTGGCAGGGTATTTCTGTAGAATGTTTAATCTTAAGAAAAAAGTCCAAAGCTGAGAGAGGCTTAGGAATAAGATCTGAGTTCATCCTTCACTGAAATCACAGTACTCTATTTCCCAAGAAAGATGGCAAGGTAAGTAATACTTAGGGGGTGAAACCATATCCCAGAGAGCTCAGTTAGATCATTTCTCAGGCCTCTCACTAGATCTATAATTGTATTTCTATGATTTTTTCCTAATATAAAGGGGGTGAGCAAACTATTGGGAGCTTTTATAGATTGCTTGACAAAGAGTTGTAAGTGATCACTATCTTCTCATTTCTCTATGTGGCATATCACTTACGGTTCCAATTTCTTCCCTTCCCACTATGAAAATCCTAACTAGAGGAAAAAAAAAAAATCCTAGAGGAGCTTTAATCTCCAAGAAGTGTCTTGGAAAGTAATTAAACTTACAAAAGGCTTATGAAAATATAATGAAAGGATCTGGTCTTTGAGGAATCTAGAAAACACAGATCGAGTTATAAGAATTTCCTGGTATATTTCCTGCACTGTCCAGAAGTCAGTGTCTGTAACTGGAATTTTTAGGTCAGGAGCCTGCCACTGGTTCCCATTATGCCAGTTAAAGAGACAATTAATGGGGCTGGAGAGATGGCTCAGCGGTTAAGAGCACCGACTGCTCTTGCAGAGGACCTGAGTTCGATTCCCAGCACCCACATGGTGGCTAAGAACCGTCTTTAACTCCAGTTCCAGAGGAATCTGACGCCCTCTTCTGACCTCCACAGCCTTGCACGACACATGCAGCAACCTACATGCACACAGTACACTCGCACACATAAAAAATAATAAATAAAAAAATAAAGAGACAATTAATGGTGAAAAACAGAAGAGGGAGATTAAGTCAATGTGGCCACATTGGGAAGAGCAGTAGATAAAGGGATCCAATGACCCCATGTCTAACTTCAGGGAATTGACATGAGCTTTCAGTTTAAATAGAGGAGAAACTGACTTGGAGGGAAAGAGGTCTGTGTAAGTAAGCAGGCATGGTCAAGGTGTGATCTTTTTTTTTCTTCTGTTCAATGAGTATTTTTCATATTTTTTAATTTATTGTTTTACATATATTTTTTGTACAAGATTATGTCACAAATAGAATCTAGACCCAGGTCCCTCTCCCAACCCCCTCACCCCACCAGATTCACCCTTTCAGTCAGTTCTTTGATGCAGTCTTTTCTGTTGTTGGTGTTGGTGGTGTTCTTTCTGTTATGCATCACTCCCAACAAGAAATGTTTGCAACTAGTTATTGGCGCTAGCATCTACAGATGAAGGATACCATTCATCGTTTGTTTTTCTGGGACTGTGTTACTTCACTTAACATAATATCTTCCAGTTCCATCCATTTACCTGCAAAGTTCATGATGTTGTCTTTTTTAAAAAAAAATTTTTTTTATTTTATTAATTTTATTTATTTCTGTATGTGTATGAATGTACTGTCTGCATGCAAGTTTGTGCACCCGTGTCGTGCAATGCCGCGGAGGTCAGAAGAGGGTGTCGGATTCCCCTGGAACTGGAGTTCTCCTGCAATTGGAGTTTCAGACAGTTCTCGGCCGCCATGTGGGTGCTGGGGATCGAACCTGGGTCCTCTGCAAGCGCAGTCAGCACTCTTACCCGCTAGGCCATCTCTCCAGCCCCAGAAAAGTGAACAGTACTTCTTGAACATACTTGAACTGGGTTGCATAGCATAAGTCAGAGTTGAAGGATAGTCAATTGACTGAAAACTTGTTTACATGTAGTTTTCTAGAAAAATATATTACTACATGGCTGACTGAACCAGAGAATAAACTGAAAACTGAAACACAGAAAGGAATATTAACAGGCATATGTAACATGTTATGACCTCCAAATAATTAATGTGGAAAATATGTAATAAATCTAAAAGCCCAAATCTTCATATCTTATTCTGAGCTTGTTAGCCAAATTCTCTGAGTAAAAAGATTTAAAACACCCTGCCTCATATGTGAAGGGGATGTTAATATACTGCCCAGTAACTGCAGACACCACTAAACAGTGCAGAGACCCCTTCTAAATGTGAATCGAAGATATCTATTTTAAAGCTTCTAAATCTCAGTCCATTCCACCTTCTAAATATTCTGTTCACAGTGCTTTGCCACTCCGATGGGGTAAGAGAGAGAGAAACTGCCTCCCAAGAGTGGCAACTGCAACTGATCTACACTGTGCTGATGCCCAGAACCATCTCCAAATCCCCCACTCACCCATGCTCTTGGCATCCTTTAGGGTTTTCCTCAGGACCCTCTTTATGTTATGCTCATTTCCACGGCCTCACCCCTCCCATATAGATGCTTGAGAGCCCCACTCTGAAACCTTCATCTCTTATGAGCTCCCAGATCATTCATCTATCTTCTCCTGAACATTTCTCCCTAGGAATTCTTCAACAGAATGTCCAAACTGACACCATTATTTCCCCTCTGCAAACAAAGAAAAAAAAAAAAAACACCTACTTTGCTTGGGTGAGTTCAAGAAACAGCAGCCTCACCTGTTTCCCAGCTGAAGCTCAGTTTGCTGCTAGCGTTTCACACCCATTAGTCACCCTGGCCAAAGGACTCCATCTTCTAAGAACTCTCAAACTCCCCAACCTCTCCATCTCCATGACCACCCATTGACTCTTTCCTAATAGAGTTCTCATCTTCTCTTCCAATCCATTCTGTAGCTGGGATAATCTTTTTAAAATGTAAATCTAACTATTTCATTCTTGCTTAAATCCTTTCCCAGTTTTCTGCCTTTAGTATAAAGTCCACATGCCTTAATGTGGTTTACATGCCCCCCCCCCCAGGACCTGGCTCTGTCTGCTTTGCTAGTTTTTTCTTGCCTCTTCCCTTCTCAAACTCTGACCACATTGAATTCTTTATGTTTTGTTAATGCAATATCTCCTCTCACTACCAGGCCTTCCAATTTTCAGTTCCTCTGCTTGGAATATTATTCTTTCTTCGCTTGGCTAGTTTCCACTCACCTTCAAACCATTTTCTTCTAGAACACCTTCTCTGATTCATTAAGTGAAGCTTGTTTATCCTGCAATGTATTCCCAATTTACTCCCTGCTAGTTAAGCAATATGGGCCCCTGAACCTTAGTAACTTCACACTACAACATTTTATTTTTTAACCTTTAATTCAAAAGTAATTTCAAACTTTAAAAAAGTAGTAAAACTAAAAATAGAATAAGGAATTCCCATATACCATTTATAAAAATTTGCCTAGTGTTAACATTTATTCCATTTGCTTCAGTATTTGCAGGAAAACTACATGAATTTTGGCTTTTTGCCCCTAAACACTTCAGTGTATATATGCTAGAACTAGAAAGATCTGTCATGTAACCATTGTCACCTTCAGGGTTTAACATTCATGAAATATTCTTTTTTAATATGATCTGACATCCATATTCCAACTTTGTCAGCTGATCTACTTATCTCCTTTGTTGCAGTCCACCCTCCTCCTTTCCAATACAGGATCCAGTCTAGGGGAAGATGTTGCATTTAGTTGTCATGTCTCTTTAGGCTCCTTTAGTCTGGAACATTGCCACAGTCTGTCTTTGTCTTTTATGGCATTGACATTTAAAGCTTATTTCACATATCATAGTCTAAGACAGACTAGGCATCCCTCCTCCACTTCATAGTTATTGCCTCTGGAATGTGTGGTCTCCAGAGTCAAGGTAATGTGAATGCATTTATTTGCACTCACATGGCATTGGAGGAAATGAATCACACACCCCTCTTAGTGGCCAGGGAGCTGAGAACTGAGCCAAGTGAGTACCAACAGTCTTTGTGAGACTTCCTACATGTCCATCATGAAATTCACCACGTTCTATTACAAATGCATATGTAGGGGACTGGAGAGATGGCCTAGCAGTTAAGAGTGTCGACTGCTCTTGCAGAGGACCCGGGTTCATTCCCCAGCACCCACATGGTGGCTGAGAACCGTCTTTAACTCCAGTTCTAGGGGAATCCGACACCCTCTTCTGACCTCCGCAGCAACGCACGACACAGGTGCATAGACCTACATGCAGATAGTACATTCATACACATAAAAAAACCAAAAAACCCAAATGCATATGTAGATTCCACTCTTTCACAGCAGGGACCATTTTGGTCACTTCCATCTCTCCAGCTCCTGCTATTATACCTGGAACATAGTTAAGGCTCCTAAAATATTTGTTGAATGAGTGAATGATCAGGCTACCAGAGTTTACATATTGTTTTAACTATTACTCATGTACTACTATCATTCCGACATTATTCTAATCCTGGAATGTTTAAAATGGAGTCTAGGCATTGAGTGTATTCAAATGTTTTCCATAAACTCTAAGTAACTAATTCTAGAACCAACATGTAAACTTTAGTAATGATCATATATAGATCAAATAATAGTTCATAGCTACTTGATGGTGATGGGAAATTTCTTCCTGCAATGCCTCTAAATTCTAAGATGACTATCCACTTCTGGGTAGGATATGTGAATTAAAGAGAAGTAATGTAGATATGAGTCCCACCTTCAATGAGTCTCCTTAAACAGCTTCTTGGAGGTTTTCTGTCCCTTCATAAACCTTTAGACGGGATTGAATACATATGTGGAAATTATTATGAATAATATGCAAGACCTTAAGAATCTCAGACTGATAGTCATAGAGCCATACCCAGCATTGTCCAACTAGCAAGTGGTCAAGGCAACAGCGACCTTCAGTTGCTTCACTCACATTCTTATTTCCTTTTACCTGGTCACTTGGCCAAGTGCCACCTCTATTGAGCTGCCAGGGTCTGTTTGTTTAGCAGCTCCTAGCTCACCATCCAAATTCATCTCTGAGATGTTTTATCCTCAGGCTCAGGCTTTGAAATGTCTCACTGCATTTGTAATTAGCTATTTCCATGCCCGTTTTTCACCTCCAGCTCTGGGAGCTAAGTCCTTGTTTTCTTCACCTTCATCTTCCCCAAGTTGGCATGTTAATTGGCCAGAGTGGTTGCACATCTGATGGCATCAGCTTCAAGGCTCTCATATAGCTCTGTGGTTTGCCACTCAGAAACCTCAGCTTTGAACTATCCCTGAAATTGGAGTCTAGTTGGGACATCTAAGTGGATGTGATATGGCAAGCAGAGGCTAAGGAAATCTATGCATCATCCCAGCTGCCCAGTAATGGTGACTTTCATCAATATTTCTTCCCTTTAACACAGCACAGTTAGGTCTTTTGTAAACCCTTTACCTTGAACATCTCTTACTAATTAAGCCCATTTGTCCCTGCCAGTTTCTTTGTACTGCAAATGGGATTCAGCACTGGCTGCTGTGTGATTTGTAGCCACAAGAGTTACAAAGGTGCAGGGTACCCAGAGAGCACTCTGAAGGTGGTAGGAGAGTGGAGAGAAGAATGACAAATAGTTCATTTGTTCTAAGTAAAAATTACATATCCCCTTCTTTCTTACTAACAAATTATTTTAACACCAACCTTCCACAAGAAGCAGAAAATAAGTATTAGGCATTAGGAGAGCAGTTGTGAAGGATTTGTGCATTTGGCAAATAATGTGAAAGAATACATTTATTCAGCCTTGAATTTTTTTACTCGCCAACATTCCTATGATGGGTTATTCCATGCCAATTACTAGTTAAGTATTTAATATATACTAATTCTTTACATCCTTATACTAACCCTAGGAAGCAGGTAGCATTATTATGCCTACTTTACAGAAAGAAACTCAGGTACAGAGAGACAACCAGGTACTGTCTTACATTTCCTGGGGAAACATAAAGAAGACTCTCACTACCTCAGACAAGGTACTGATGGACCAAAGGAAGGATTCCGTCCAAGTCCAACTTGGTGAACCAATGAGTTTACTGGGTTACTACAGGAACGTGGACAAGGGGACACTGACTGGAGGCACGAGTGATGAAAAGGCAGTCACATCAGAGTGCTGACTCGTGAGATCAACGTTGCTAGAGTCTCCATCCCAGTCAACCTTCCACCCTTTGTGCATTCTAACATTCCCTAGACCAGAAGCAGATGGGGGACAAGAAGGAGTGATGGCTGAAATCTCAGGTGCAGGTCTGGTGACTCTCTTCCTGCACCTTCTAATAGGAATGCTGACACCCACATTACCATCTAGCCATCACTATGTTTATTGTTTTATTTTGTTGCTGTGACTACAAGCCAAGGTGTTCTGTAGGCTCTGGGAGCAGTTCTGCTTCATGAAAACCAATGGTCAGGTCAGGCCAGGAAGAACTAGCTCTACTACAACACTAGGTTTTTAAAACATGTACTAAAGGCAGGATTTGAACTCAGCAGATTGACTTCAGAACCAATATGCTTAACCTCTATATCAAGTCCTCACAAAAGGAGAAAATACACACTGAATTTCCTTATTTAGTGTTAACTTTGAGTCATTTATGAATATCAGTCTCTGTCTCCTCCCCTGGACAAGGAGCTAAGAGTGGCCATTTTGCAGTCAGATAGCATATACTCCAAATAGTGTTAGTGTTATTATCTTTCCATTCTTTATGCATCAAGAGGGACTCCACAACAGTTTCATATATAATCATAATCACCAAAGATTGGTTCCTTTTAAGCCCAGGTCAGAGGTGTCACAGGACCATTAATATTTATAGTTTTCAATATTGAAAATCTAAGTTTAAATAGCAAACATCATGGGTCAAAGTATCTAGAAGAAATTGTTTGAAATGTCTACCTCACACTCCTGGCAGCTCATAATAAGGTTTTGGATAGTTCCCAAAGCAAGTCTCACCCTAAGGGGCCATTGGACAGCCAGGTCAACCCAGGCCTTCTGGGCCCATTCAAGATGGGTTTGAGTATTGGCCAAGGACCTCCATGGAATCTCTTCCATTCCAGAGTTTAGCCCCAGAACCCTCCAGCCGCCCAAGAATTCACCAAATTGGGTGTGGACTATGTCAGACATCCTGGAAAAGCTCTTAATGGAAAAAACTTCCTTGGGAAGAAGGAAGAGATAGATCATAAGAAAAGAAGACATAGATTCCCAAGGTCCTCTCAGTTTCATGGGCCCAGTTGATCCTTAAATCAAGCCTAGGGTAGTTGAGCTCAAAGACAACATCCATTATTGAGACTTCTTTCAAGAAAGAAAAAAAGCCATAAACCCCACAGCTTCCTGCCAGGACCTTGTAACCACACCAGGCTCCTAGCAAGAGAACAGAAGCTCAAAGGATACATGGGTTGGAGGCGGGAGATTAAAAGATGGAGATCCCTTGAAACCTTAGCCACACAGGATCTTTCACAGAAACGCAGGCAACAGTGATCAGACAGGGCTGCTGTCTCGCCTGGGGTCCACTGAGGTAAGAGAGGAGCTTCAGAAGTTTCCGAGGGCCACGTTCTTTCAACAAGGCTGTTGGTAAGTGGCACCAAAGCTGGTGCTTTAAGAAAGAAGTTGAAAGTGGTAATCCTGATGTGTGGTTTTGTCAGAAGAGGATGAAAACTGTCAGTGGAAAAGGAAAATTGCTTATGAAAGGGCATCAGCTTTCTCATCTACCTAAAAGAGTTAAAAAAAAGAAAAAAGCAACTGCTTAGCAACTGAACTTTGCTTAAAAAGCAAAGAAAAAAATCTATGAAGAGGGAGGACAACTGTACCTCTGAGCCGGGTGAGGATTTGTGGTCAAATTAACACTTCGACTTGAAGGAATTGTTGTTAAAATCTCCAGACATGAAATTAATATAATTAGGTAATAGCCCCTGAACTCAAATGTCTCAGCAAGCTAAGAAGGAGAGAAAGGCAGCTGGACTGAACCTCGTTAAAATGAAATGCATAAATGCCAATCTCCAGAGAATGCCAGGAAGAAAAAAAGCACAATAAATGTAAAGTCAGGCAGTTCAGTGACAGAGCACAGAGGACTCCGAATTGGTTGTCATGAAGCTTGTGACTGTGCCTGGCCAGCAACTACAAGGCCCTGGCTAAATGGCTCGACCCAGTGCTTCTCAAACTGTAACATGATCCAACATTCTTGCAACAGTCCTCTAGAGCCTGTAGCCAGAGTTTGAGACTCTGTAGAGGCAGAGCTGGGCCCAAGGAAGTGTACTTCTAATGAATCCCCAGGGGAATTGATGCTGCCAACCAAGGGCCACACTTTGGGAATCACTGGATCCATCTGGGCCTCAGTTAGATGGAAAAGGAAACAGGTGGTCTCCAAACTTTCACCCTGTCCTAAAATTCAATGAAATAAGAGTGGGGATTGGATCGGATGCAATTATTCCTCAACAATGGAGAGTTTGTATAATGCCTGTACTTCCAGGAAGATGCACAGCCAGCAAGAAATGCACTCAAATAATCTAATTTACTGAAGACGTAAAGCAGGACAAGGTTATGAGTGATGTGTCCTGGGAGGCAGTAGCCACACTCACCAGAAACAGGTACTTCCTCCAGCCCTGTTAAAAAAGGAAAAAGCCAGAAACATCAACAATACCATCACTTAAAACACACTGCCTATTAGAGTACCCGCCCTAATGGGGGCAGGGTGACCATAAACAACAAGAAAAGATGAATATTCCATTTTATCACTTCATGGAGAGGAAAAACATCTGAAAAAAATAAATATTATCCTATTTAAAGATTAAATGTTACACCAGGAAGATGGCTCCGTAGCTGAAGGTGTTTCCCCTGCAGCCTCATGACCTGAGTTGGATCCCTTCAACCTATATAAAGGTGGGAGGAGAGAACTGACTCCAGAAAAGCTGTACTCTAAGGTTAGAGGACACATACATACTGCAGTACGTGAATGCCCACAATTCACACAGCACGTGAATGCCCACAAATTCACACACACACACACACACACACACACACACCATACACACAACAATAATAAATAATTTTAATTTTTAAATGATTCCATGTAAAGTCAGTGGTTAGTGTTGTCCTCCTTGGCCACTCTCATGTGAACATGTCTGCTGTGCTTTGGCTTCTTAGTAAGAAAAATAAAGCTGAAAAATAAATAAAACATTGGAAATTCTAGAGGCCACTGAAGGGTCTGGTAGACCCACGCTCATGTTTTGCTTATTAGTGAAGGTAAGTAAATGAAGTGATGAACTGGGAGTCTTCAGTTCCTCTTTATCATTCAGGCTTTAATATATGCATATGTGCACATTTCTTACAGCCATAACAGTAGTGTAAAAGCATGTGAAACCACTAGAGCCATGCAACTTTGAGAAAATGTAGTAGAATTTGTGTTTTATCATATTTATAACTAGTTAAGTTTATATTTGTATAATTAAAACTATAAGTTTCTTGGCAAAAACCTGTATGTTTTATATGGTATTTCTCTGCTACCTCTTCTATAATGTCCCCTTTGGTCCCTCCCAATAAGCTTCATGTAGTAAAAATCTTACTTTTAGATCAAAACATTATTCAATATATGTGTATATATGTATACTCAGTTACCCCTGTGTTTGAAAATACGACTTCAGGCCAAGCATGGTGGTGCATGCCTTTAATCCTAGCACTTGGGAGGCAGATCTTTGTGAGTTCAAGGCCAGCCTGGTCTACAGAGGGAGTTCCAGGACATCTGGAGCTACAGGGAGACCCTGTCTTGAAAAGATCTTGAAAAGACCAAAAAAAAAAAAAGACTTCAGAATGAAGCAAAATTAAGTTGAATTTTTTGGCTCCACTATTTAGTAACTAAGAGACATTGAGCAAATTACTTAGACTTTGAACCTCAGTTTCTTTCCAGGGAAAATGGAGATTAAGACTTTAAAGATCTTGCTTTCATAAGGTTATTATGAGGGTTACATGAGTTAAATAATGTATAAGATAGCTCCACATTTATAAGATCACAGCTGTTATTATAAAATAATGTGACATGTTTTTTCATTAAAATGTTTAATAACTTATGTATGGAACTTTAATAAATATTAAATTAACATAATAAGTTTCCAACTGAAAATATTAGGTCTCTATTTCCAACCATCAAAAAATACTTTGGAAACTGTCATATCCCAAGAAGGAAAATGTCGATAAATGTGGTCATCTTACAAGCAATGACCACGAACAGGAGAAACATTGTCTCTTGAGCCATGAATTATATAATGATTCATGTTTGAAATGGTCACTTTGAACGAAATTTATGACCTTAACAATTAGATCTCTTGATTTTCTTACCACCACTTTGTACAGAAAGTTTCACTATCTAAGTGCCATTTACACACACACACACACACACACACACACACACACACACACACACATCTTCTTCCAGGTTATCACCTAGATTTATCCCATCATGTTTCCAGACAGTTCAAAGCATTAGATTGATTACTGTATGCAAAATGGTTCAGGCTTTGTCCCAAACTGCAGTTCTTGTCTAAGGCCTTCAGTTTTAACAGATGGGTAATAATTGATAGCACTGATTAAATCAGTAATCGTTTAGAGACTCAATGAAGGTACAGAACTCTGGGCTGAGCACTCTGAAGGGCTCTATAGAGAGTAAGGTTTGATCTTAGAGCTTAAAAGGAGAAATAATATCCGTGGTGGTTAGCTCTAATTGTCATCTTGACTCAACCCAGAATTAGCTGGGAAGAGAATTTCAGTGAAAGACTGTCTACACTGTGTTGGCCTATGAGCATGTCTGTGGAGGACGGTCCAAATCAAGTTAGCTGACCAGGATGGGTGACACAATTCTCTAGGCAGGGGATTCTGGACCCTATAAAATGGAGAAGTTGAGTGAAGCACAAGCAAGCAATCGAACATGCTGTGCATTTATTTCTCTTTGCTCTTGACTGTGTGACGCGCTGCTTCAAACTCGTGCTATTAGGACTTCCCCATAATGATGGACTGTAACCTAGAATGGTGAGCTAAAATAAACCTCTTCTCCCCTAAAATGCTTTTTTTCAGGGTATTTTTACCACAGCATCAGGAATGAACTGAGGATAATATGTGATATACATGAATTTCACAGTGAGCAGAACACAGTGTCACAATGGAAAACTCCAAATAGATTTGCAGTTTAGAAAACAGAGAGATCTTCCTAAGCTGGAGGAAAGTACAATGAAGAGTCCTAAAGAGGACTTCTCAGGGCTGGAGAGATGGCTCAGCGGTTAAGAGCACTGACTGCTCTTGCAGAGGGCCCGGGTTCGATTCCCAGCACCCACATGGAGGCTAAGAATCATCTTTAACTCCAGTTCCAGGGGAATCCGACACCCTCTTCTGACCTCTGCAAAGGACAACACGGGTACACAAACCTATATGCAGGCAGTACACTCATACATATAAAATAATAAATAAAAATTTAAAAAGAGGACTCTGAGACATCATAATTTAAGAGAGGTAATTCAAGACAAGGAAATGTAGTAAAAAGATATTAAGGCATAAAGGTGGGGTTTCTTTTGGCCACAAGCAACACAGATATGTTAGTTTTATGTTTCTGTGGCCAAAATAATGAACAGAAACAACTTAGAAGAAAGTTTTATCTTGGCTGATAGTTCGGGGGTCAGTCCACATTTACTTGGCCTCTTGTGCTTGGGCAGGACATCATGGCAGGGGAAGCATTTGACAGAGGAACCTTTTCCCCTCATGGTGGGAAGGAAGCAGAGGGAGAAAGAGGGGAGGGGGCAGGGTCAAGACATTCCCAAGGACCCACCCTTCCAGTGCCCTGCTTCTTTGAGCTAGGTCACTTGAGTTTCTGGAACCTCCCTGCCACTAGCTGGGGACCAAGTTCAATTTATGAGCCTATGAGGGTTTCATATCAAATTATAACAACTGGGAATATAAATGAGTGGACAGTGATAGTTAACACCAACTAATATCCACCACATGCCTTATATGTACCTTTGTGCATTGTTTTATATAGTCTCCATTTAAAAACTATATCAGTTGAAACCAATACACTTTCCTATCTCTGAAAACAATACTAAGACCAAGCTCTCCTTCATAAAGTGATTTAGCTTGAACCTACGAATACTTAACCTGGAAAATAAGACTGAAAATGGTAAAAAAAGCTCACTTCAAAACCCTTGCCTTGGGGCTGGAGAGATGGCTCAACAGTTAAGAGCACTGACTGCCCTTGCAGAGGACCTGGGTTTGATTCTCAGCACCCACATGGCAGCAAACAACCATCTATAACTCCAGTTTCAGGGAATCTATGCTTTCTCACCTCCACAGGCATTGCATGACATGGGTATACTTACATACATGTAGGCAATATACTCATATGCATAAAATTAAAAATACAAGTAATCAAATTTCAAAAAAAATCTTTGCCTTAGCCAGGTATGGTGTCACGCACCTGGAATCCCACCACTCAGGAACCTGAGGCACAACACCTGCAGGCTTTAAGCCACCCTGGGCTACACAGCTAGACCCTCCTCTCAAAACAAACAGAATATCCACGGTGCCTGCCAATCCACAGTTATTGTCATAAGCCCCCCACTTCTAATTTTCTTTCCTTAGAAAACACACCTCAGGGGCTGGAGAGATGGCCTAGCGGTTAAGAGCGCCGACCACTCTTGCAGAGGACCCGGGTTCGATCCCCAGCACCCACATGGCGGCTGAGAACCGTCTGAAACTCCAATTCCAGGAGAACTCCAGCTCCAGGGGAATCCGACACCCACTTCTGACCTCCGCGGCATTGCACGACACGGGTGCACAGACTTGCATGCAGACAGTACATTTGTACANTCCTCATATACACATATATGTTCTTGCAGTTTCGGTACAATAGATATATCTTTCTTATATAAAACCAGAAATGCAATTATGAATGTCTTAATAAATATTGAAATTTAAGTATATGGCTAACATTTGTTCATTTGGATAAAACTATTCATCTATCATGTGAAGTAAGAATATATATATATATATATATATATATATATATATGAAGATACCAGACCCACACTCTATAATAAACTTGCCCCATTTCTTTCAAAAGTTTCCTCCTTCATTTTTGTTATTACTGTTTCTGCAATAAGAATACCTAAGATACAATCTCTTAGCATATTTTAATGTGTATTGCAGTATTGTTACATAGACGCTATGCTGTATAGTACATATGACTTATTAATCTTGTATAACCAATCTTCACAGTCTTTGAGTAATACTCCTATCTTTCATACTCCTCCTGAGTCTCTGCCTCTATAAGTTTGGTTATTTGGAATTCATCATATAAATAGCATCATGTAGTATTTGTTCTGTATCTGGCTTATTTTGTTTAGCATAACATATTCTAGATCCATCCATGTGGTTAAAGTGGTAGGATTTACTTCTTTTTAATGGTGAATGATATTCCATTGTAAATGCCTACTGTATTTTCTTTTTTTAATTTAATTTATTTTTGTATGTGTATGAGTGTACTGTCTGTATGTAGGTTTGTGCACCCGTGTTGTGCAATGCCACGGAGATCAGAAGAGGGTCTCGGATTCCCCTGGAACTGGAGTTCTCCTGGAATTGGAGTTATAGACGATTCTTAGCCACCATGTGGTGGCTAAGGGGATTGAACCTGGGTCCTCTGCAAGAGCAGTCGGTGCTCTTAACCTCTAGGCTATCTCTCCAGCCCCAACCTACTGTATTTTCTTAACCTACACATTTGTCAATGACTATATTCCTTCTGTACCTTAGCTATTGCAAATGGTGCTGGATCAGATGGTAGTTTGCTTTTTTAATATTTAGAGAAGCCTCCATATCATTTCCCATAGCAACTACAATGTTTTATATTCCTTACCATAAGTGTGCAAGTTTTGTATTTCTTCACATCTTCACTACCACTTGCTGATTTCTGGCTTGAGGTTGTGTTTTTTTAATAATGGCTATCCTACACATGCAACCATATCATGGTTTTGATTTCCACTTCCTTGAGGAGCAGTGATATACAGCACCTTTTTGTATTTTTTGGTTTTGGCCATTTCTATATGTCTGTCAAGGAATTTATAATTCCTTGGCCCAGTTTTATACCAGTTATTTGCTTTTATTCTGCTAAGTTGTATGACTTCCTCTTATATTTTAGATATTAACTGATTATTAGATATGTAGTTTGCAAAATTTTCTCTATTTTGAAAGCTGCCCTTTACTCTGTGTTGCTTCCTTTGTTTTATGGAAGACATTTAGCTTTACATAGTCCCAGTTTTCTGTTTTGGCTTTTGATACCATCTCTAAAGAATCTTTGTAAAGCCCAAGCATGAAGATTCCCCCTATCTTCTTCTAGGAATTTTATGGTCTCAGATCTTGGGTTCATTTGGGGGTTTTGTTGTTGATGGTGGCAGTTAGTTGTTTTGCTTTGTTTTTTGTATGGTATAAGATAAAGACAAACTCATCCTTTTGCATGTGAATATACAGTATTCCTTTCACCATTTATTAGAGAAACTATACTTTCTCCATTGTGGATTCCTGGCAGCTTTATTGACGATTACTTGATTGTGCATGAGTTTATTAGCAAGCTCTCGGGACTGTTCCATCAATCTACATATCTGTTTTTATGCCAGTCCTATATTGTTTTGATCACATAGTTTTGTAGCATGTTTTAAAATCAGGAAATCTCATACATTCGGCCTTTTTCTTGTTGAAAAATTATTTGGCTATTTAAGATCTTTTCTAGTCCCATATGAAATTTTCATTCTTTTTAACTTTTTTTGTAATAAAAACTTTGAATTTTGAGGAGATTGCATTGAATCTGCAGATTAGTTTGGACACCAGAAACATTCTAACAATGTTAATTCTCCCAACCCATAAAATAAAATATTTTTTATTTTTAATTTTTCAAGTATCACAATTTTTTTAAATTTTCATTTATTTATTTTTGTATGTGTATGAATGTACTGTCTGCATGCAGGTCTGTGCACCCGTGTCGTGCAATGCCGCGGAGGTCAGAAGAGGGTCTCGGATTCCCCTGGAACTGGAGTTCTCCTGGAATTGGAGTTACAGACGGTTCTTAGCCGGCCATGTGGGTGCGTGGGGATCGAACCCGGTCTCTGCAAAGAGCGTCTGGGCTCTTAACCGCTAGGCTAACTCCGCCAAGTATCACAATTTTTATTGATAGATACAAGTATATAAAATCAGGGCATTAACATGATCCTGATAAATTAACTAGACTTAATTCAATACTAAATAAGGGACAATTCAAATTCTCACCTTTGTTTCACACCCACAAAAACCACTTCAGGAAGGCATAAACTGATCTCTCAAACTGATCAGTTTTGTCATATAAACACAGTGTTTCTTTTAAAAAAGACTTGTGCACTGTTCCCCAGCCTCAAGATATTGAAAATTTAGCACATAAATGCCCATTACAGTGGTAGAAATACAGGCAAATATGTTATTACAACAACAACCATCAATACAGTTTAGAATTTTCTGTAACCCACACAGCTCAGAGGTCGCGCCCAATTCCAGCAGGGTGGGCTTTGATGTTTCAAAGTCAAGTTGCATCAAATTGAGTGTCCAGTCTTATTATTTAGTTCACCAGTTCACCCCAATCGCTGCCCTACATTCTTAGCCACGCCTCCTCTTCCTCAGATTGTTCCCTAGGCTTAGAAAAGGGGCACAGCGGGATGAGATGCAAAACAGTCTACTTTCTCTGGAGCTGTTGTCTTGGTCTCTAGTCAATTCTGGCTGTTTTCTTTCATGGGCTGCCAGCTTGTCCAGGCATAACCTTTCAATCCTACTAATGAAGCACATGCAATTAGATATATAGGTATTTAAACAGTATAATATATAGCCTTTCAGTACTAATGAGCTGTGTGGGTTTGGGCACAACTGCTCGCAAATTGGTTTTACATGAAGGATGCTTGTACTCACAAATTGTCACTTATTGTTAAAAAAAATGAAAACAAAACAAAACAAAAAAACAACCCAGAAAGATGCAGAAAAGTTATGGCAGAATGCATGATCTGGGATGGGTAGGGGTGGGGTGGGGGGAAGGGAAGGGGATATACACCTGAACTGAATTGGAAAATGATGTATGAAATACACAAAGCATCAATAAAAAAATAAATTAAAAAAAATAAAAATAAAAAGAATTTTCTGTAACAACCAAATGGATAACCAAATATTGCAACAACTCAAGTATTACTGAGCAAAGTGCGTTTCTACAGTATTCAGTGTTGCTATTCAGTTTTCTAACTTAAAACAGCCTATAACTGGCAGCAAAGAAGTTCCTTGCAATAGACTGCCTCTGCTTGAGAACTTATGATGTAATTATTGCATGCTGCTAATATACTATCTAAAGATTAAAGGTACTCCTAAAATATTTGATGGTAGACTATGATTAAGACATTACACTACAAAAAAAAAAAAACCTTATGCAGAAGGAAACCCTTACTGATGTGCTTTTGCTTTAAAAATTGTGCCCCCAAATGAAGTCTAGTAAGCACGAGTCCTGTCTTGATCCCCCT
The DNA here is from genome assembly GCA_009823505.1 of Rhizomys pruinosus. Taxonomy (NCBI): domain Eukaryota; kingdom Metazoa; phylum Chordata; class Mammalia; order Rodentia; family Spalacidae; genus Rhizomys; species Rhizomys pruinosus. The sequence goes on along the minus strand of VZQC01001310.1, from coordinate 2,655,202 downwards.
GCATTGGCCTCCATGATACTGCCGAAGTAGTCCAAAAATGGCAGTCCATATTCTGACAAGGCTGAATTCCCATTAGCTGCTTAGTTCACAAGCTGGGTATCTCAGCAGTCCTCAGTCCACATTGGAAGGTTAAAAAATATAAAAGCTGTATCTCATGTATTTGAGGAGTGCCAAAAGCAGTGGCATCCACAGAGCATATGCACCTGCCTGTAAGAATTGAAGACAGGCCAAACAACAGTGTTCTCTTTTTTTCCTTTTTGTATTTTTACTAAGATCTCAAGTTTTGTGTCTGAATTACAGTTTCTCTGGTCTTATTGATTATTTATTTCTGGTTGTATTTTCCTTCTGGATGCTTAAGGCTACACAGTTAGCTCAGATTAACCAAGGTTTTGTTTTGTTGAGGTTAGTTGAGGATCTGGTCCTCAGGGGTCTCTCGGGGATTTTTTAGGGGGGGAGAGGGTGGGAACCCCTTGCTTTCTTTTAGCTCCTCATCCACCAGTTCCATCCACATGAGGACAAAATCAGGTTTTGCTAGACCAGGCTTCCTTTTCTCAAGGATGAGCAGACTTTCCTCTTTATAGACTGGACACTGGCTGAAGTCCCCTTAGTGGCTCTCCAAGACCTCCCTGAACAGGAAGAATGGTGAGCCACCTCTGCAGGACTTTTCAAGAGATGCCCCCATGTGTAATTCCCTAAGACTTGGTTGACCTCTGAGGGCAAGGAACAAAGTTGTCCCCCAGGTCCCTCGGCCAAATTGGTAGGGACTTCAGGTATGGTATTAAGCACACAGAAAGGCTAATTTGCACCAGCCTGTTACATTGGACCTATATTAACATTGTATCCTTTGGAAAAGAAACTATATGTTATTTCCATAGTATATTTCTTGATTCACATCTTTCCATTTTAATCCCATATTACTCTAAAAGATGCACACATACCCTCCATCATATACTAAAAGTCCAAGGTCTGAAAATACATGTTAGGTCAGCTCTAGAACCTGTGTAAGGATTCCCAATACAAGAGCACAGTTGTCTTTAGATCATGAGGAATATAATGTTAACATTGTTCATTTTGTCTTAAACCCAGGTACTTGGTACTAGCATCCACAGATGAGGGATACTATTCGCCTTTTGTTTTTCTGGGACTGTGTTACTTCACTTAGTATAAAATCTTCTAGTTCCATGCATTTACCTACAAATTTCATGATGTAATCCCTCTTTACTGCTGCATAGTACTCCATTGTGTAGATGTACCACATTTTCTTTACCCACTCATCAGTTGAGGGGCATTTGGGTTGGTTCCAGCTCTTCACTATTGTGAAGGTAGCTGCAATAAACATGGCTGTACATGTATCTCTGCTGTAGGAAGAGTCTGATGGATATATATCCAGAAGTGGTATGGCTGGGTCAGGTGGTAGGCTCATTTTGAGTCTTTTAAGGGTTCTCAATACTGCTTTCCATAGTGGTTGTACAAGTTTGCATTCCCACCAGCAGTGGATGAGTGTTCCCCTTTCCCCATACCCTCTCCAGCATTTGGTATCATTTGTTTTCTTGATTCTAGCCAACCTTATTGGGGTGAGATGATATCTTAAAGTAGTTTTAATTTGCATTTCCTTAATTATTAGTGATGTTAAACACTTTTTAAGATGTTTCTCAGCCATCTCTATTTCCTCACTTGTGAATTCTCTGCTCAGCTCTTTACTCCATCTTTTGAGTGAGTCATTTGTTTTCTTGCTCCTTTGTTTTTTGAGTAGTTCATATATTCTGGAAGTTAATGCTCTGTCAGATGAATCAGCAGTGAAGGTTTCTTCCCACTCTGTGGGTTTTCTCTTCACTTCCCTGATTGTTTCCTTTGCTGTACAAAAACTTTTGAGTTTAATAAGGTCCCACTTGTCAATTGTTGACCTTATTTCCTGTGCAGCTGCTGTCTGATTTAGAAAGTCCCTTCCTACACCTAAGTCTTGTAAGTTGCTGCCAACTTTTTCATCTAACACCTTCAGGGTTTTGGGTTTCAAATTGAGGTCTTTGATCCATTTGGAGTTGATTTTTGTACAGGGTGAGAGGTAGGGGTTTAATTTTATTCTTCTACAAGTGATGATCCAGTTTTGCCAACACCATTTGCTGAAGATGCTGTTTTTCCTCCATTGAGTCTATTTGACCCCCTTGTCAAATATAAGGTGGCTGAAATTGTATGTGCTCAAGTTTGGATTTTCAGTTTTGTTCCATTGGTCTACATGTCTGTTTTTCTGCCAGTACCAGGCTGTTTATATGACTATAGCCCTGTAGTATAGTTTGACATCTGGTATAGAAATTCCCCCTGTATTGCTGTTTTCACTCAGGGTTGCTTTGGCTATTCAGGGTTTTTTATTGTTCCATATGAATTTAAGAATTTTTTCCAAGCCTGTGAAGAATGTCCTGGGGATTTTAATTGGAATTACGTTGAATTGATATATTAATTTGGGTAGAAAGGACATTTTTACAATGTTAATTTTCCCAATCCATGAGCATGGGAAGTCTTTCCATCTTCTGATGTCTTCTTCAATCTCCTTCTTCAGGAGTTTATAATTTTTGTTGTAGAGATCTTTGGTGTCTTTGGTTAGGTTTATTCCTAGGTATTTTATTGTTTTTGAGGCTACTGTGATTGGGAAGGTCTTCTTGTATTCCTTCTTCAGTTGCTTGTTGTTGGTGTGAAGAAAGGCTACTGATTTTTCTAGGTTAATTTTGTAACCCACCACTTTACTGAAACTCCTAATCATTTCTAGGAGTTTTCTGGTAGAGTTTTTAGCATCCCTTAGGTAAACTATCATATTGTCTGCAAAAAGGGATAGTTTTACTTCCTCTTTTCCAATTAGTTTTCCTTTTATTTCCTTTTATTGCCTTATTGCCCTAGCCAGTATTTCAAGCACTAACCGAAGAGGAGTGGTGACAAGAGGCATCCTTGCCAGGTTCCTACCTTTATGAGGAAATCTTTCTAACTTTTCTCCATTTAGGATGATGCTGACTGTGGGTTTCTTGTATATGGCTTTGATTATGTTGAGGAATGATCTTTCCAGTCCAATTCCCTCAAGTACTTTAATCACGAAGGGATGCTGTATTTTGTTGAAGGCTTTTTTCTGCATCAATTGAAATGATTGTGTGGTTTTTGTCCTTCAGTCCATTTATGTGTTTTATGATATTTATTGATTTTCATATGTTGAACCATCCTTGCATCTCTGGTATGAATCCAACTTGATCATGGTGGATGATCTTTTTGATGTGGGTCTGTATATGGTTTGCATGTATTTTGTTGAGAATTTTTGCATCTGAGTTCATTAATGAGATGGGTCTGTTGTTCTCTTTTTTGGTTGCATCCTTGCCTGGTTTTGGTATTAGAGTGATGCTGGCTTCATAGAAGAAAATTGGGAGATTTCCCTTTGCTTGTATCTTTCTGAACAGTTTGAATAATAATGGTTGTAAGTCCTCTTTAAATATTTTATAGAATTCTGCTGTGAAACCAACTGGGCCTGGGCTTTTTTTATTTGGGAGGTCTCATTACATTTTCAATTTCTTCATATATTATGGGTCTGTTTAAGCTGTCATTCTCTTCTTTGTTTAGCTTTGGTGATTGCCTGGATTGCACATATTCATCCATTTCTCTTAGGTTTTCACCAAATTTGGTAGAGTATAAGTTTTTGAAATATTCCTATATGATTGTCTGGATCTTTTCATTGTCTGTTGTGATATTTCCCCTTTCATCATGAATTCTATTGATTTGGAGTTGCTCTTTCTTTCTTTTGGTTAACTAGGCTAGAGGTCTGCCTATCTTGTTTATTCTCTCAAAGAACTAACTTTTAGATTCGTTGATTTTTTGTATTGTTTTCTTTGTTTCTATTTTATTGATTCCTGCTCTAATTTTTGTTATTTATTCCTGTCTGTTGCATTTAGGGTTCATTTGCTGTTGTCTTTCAAGTGTTTTCAGCTGCAGTGTTAGCTCATTTATTTGTGCTCTGTTTTTTTTAATGTGGGCACTCAGGGCTATAAACTCCCCTATTAGGACTGCTTTTAAAGTGTCCCATAGGTTTTGTTGTGTTGTGCTGTCATTGTCATTTAGCTCCAGGATTGCCTTTATCTCTTTCTTTATTTCCTCCTTGACCCATTCATTCAGGAGTGTGTTGTTTAATCTCCATGTGTTCCTGTAGGTAGCAGAGCTTGTCCTGATGTTGATATTGAGCTTTAGTGCACTATGGTCTGATAGAATGCATGAAATTATTTCAAGTTTTTTGTATTTGTCAAGGTTTTTTCTGTGTCCAAGTATGTGGTCAGTTTTTGAGAATGTTCCATGGGGTGCTGGGTAGAAAATATGTTCTCTGGTGTTTGGGTAGAATATTCGGAAGATGTCTGTGAGGTCCATTTTCTGTATTGTATTGTTCAGATGTCTCTGTTTATTCTTTGCCTCAGTCCAAAGGACTGAGTGGGGTATTGAAGTCCCCTACTATGAGTGTGCTGGGGTTAATCTGTGCCTTAAGGGCCTGTAGAGTTGTATTTATAAAGATTGGTGCACTGGAGTTTGGTGCATATATATTCATGATTGTGAAGTCTTCATGGTCAATTTTCCCTTTGATAAGGATGTAATGGCCCTCTTTGTCTCTTCTAATTGCTTCTACTTTGAAGCCTATTTTGTCTGATATTAAAATAGCAACTCCTGCTTTCTTTTTGGTACCATTTGCTTGGAATTTTTTCCATCCTTTCACTTTAAGTTGGTGCCTATCCTTAAGGGTGAGATGGGTTTCTTGTAGACAGCATATTGACAGGTTCTGTTTCCTAATCCATCCTCCCAGTCTATGTCTTTTGATTAGGGAGTTTAGTCCCTTAATATTTAAGGTTACAATTGAGAGTTGTGTATTGCTTCCTTTCACCTTAATATCTATTTGCGTTTTTAGTCTAGGTTTCTACTTCTGCAGTTCTGCTTTTGTTAATTTCTCTTTCAAGTTGTCTGGGGGTAGTTGCTCTCCTCCTCTGTCCTTTGAATTGCTTCAAGTATTCTCTGAAGGGTTGGTTTTCTGGACATGTACTCTTTCATCTTGTTTATATCATGGAAGATTTTTCTCTTTCCTTCAACTAGAATTGACATTTTTGCTGGGTATAGTAACCTGGGTTGGCATTGATAGTCATTTAGCACTAGGAATGTTTTGGTCCACGTTCTTCTTGCTTTCATAGTTTGCGCTGAAAAGTCAGCTGTAATTCTGATAGGTTTCCCCTTATATGTAATTTGTTGTTAGGTTTCCCCTTATATGTAATTTGTTGTTTTTCTTTTGTGGCTTTCAGAATTTTGTCTTTGTTTTGGGCATCTAACGTTTTAACTATGATATGGCGAGGGGAGTTTCTTCTCTGGTCCAGTCTATTTGGTATCCTATGTGCTTCTTGTATTTGTATGAGTTTGTCTTTTTTTAGTTTGGCAAAATTTTCATCTAATATTCTGTTGATGATCTGATCAATACCATTGTCTTGGAATTCTCCTTCCTCTATCCCAGTGATGCAGAGGAGGAGGTTTTATCTTTTCATAGTGTCCCACATTTCCTGGTTGTTCCACTCTTGTGTATTTTTAAACTTTTCATAATCTTTACTTGAGCTTTTTAGTTGTTCTGTGTTACCTTCTAGGTCTGATTTTCTTTTTTCTGCTTCCTCCATTCTGCTTCTGAGGCTTTTTCCCATTCTTTCCTTTTGATTGGATGAGTGTTTGATTTCCTTTTTCATTTCATCCTGTGTTTTCTTTATTATTTCCGTGTCCTTTTGGAGCTTCTCAATCTTTTCTTGTAGCTCCTTGTTTCACTCATTGGTATCCATTTTCATTTCAGTATGGGTTCTTTTCAGTGTTTCCACTTCCTTCCAGAGTTTCTCATTATCTCCCTCTAGGTCCTTTCTGAGTTTTGATTCTCTCTCCTTAGTTCTATGATTTCTTTGAATATATCTGTGATTGTTAATCTACAATCTGTATCCTGGGCTACCTCTACAGAGATCCCATTGTAGGGGTCCTCCAAGACTCTGTAGAGTTTGGTGTGGGGTTATTCTGTGCTTTTCCCATATTGTTTTTTGTTGTTGTTGTTGTTGTGCTCTTTGCATGTGGTTTACCTTTTGTCTGTATTCTGGTGTGAATCTCTAGTGCCTCTTCACTGTGTTGGAGGATTGCTTTCCTTGATTCCTTCAGGTGTCTTCTTTGTTGTGCTGGATAACTTTAGTGTCAACTTGACACACCTGGGTTGAGGGAGCCTCAATTTGGGAATTGGCTCCATTGGATTGGCCTGTGGCCGCATCTGTGGAGTAATGTCTTGATTGTCAAGCAGCGTGTGAGTGCCCAGCCCACAATGAGTGGTGCCACCCTGGGCAGGTTGTTGTGTACTGTATAAGAAAGCAGGCTGGGGGGCTGGAGAGATAGCCTAGTGGTTAAGAGCACTGACTGCTCTTGCAGAGGACCCGGGTTCGATCCCCAGCACCCACATGGTGGCTAAGAACCGTCTGTAACTCCAATTCCAGGAGAGCGCCAGTTCCAGGGGAATCCGACACCCTCTTCTGACCTCTGCGGCATTGCACGACACGGGTGCACAGACCTGCATGCAGACAGTACACTCATACACATACAAAAATAAATAAAATTAAAAAAAAAAAAAAGGCAGGCTGGGCATGAGCCAGGGGAGCAAGCCAGTAAGCAGCACTCCTCCATGACCTGTTCTTCAGCTCCTGCCTCCAGGTTCCTGCCCTGAGTTCCTGCCTTGGGCTCCCTAAGTGATGAACTGTGACCCAGGAGATGTGAGCTGAATAAACCCTTTCCTCCCCAAGTTGGTGTTGGTCAGAGTGTTTTGTCACAGCAATGGAAGATAAACTAGAACAGTTGTAGTCTCCTTATTTATGGAATGTTGACTTGCTTAGGTTTCAGGCTTTCAATTTTGGTTATATATTGGAAGGTATAGTTCACTCTTCCCTTTCTGTTTCACAAGAACTTGGTGGGCAACAGTCCAAGTGACACCTCCTGAGCACTGTAAGTCCTTTGCTGCCAGCCAGTTATTCTGAGTTGTTTGTAGGACTTATTGGAACCTCTATCTGGAGTTCCAGTTGGTGGTGGTGGGGTTGTTTGCTTAGCCCACACGCCAGTACCCTGTGCCCCAGCTCTCTGGCATGGGCCAGCAGCCTCTATGCAACCCAGGCTAATGGCTGTGCCTCACCTCCCAGGGGGCTCTGCTCCTGGCTGACCCGCCTGCTCGCTGGCCCATACCTGCACCCCCCCAAAATAAAATAGTTTTCATTCCCTTGTGTCTGCTTTCACTTCTCTCATTAAGTATTTTGTAGTTCCAGTGTTCATATCTTCCATATCTTGTCTTGTATTTATTTTAATATTTTTATTATTTTTGAAGAAAAGATTTTTTTGAGTTTTCCTTGTGGGGTAATTTGTTGTTAAAATAGAAAAAGTTAATGCCCTTTTTTATCCCACAGCTTTGCTGAATTTATTTACTATTTCTCACACTTTGTATGCATTTTTTAAGGTTTTCTACACATAAAATCATATTCTCTGCAAAAGAGATAGTGTATTTTTTGCTTTCTAGTTTCAATGCCTTTATTTATTTTTCTTATCTAATCACTCTGGCTGGGTCTTCTGGCATTATATCAAACAAAACTGATAAGAGGGAATCTTGGGTTATTTCATGTCCTAGAGGAAAAGCTGTCAGGTTTTCACTATAGAATGTGAGGAAGTCATTCATCCGCTGCTGGTGGGAATGTAAACTTGTACAACCACTATAGAAAGCAGTGTGGAGAACCCCTAAAAGACTCAGAATGATCCTACCACCTGACCCAGTCATATCACTCCTAGGTATAGACCCAAAAGACTCATCCTACCGCAAAGATACATGCACATCCATGTTTATTGCAGCTCTCTTCACAATAGCGAAGAGCTGGAACCAACCCAAATGCCCCTCAACAGACGAGTGGATGACAAAAATGTGGTACATCTACACAATGGAGCACTATGCAGCAGTAAAGAAAGATGGCATTATGAACTTTTCAGGTAAATGGATGGAGCTCAAAGCCATTATGCTGAGTGAAGTAACACAGTCCAAGAAAAACAAATGGCGAATGGCTTCCCTCATTTGTGGATGCTAACACCAAATCCCCCAGATGAAAGGCAAGTTGAACAACATTATTGCTGTATTGCTGTTTATCTGAAAGCAATTATGTTGTTATAATGTGAATTTCTCAATGGGCTCTAGAATCGACCCACTAGTTATTCTCAGACTCTGTAATTACTGTATATGGGTGGAGAGTATGTATCCATATTTTAGGGTAATATAAAATTAATGGAGGAAAATGTGAATTCCTAAGCATAAAAAAAAAGACTGAGAGAAAGATGCAGGACAGTTATGGCAGAATGCATGATCTGGGGTGGGGTGGGGGGGAAGGGAAAGGGGACTATGTGTGAGCCGAATTGAAAAACGATGCCTGAAATACACAAAACATCAATAAAAGCACACAAAAAAGAATGTGATGTTAGCTATGGATTCTTCATGTGTGGTCTTCCTTGTGCTTAGGTTTCCTCTGTATTTAACTTGCTAAGAGTTTTATCATGAAAGAGTTTTGACTTTTTCAATTATTTTCTTCATTTATTGAAACAACTGTGTGGTTTTTAAGATGTATTTATTTTTATTTTATGCATATGAGTGTTTTGCCTGCATGCATATATGTGAATCACACGTATGCCTTGTGCCCACGGAGGCCAGAAGAGGGCATTGGATCCCCTGGAACAAGAGTTACAGACTTCTGTGAGCTACCATGTGAGTGCTGGGAACTGAACCCAGGTCCTCTGAAAGAGCAGCAAATTCTCTTAACTGCTGAGCCATCTCTCTAGTCCCCAAATGTGTGATTATCCGCCCCACCTTGGTGTATTGTGCCAATTGATTGCATATGCTGAATTATTCTTACATCTTGAGGATAAATCACATCCAGTCAAGGTATTTTAGACTTTTAGTGTTTTGTTGAAATTGATTTGATTTTCTAATATTTAGCTAAGGATTTTTACATGCATGTTCATGAAGGATACTGACCTTTAGAGTTGTTGTTGTTGTTTTGTTACAATGGTATCTTTCTAGCTTATGTAGCAGAGTGATACCAGCCTCAAAGAATTAGGGAGAATAATCTGCTCTTCTCATTTTGGAGAGAGTTAATGATTGTATAATACCTTCTCTTGACTTCCCTTTTCTTTTTATATTTATTTTTCATTTTTATGTATATGAGTTTTTACCTGCATGTACATAAGTGCACTCACATGTACAATGCCCACAGAGGCCAGAAGAGGGCTTTGGATCCTCTGAAACTGGGGTTACTGAATGTTGTAAACCACCAAGGGAGGGTGGAGAACTGAACCTGGGTCCTCTGCATGGAAAGCCAGTGCTCTTAACCACTGAGCCATCTTTCCAGCCTCTTGACTTATCTCTGCTTTATTTTTTTGGGTGGGTGGTACAGTGAACTTTATTGATGACATTCAAGAGAGTAGGGCTCCCTAAGCCCCTCCCCTTCTTCTGGGGGTCTAGGATAGAAACTGTGAAGCAAGATACTCAGTGTGTTGGGGCTGAGTTGGGGCAGGAACCGCCCAGCTGAGGAGGGCCTCTCTCTTCCTCTTGCTGAGGTGGATGTTCAGGGCTTCTTACTCCATGTGGGCCACGAGGTCCACGACCCCGTTGCTGTAGCCAAATTCCTCGTTATACCAGGAAATGAGCTTGACAAAGTGGACATTGAGGGCAATGCCAGCCCCAGCATCAAAGGTAGAAGAGTGGGTGTCACTGTTACAGGAGACGACCTGCTCCTCAGGATAGCCCAGGGTGTTTTAGGGGCCTCCGATGCCTGCTTCACTGCTTTCTTGATGTCACTGTATTTAGCAGCTTTTCTCCAGGTGGCAGGTCAGATCCACAACAGATACGTTTGGTGTAGGAACATGGAAGGCCATACCGGTCAGTTCCCCGTTCAGCTCTGGAATGACCTTGCCCACAGCCTTGGCCAGTGGATGCTGGGATGATGTTCTGGGTAGCCCCATGACCATCACACCACAGTTTCCTGGAGGGGCCATCCACAGTCTTCTGGGTAGCCGTGATGGCATGAACTGAGGTCGTCAGTCCCTCGACGATGCTGAAGTTGTGGATGGTCTTGGCCAGGGGGCTAAGCAGTTGGTGGTGCAGGAGGCATTGCTGACGGTCCCGAGGGAGTTGTCATATCTCTCATGGTTCACAACCATCACAAACGTGGGGGCATCACCAGAAGGGCAAAAGATGATGACCCTTTTGGCTCCACTCTTCAAATGGTTCCTGCCCTTCTCCATGGAAATGAAGACCCCAGTAGACTCCACAACACACTTGGCACCAGCATCGGCCCATTTGATGTTGGTGGGATGTCACTCCTGGAAGACAATAATGGCCTTCTCACTGATGACAAGTTTCCCGTTCTCAGCCTTGACTGTTCTGTTGAACTTGCCATGGGTGGAATCATACTGGAACATGTAGACCATGTAGTTGAGGTCAATCAAGCAGTCTTTGATGGCAACAATCTCCACTTTACCAGAGTTGAAAGAAGCTCTGGCCACCAGGTCACCAATACAGTCCAATCCGTCTGCTCCAATCTTTACCACTGCCTCTCAGGGATGAGGCTAGCACTGCAGGAGAAGATGTGGCTGTGTCTAGAACAGGGAGGATCAGAGAGCCGACTTACATTTTCTGAGTCACTATAAAGACAGCGTGTGGTGATCTCTTCTTTATTAGAGAAAGTCATTCCTTTTGAGGTTTTAATAGTTGACATAGCAATATATCAACACTTTAGAGCTGAAGAAACTTAGGCACAGATAGGTGAACTACCTTCTTCAATGTTTCCAAAGTAAATGGCAGAGTTGAAACTAAAAGTCAGATTCTGACACTGGAATTCAACCAATTAGTTGTGGCAATAAAGAGTAAGTCAGGAGTTTGGACCACTTTGGTACCCAAAGGGAAATATAAAGGCCTCTTCTACAGAGTTCCTGTGCCTTGCTCACTTAGGAAATCCTTCTACATGAAGTCACCTGCCTTCTGGTTTCTTTACCTGCTTGCCTGCTTGTTTGTTTTTGAGACAACATCTCACTATGCAGCCCAAGCTGTCCTTGTACTTGAGATCCACTTGCCTAAGCCTCCCAAGGTCTGGGATTATAGGAATACACCACCATGTTCATCTATACCTTTTGTTTTAATATTTCCAAATATGGCTTGGCTCCTTTTGACTAAGCCCACTGCATGACTCAACTGAAGTAATCATTCTTTAGCACTAAACATTAACAAAAGAAAAGACTCTCAAGTATTAGGACCATAAAACTACCCCATAATCCCCTTGCCCCTCATCCCAAAAGGGGACAACATTCACACTCCAGGATCTTCCTTGGGATGGAGTTGGTTTATAATAGTATAACTTCAATTACTCACTCCATCTAAACCATGTTTCAGCTTAGCACATCTTGTTGCTTTTCATTTTTGTGGTAACCAGGGGAGAAGAATTTGGCCTTCAGTCATCTCTTCATACTGTTAGCCATTGCATTCCCAGTTATCAGCCACAGCTTAAACATTTATGCTGAATTTCCAAACTTCTATTCATCAGGCACAGCCTGCTTCCCACTGATTCTGTTCCTTGAGGCAGTAACTTCAGAAGCAGCATGCAGGGTGAAAAAGCTGGAGGCAGGGAGAAGGTAGAATTATTTGACATCTTTCCTCCTGAAAACCCAGGCAAAGAATTCAGAGTATAACTTCCATTTTATCTTGTCTTTTAAAAATTCACTTTTAATTATTAAGAAATCTTATTAGGGAGATCTCCCAAGACCAGCTGAAGCGCAGGTAGGTAGGTAGGAGCTGGGTGCTTCAGCAAAGCAGATTGTTGTTTGATTTAATCTAGTTAATCTATTTGTCTTTGGCTTAATTGGCTTTTGTGGCTGTGGGGGCAGAGTTATCTTCCCAGCTGGTATAAAAGGTGGGGTTGTGTGAGTCTTGAGATCAGAGATCTACCAAGACCACCTGAAGCACAGGTACCACCCCCCCCCACTCCCCCACCCCTGCCAACTGGGAAGGAGGCAAGCAAAGCAAGCCTTCAACACAGTGAAGAGGCATTTGGGACTCACATTGGAATACAGGCAAGGAGAAGCCCATATGCCAGGAACATGAAGAAGAGACAATATAGGAAAGGTGATGGATAATCCCACACCAAGCTCTACCTACCCTGTGAAAGATTCCTACAGTGGGATCCCCCTGGAGCTGGCCCAGGACACAGATATCAGAAGCACAATCATGAACATACTTAAAGAAGTGCAAGATTATAAAGAGAAAATCAAAGAATTAAGAAAAGAGAACAAAGAACTCAAGAAGGAAGTGGAAACACTGAAAAGATCCCATGTTGAAAAAGATAAGGAAACCAACCAGTGAAACAAAGAGCTACAGGAAGGGATTGAGACGCTCCAAATGGAAGTGAAAATACTAAAGAAATCAGAAGAGGAAATGAAAAAGGAAATCAAACACTCATCCAATCAAGAGGAAAGGAATGGAAGAAGCCTCAGAAGCAGAATGGTGGAAGCAGAACAAAGAATATCAGACCTGGAAGATAACACAGAACAACTAAAAACCTCAAGTAAAGATTATGAAAAATTTAAAAATACACAAAAGTGGAACAACCAGGAACTGTGGGACACTATGAAAAGATCAAACTTCCACATCATAGGAATAGAGGAAGGAGAAGAATCCCAAGAGATGGTGTTGAATCAGAATCTTCAACAGAATAATAGATGAAAATTTCCACAAATAAAAAAAGGACAAACCAATACCTACCTAATACAAGAAAAGCACTAGAACTCCAAACAGACAAGATCAGAAAAGAAACTCTCCACGCCACATCCATAGTTAATGTGGCCCCAAAACATAGACAAATCCTTAAAGCCACAAAGAGAAAACAGGCAATGACCGTATAAGAAGGAAACCCTATCAGCATTACACTGCCCTTCTCCGGTGAAAACTATGAAAGGAAGAAGACGTGGAGCAAAGCATTCCCGTGTTAAGGGACAATAGATGAATAGATGCCAACCCAGGTTACTAAACCAGCAAAAATGTAGATTATGGTTGAAGGAAGGAGAGAAAAAACCTTCCATGACAAATAAACAAGATGAAAGAATAAACAATGTCCGGGGATGAAACCCAACCCCCCTTTTCCAGAGAATCTTGAAGAGCAATTCAAAGGAAAAGAAGAAAGGAAAGCCAACTCTCCCAGGCACCTAGAAGAAGAAATCAATAAAAGCATATCTGTGGCAGAAGTAGAAAATGAACACCCAAACCGCAAATGGATAATAAGGCTAAAGGAAGCAAACACAAACCTATCAGTCACAAACTTAAGATATTAATGGATCTAATTCCGCCCAATAAAAAATACATAGAACTGGAAAATTGGATTAGGGAAACAGAATCCATCGATAATGCTGTCTACAAGAAACACATCTTACCTTTCAAGGACAGGCACCATCTTAAAGTGAAAGGATGGAAAAAAATATTTCCAAGCAAATGGTAAGCCCAACAAGAATAGCAGGTGTTTGCAAATTTTAGTTATCAGACCGAAACTAGACTTCAAAGTGAATGAAAATTGGTAAGAGAAACAAAGATAGACGCATTACATTTTTATAAGAGGAACAATTCACCAAGAAGATGTCACATTTAATGAATATATATGCCCCAAAGTATGGTGCAATGCGGCAAACCCTTTACATAAAGACAAATTCTCCAGGACCACAAGTCCAAACTGAACTCCCAGTACATACTATTAGTAGGGGACTTTAATACCCTACTGTTTCCATTAGACAGGTCAACTATATAATGAATAAACAGAGAGATACCTGAATGAACGATATGATACACCAAAATGGACCTACATAGACCCTCTACTGAATATTCCACCCTAATACCCAGAGAATAATAACTTTCTACTCAGCAACCCCACAGAACATTCTCCAAAATCGACCACGATATACTGGGAAACAGAAGAAAACTTCCAACAAAGTACAAAAAGATTGAAAATAATTTCGATCGCTTAAAGTCCTAGAAGGGAAATTGGATTGAGGGATCATTCCTCAATGTAATCAAAGCCCATATACAGGAAACCCAGACCCAATATCATCCTAAAGGGGGAAATTACAGAAAACATTCCCTTTAAAGGTAGGAACTATGGAGGAGAGGCAGGTGGATCTTTGTGAGTTCAAGGCACAAGCCTGGTCCTACAGAGTGGCAGTTCCAGGACAGCTGGGGCCTATACAGGGAGACCCTGATCTCGAAAAGAGCAATAATAAAAATAAAAAAAATAAAAAAAAAGGTTAGGGACTTGGCAAGGCTGCCCTGTGCACCACTCCTCTTCAATATAGTGCTTTGAAACCATTGCAAGACGCATATAATGCAAGAAAAGGAAATTAAAGCAGTACTAATTGGAAAAGAGGAAGTCAGAGCTATCCCTATTTTGCTGATGATATGATATGATTGTTTACTTAAGGATGCTAAAAACTCCCACAGAAACTCCTAGAAATTAATTTAACAGCTTCAGCAAAGTGGCAGGATACAAATTAACCTAAAAAATCAGTGACCTTTCTTTACCACCCAAACAACAAGCACTTGGAGAAGGATTCAAGAGACTTTCCCACTCACAATAGTCACAAATCAATAAAATACCTAGGAACAAACCTAAGCCAAGACACCAAAAGATCTCTAACATACACAAAAATTTTTAAACCCTAAAGAAAAGAAATTGAAGAAGACATCAGAAGATGGAAAAACCTCCCCATGCTATGGATGGGAAAATAACATTAAAAAATGTCCATTCTATCCCAACCTTGAATAGTTATACAATCCAATTAAAATCCCCAAGAGTTTCTTACAGGGGCTTGGAAAAAAAAGAAGTGCCTTAATTCCTTTGGAAAAACAAAAGACCCCAAATAGCCAAAACAACCCTGAGTGAAAAGAGCAACACAGGGGGGATCTCTATACCAGACTTCAAACTATACTACAGGGCTATAGTCATAAAAAACAGCCTGGTACTGGCACAAAAACAGACCTGTTGACCAACAGAACAAAACTGAAGATCCAAACTTGAGCACATACAATTTCAGCCATCTCATATTTGACAAGGGGGCCAAGAAGACACAATGGAGAAAAGACAGCATCTTCAGCAAGTGGTGTTGGCAAAAGTGGATCACCACTTGTAGAAGAATGAAATTAAACCCCTTACCTCTCGCCCTGTACAAAAGTCAACTCCAGATGGATTAAAGACCTCAACGTGAAACCCGAAACTCTGAAGGCAGTAGAAGAAAAAGTTGGCAGCAGACTACAAGACATAGGCATAGGAAAAGACTTCCTAAATCAGACAGCAATTGCACAAGAATTAAGGTCAACAATTGTCAAATGGGACCTCATTAACTCAAAAGTTTCTGTACATCAAAAGAAACAATCAAGGAAGTGAAGAAAAATCCCACAGAGTGGGAGGAAACCTTCACTTCAGAAACATCTGACAAAAGCATTGATTTCCAGAATATATAAACTACTTAAAAAACAAAGAAGAAAGAAAACAAATGACCCACTCAGATGGAGCAAAGACCTGAACAGAGACTTCATAAGTGAGGAGTTAGAGATGACTGAGAAACATCTTAAGAAGTGTTCAACATCACTAATCATTAAGGAAATGCAAATCAAAGCCACTTTAAGATATCATCTTACTCCAATAAGACTGGCTAGGATCAAGAAAACAAATGAGACCAAGTGCTGGAGAGGTTGTGGGGAAAGGGGAACACTCATCCACTGCTGGTGGGAATGTAAACTGGTACAGCCACTATGCAAAGCAGTGTGGAGAACCCTTGGAAGACTTGGAATGAACTTGCCACCTGGCCCAGCCATACCACTCCTAGGCATGTACCCTCAAGACTCACCCCACCGCAGAGATACATGCACGGCCATGTTTATTTCAGCTCTCTTTACAATAGCAAGGATCTGGAACCAACCCAAATGCCCCTCAACTGACGAGTGGATAGAGAAAATGTGGTACATCTACACAATGGAGTTCTATGCAGCAGTAAAGAAAGATGACATCATGAGATTTGCAGGAAAATGGCTGGATCTAGAAGACATCATGCTGAGTGAAGTAACACAGTCCCAGAGAAACAAACAATGAACGGTATCCCTCATCTGTGGATGCTAGTGCCAATTACCTAGTTGTAAGTATTTCTTGTGCATGGGCCCTTGAGCTTTTGTCCAAGCAGTTGGGAGTGATGCATATTGGAAACAACAACAACAATAGCAACAACAACAACAACAACAGAAAGGACTGCATCAAAGAACTGACTGAAACAGTGAACTTCTGCTCAAAACAGTCAACTTCCACATGGAGAATATCAAGAAAGACTGAGAAAGAGATGAAAAGCATGTTTGGCAGAATACATGAGCTCTAATGGGGTGAGGGGATAGGGTGGGGGACACGGGTCTAGATTTGATAATCTTGTACAAAATATATATTAAAAAAATAAAGGAGACTGAGAAAAAGAAATCTTATTATTAAGTAATGGCAATAATCTTGTTAATAATTAAGAAGCAATTTTTGTCAGGCATAGTGGTACACACCTTAAATCCCAGCACTCAGAAGAAGAGGCAGGTGGATCTCTGTGAGTTCAAGACCAGGCTAGTCTCCATTATAAAATGAATTCAAAGCCAGGAAGATCTCTACAGAAAAGAAAGAAGATAAGACAGACAGACAGACAGACAGAAAGGAAGGAAGGAAGGAAGGAAGGAAGGATGGATGGAAGGAAGGAAGAAAGAAAGAAAATGTAACTTTTAAGTGTCATATATTACATGATTATTGTCTAACCAAAATATATTTGGAAGTTCCTTGACTTCTATCTTTTCCAAGAGATAAACAAATACAAAGGGAAATATTCATGCACAAGCCAATGTCTTAAGTGTTTGGTTTTGTTCTACTTTAGTTCTTCTAACCTTAAGTTCAGAAAGTCACCCAGAGAACTTTAAGAATTCTCTATCTTGAGGATATTAGCCAAATTCACATTTGCTATAAACATGGGAATCAACCCTTTTACTAACTACGATTTTTGAGACAGGGTCTTCCTCTATCCCCAGATGACCTGGAACTTGCTATGTAGACCAGGCTGGCTTTGATCTTCCAGAGAATCCCCCTGTCTCTTCCTCCAGTGCTGAGATTAAAGGCATGTGCTGCCATACCTGTCTGAATATTGTTTTTTTTATTTTTATTTTTATTTTTTTTATTATTTATCTTTGTATGTGTATGAATGTACTGTCTGCATGCAGGTCTGTGCACCCGTGTCATGCAATGCCGCGAAGGTCAGAAGAGGGTCTCGGATTCCCCTGGAACTGGAGTTCTCCTGGAATTGGAGTTACAGACGGTTCTTAGCCACCATGTGGGTGCTGGGGATCGAACCCGGGTCCTCTGCAAGAGNCGCGGAGGTCAGAAGAGGGTCTCGGATTCCCCTGGAACTGGAGTTCTCCTGGAATTGGAGTTACAGACGGTTCTTAGCCACCATGTGGGTGCTGGGGATCGAACCCGGGTCCTCTGCAAGAGCGTCGGTGCTCTTAACCGCTAGGCTATCTCTCCAGTCCCTGAATATTGTTTTTTAAGGACAGTCATGGAGAGATAATGACAAGTTCCTGGTAACTATCTCTCTAAACCTCCCTGAAAATTCTGATATTAAATGTGCTTTCATTACCTCTTTCCAAGCGTCTTGTGCATGTTTTTCCTTAACTGAAATTGTTCTCCACCTATGAGCAATTAGCATCTCCTTTCTGTATCCACAAGTGGGAGTTTGTAGGTATTCCTCTCCCACTTGCTCACTACTTGTCCCAGTCCATAGTTGACTATAAATATGATAATTTTGTCTACTTGAAAACAACTTAAATACAGTAGCCAAGCATTGTTCACATATGGATGACTTGAGCTCTGTGTCTGACAAGGATAAGAACCAAATCATTGCTACTGAAGTGTAGCTCAGGGGAGCCATTGAAAAGAGACATTTTGGAAGACTAGTTCAAGCTGATTACTCTAGCTGTGGTATGTGAGAGAGATGGAAAAATACATAGAAGAGAAGCCAAGGAGTGGCTTATGTAGTTGATAATCAGCTGCCGTACAATGAGAAGGGCCTGAGCCAGGAGAGTAGCTGTGGGGGTGGAAATACGGTACCAAACTGAAGAGAACTCTAGTGATAAGTGTCCAGCTTCATAGGTGATTGGACGTATGGTGAATGAGAATGGCAGACAGGGTGTGCTGATCCAAAATTCACATCCTCTAGAAGGTTGTCAACAAGTGGCTGTGTGGTTGGTGACTGCCTCCCCCAGCCTTCTTCTCTGCATAATGAACTTTTGTGCTTCTGGAATGAGGAAGGAAATGATCACGTAATTGTTTCTACATCAATGTGGCTAAAAAGTTTTGGGGGGTTCTCCATGATCTTCTGCCAACCACCCAGAAGGAAAATGAACCCTAGGGTCCTAATGGAGGAAGGTGCTTATGTTCCTGAATGGCTACCCAACAAGAAACTGAAGTACTTTAACATAAGAAATAACTTGCTATTGTGTTGAATCACTGAGATTTTTGTGTTCATCTGTTAGGGCAGCTATTGTTATCCTAATAAAACACAGTTAATAAACAGAAGGGAAAGTCAGAGGTGTTCTTTGGTGGCTTTGATGCTTTGAAGAATGGCAGAAGCATTTTAACATTACAAAAAGTTTCAATAGGAGGCCCATTTAAGAGGGAAATATCAGCACTTAACTGGATAGCATCATCATGTGAGTTGAGTAGAAATTGGGGGGTCAAAAGACTCAACTTTATGCTTAGCAGCTCTCCTTAAAAAATAAGTATATCCTTAGCCAGGTTTGGTAGCATGCCTTTAATCCCAGCACTCAGAAGGCAGAGCCAGGTGGATCTCTGTGAGATTAAACCCAGCCTGGTCTACGTAGCAAGTTCCAGGTCAGCTGGGGCTACAGGAAGACCCTGTCTCAAATAGACCCCCCAAATTAATATATCCTTAAAAATTGACTTTGTTTTTAAAAACTTAAAGAATCATGTGTCTAGAGCTGGCCTCAAACTCAATATGTGGCCAAAAACGCCTTTGAGCATCTGTTCCTCCTGCCTCTACCTCCTGGGTAGAGGCTGGGATTACAGGTGCCTTCAGCTGGGGACCACCACCATGATTTTATGAAGTACTGTGGACCAAACCCAAGGCTTTGTGCATAAGAAACAAGCACTCTATCAACAGAGCCTCATCCCCACACTCTCTTACTTCGCTTTTTTTCCTCTACTATTTTTTTCTTCATCTAGAGGATAAATGTGGGAAAGGTCTTAAAAGCAATAAATAGCTATTCTAATGTAAAACATCATTATTATAATCTTATCTATTTTAAACACTAGAGACCATATAAATCATTTCAGTGAAGAAAAACACTAAATTTCATTTAACAGTCACCAAACCTGAGCACTGCATTAATTCATATAATTTTCATGATATAGATACTATTATTACAATCAATTTATAAAGGGAAAAAAGGGAAACATGGGTGGGTAAAGTTTTCCCAAGGTTATGCCACTAGTAAATGAAAGTAGAGATCAAGCCCAGCCAGACTGGCTCCCAAATCTATGTTCTCATGGACTGTAGAAAGATGCCCTCACTAACCAGAGCTGCTTCAGATATGGAAACTCAGGTCATGTCCCACAGGTGGTTATGCACTAAATATAGAGTACAGTGACAGAGAAAGCAATTTTCTCCCCGGGAAAATTCTAGTTTCTCATAAAAGCCTGGTTCTGCAGAAAATCACTGAGCTGAGAATGCATAAATTACTAAGGAAACTGAACCAGATATTTGAGCAGAATTTATGTTGATAGGAGAAAAAAACAAAATGAGCTTTCTCCTTGCTATATCTTTCAAATACAAAACAGAAGGGATAAGCAGATAGATTTATTACAATATTTCCCAGACAAGTTTTTCTATTGGTTCTAAGACATATGAAGGTCCTTGAAGAAACAGACACCAGCTCTTTGAACCCCTCTCAATACACAGCAAATGGTCCCAGGTTGACATAAAGTCCACATAAAGCCAACTGTCACTCTGAAAGCATTGACCAAATAAACTGAGTGTGAGGAAATGAAATGCCGGGGGCTCACACCATGCCCTTTCCTCCTGAGGAAAATGAATTGAATGTCCAAGCAGAACCTCTGAAGATGGTTGATGCCAGACGAACCTCCCTCTGGACAAAGTTACCTATGAGCAAGACAGGCAGGCCTCCAGAAGCCTGGCATGAAAGAATAGGTTTTCTTTTAAAGTTTTTAATTTATTTATTTTAAGTGCAAGTGTATTATGCCTGCACGTATAAGTTCACCTGTGCTGTGCAGTGCCCGTGAAGGACAGAAGAGTTACAGATGGTTGTTAGTTGCCATGTGGGTGCTGGGATTTGAATCCAGGTCTTCTTTAAGAACAGCCAGTGTTAACTGCTGATCCATCTCTCCAGACCAAGAATGGGTTTTCTTGACATGAGAATTTTTACATATGCTCACATTCCAGTCAGAGAAAATATGCAATGAGTAGGGGTTCATGGTTCTTATTCTAGAACTTGGGAAGTAGAGGCAGGAGCATCAGGAGTTCAAGGCCAGTCTCAACTACATAGCAAATTTAAGGCTAGCTTAGACTACATTGTATCCTCTCAAAAATAATAAATAATCCTCTAATGGTTAGGAGATGTTATAAACCACACGAAGACCCTGCCATACTTAACAGAAGAAAATGTAATTCGTGAATTAACATACCATCCAAACATCTGTGTCTATACCAAAGTAACCTACCATAATAATCAGTACTGTTTAAATACCTATATATCTAATTGCGTGTGCTTCATTAATAGGATCGAAAGGCTATATATTATACTGTTTAAATACCTATATATCTAATTGCATGTGCTTCATTAGTAGGATCAAAAGGTTATGCCTGGACAAGCTGGCAGCCCATGAAAGAAAACAGCCAGAATTGACTAGAAACGAAGACATCAGCTCCAGAGAAAGTGGAATGTTTTGCTTCTTATCCACCTGTGCCCCTTTTCTAAGCCTAGGGAACAATCTGCGGAAGAGGGGGCGTGGTAGAATGTAAGGGCTGCGATTGGGGTGAATGGTGAAACTACAACAATATAGACTGGACACTCATTTGATCAACTTGATTGAACATACAAGCCCCCCCTGGTGGATGGTGGGACCCATGAGCTGTGTGGGTTTGGGCATAACTGCTTGCAAATTGGTTTTACATGAAGGATGCTTGTACTCACAAATGATCACTTATTGTTAAAAAAAAATGAAAACAAAACAAAACAAAAAAGCAGAGAAAGATGCAGAAAACTTACGGCAGAATGCATGATCTGGGATGGGTAGGGGTGGGGTGAGGGGAAGGGAAGGGGATATATGCCTGAACTGAATTGGAAAATGATGTATAAAATACACAAAGCATCAATAAAAAAATAATAAATAAATAAATAATAAATAAATACCTCAAGTATCTGGACCCCATAGGGGACATGGTACACCCCTAACACCAGCTGAAGACAAGCTCCTCTTACTCATGCCTACTGATTTGTCTGTGGAAGTTTT
Organism: Rhizomys pruinosus; assembly: GCA_009823505.1. Lineage (NCBI taxonomy): Eukaryota > Metazoa > Chordata > Mammalia > Rodentia > Spalacidae > Rhizomys > Rhizomys pruinosus. Next base: position 2,633,519 of record VZQC01001310.1, on the reverse strand, counting down.
CATCATCTTCAGGTCCAGGTGGAACATCTTAGTGAGCTCTCCATTCTCCTAATTTGCTCTCTTCTGTTTCCCACCCAGAGAAACTGGTGTCTCTGAACTGTTGTAGACTTAGACACACACCTTTGAATATGTTTATCATCTCTATATGGACTGTTTATTTCTGACCGTGCCCTGATCTTGACTAAGAAGACCCTCAAATCAGGACATCCTGGTAAAGATCTTTAAGGGGGTAGAGAGATGGCTCAATGGTTAAGAGCACTGGCTGCTCTTGCAGGAGACCTGGGTTTGATTCCCAGCATCTACATGGTGGCTAAGAACTGTCTTTAACTCCAGTTCCAGGGGAATCTGACACCCTCTTCTGACCTCCACATGACAGGGGTGCACCTACCTACATACAGACAGTACACTCATACATATAAAATAATAATTAAAAATTTCAAAATATCTAAAAAAAAGAAAAAAGATCTTTTAAAAATATCAGGCAAGGATGAGCTAAATGAAGAGGCAAAAAAAGAAGTCAGGAAAGAAATTTGGGGTATTTTAGTGAGGAAGAAAAGGAGGTCAATTACCACACAGCTTATTCTCTCTTATTGTAAGGGTGGGTGTCTTTGCAACACCTACAGAGTAGGCAGTAATGGAGAGACAAGAAAATGAGTTGTTCTTTACCTCTGAACTTCCCCTCTTGCATACCCTTTCCCATGCTATCTAATTGGTCCTCACAGTAGTCCATTTTTATAGGAAACTGGGGTCAGATGGTCTGAGTGGTATACTTAAGGTCATGGAACTCTAAACAGAACATGTCTACAAATTTCTACCCTGGATCTTTGCCACACACCACACATATGGGATACTGTTGAGAAAAAAAAAAGCCCACAGGCCCTGCTATTAACCAGCTGTAGGACAAGAGTGAATTACAACCTCTGTAGGGCTTTACTTGGAAAATGAGGTTACATTACAAATGGATGATCTACAGTTCTGAGTACCTATGAATACAGAAATCCATGAATTTTCATAAACTACTATTGTTTAACTTGCCAGTTATGATCTAATAGTGGATCATGAAAATAATTTAATGGGTAGCCACCTTTTCCTTTTTAAAATGAAATAGAGCAGAAAAGGTTTGAATAGATTAAGATATGAAGTGTAATTGGATAAAAACAGAAAAGGAAAAGTCAGTGTTTGCTCCATAGAGTAAAGGTGAACATTGTTTTATAAAACTATATTTAACGAGGAATAATATAAAATTTATTTCTTATTAGGAACATAGTCCAATGTGCTTGAAACTGAGATTTAAATTATAGCCTCACGTATCATGTAATGACAGAGTTTTACCATGATCTCCAAATATTTTCTGTTTTTATTGTTTCATTATAGTCTGGCTTTTTCTTTCACTTTTGCAATTCTCCCCTTAAATCAGCCTTCCTTTCTTTTAGCAATTTCTCAGTATTCAGTCTCTTTTTTAATATTAAGCTTCTTTTAATATTAAAAAAGAGACTGAATACTGAGAAATTGCTAAAAGAAAGGAAGGCTGATTTAAGGGGAGAATTGCAAAAGATGGCCTAGCGGTTAAGAGCGCCGACCGCTCTTACAGAGGACCCGGGTTCGATCCCCAGCACCCACATGGCGGCTGAGAACCGTCTGAAGCTCCAATTCCAGGAGAACTCCAGTTCCAGGGGAATCCGAGACCCTCTTCTGACCTCCGCGGCATTGCACGTCACGGGTGCACAGACTTGCATGCAGACAGTACATTCATACACATACAGAAATAAATAAAATTAATAAAAAAAAATTAAAAAAAATATTAAGCTTCTTTTATAATATAATACTTTATTGATGTTTTGTATTTCATACATCATTTTTCAGTTCATTTTAGACATATTTACATTTCCCTTCCCCCCACCCCACCCCAGTTCATGCATTCTGACATATATGTCCTGCATCTTTCTCTCAGTTTTTTTAGTTTTTCTCTGCAGAGATTTATTGTTTGGGGCAGAATTTAACTGTATCGGTCCGTTCTTGGACCAGGTCCTTGTTCTTGTGTTCCCTCCCATTTGTATTGCTCCAAAATATGCCTATATAAACATCTTATATGAACCAGAATTATGTCCTCCGGAAATAAACTATGTTAACTCTGAAATATGTTTATGAATTCACACTTTTCCCTTTAATGTTATATTACTCTAAAATATGAATATATAATTTCCACCCATATACCTTAATTACCATGTCTGAAAATAAGTGGTAAGTTAATTCTAGGGCCCATTAAGACAGATTCACATTATAACATCACAGTTGCCTTAGGATAGAAAGAAATATAACGGGGCTGGAGAGATGGCCTAGCAGTTAAGAGCGCCGACCGCTCTTGCAGAGGAGCCGGGTTCGATCCCCAGCACCCACATGGCGGCTGAGAACCGTCTGAAACTCCAATTCCAGGACAACTCCAGTTCCAGGGGAATCCGAGACCCTCTTCTGACCTCCGCGGCATTGCACAACACGGGTGCACAGACTTGCATGCAGACAGTACATTCCTACACATAAATAAATAAATTAAAAAAAAGAAAGAAATATAACAATAACGTTGGTCAGCTTGCCTTTCAATTGGGGAATTTGGTGCTAGCATCCACAAATGAGGGAAACCATCCCCTGTTTGTTTTTTGAGGACTGTGTTACTTAGCAAAATGGCTTCCAGTTCCATCCATTTACTTGCAAAGTTCATAATGTCATTTTTCTTTACCGCTGCATAGAACTCCATTGTGTAGATGTACCACATTTTTGTTATCCACTCATCTATTGAGGGGATTTGTGTTGACGCCAGCTCTTCACTATTGTGAAGAGAGCTTCAATAAACATAGATGTGCATGTATCTTTGTGGCAGGATGATTCTTGTGGGTATATACCCAGGAGTAGTATGACTGGGTCAGGTGGTAGGCTCATTTTGAGTCTTTTAAGGGTTCTCCACACTGTTTTCCACAGTGGTTGTACTAGTTTACATTCCCACCAGCAGTGGAGGAGTGTTCCCATTTCCCCACAACCTCTCCAGCATTTGGTGTTTTTTGTTTTCTTGATCTTAGCCAGTCTTATGGGAGTGAGATGGCATCTTAGAGTGGTTTTAATTTGCATTTCCTTAATTATTAACAATGTTGAACATTTTTAAAGATGTTTCTCATCTTTATTTCCTCACTGGTGAAGTCTCTTCAACTCTTTATTCCATCTTTTGAGTGAGTCATTTCTTTTCTTACTTTGTTTTTTGAGTAGTTTATATATTCTGGATGTTAATGCTCTGTCAGATGTATCCCTGGTGAAGGTTTCCTCCCACTTTGTGGGTTTTTTCTTCACTTCCTTGATTGTTTCTTTCACTATACAGAAGCTTTTGAGTTTGATGAGGTCCCACTTGTCAGCTGTTGACCTTATTTCCTGAATGGCTGCTGTTTGATTTAGAAAGTCTTTTCCTACTCCTATGTCTTATAGATTGCTACAAAAATTTTTCTTCTATCACCTTCAGAGTTTCAGGTTTCACACTGAGGTCTATGATACTTGGAGCTTATTTTTGTACAGGGTGAGAGGTAGGGGTTAGGTTAGGGTTAGGGTTAGGGTTAGGGTTAGGGCTCTTCTACAAATGGTGATCCAGTTTTGCCAGCACCGTTTGCTAAAGATGCTGTCTTTCCTCCAATAAGCTTTTTTTGGGCCCCTTTATCGAATATGAGGTGGCTGAAACTGTATGAGCTCAAGTTTGGATCTTTAATTTTGTTACATTGGTCAATGGGTCTGTTTTTGCGCCAGTACCAGGCTGTCTTTATGACTATAGCCCTGTAATATAGCTTGAAGTCTGATAAGGTGATTCCCCCCTGTATTGCATTTTTCACTCAGGGTTGATCTAGATATTCAAGGTCTTTTGTTTTTCCATATGAATTTAAGGAATATTTTTCCAAATCTGTGAAGAAACTCATAGGAATTTTAATTGGGATTGCATTAAATCTGTATATTAATTTGGGTAGAATAGACATTTTTACTATATTAATTTTTCCAATCTATGAGCATGGGAGGCTGTGATGATTAATCCTGGGTGTCAACTTGACTGGACTAAGGATGAACAAATAAGAGAAAAAGGATCTTTGGATTGGACTACCTTAACCCGGATGGCCCACCCCAAATGTGGGCATTACCTTCTGCTGGCAGGCAGTTATAAAAGGTCATGGCAGCCGGGCGTGGTGGTGCACGCCGTTAATCCTAGCACTCGGGAGGCAGAGGCAGACGGATCTTTGTGAGTTCAAGGCCAGCCTGGTCTACAGAGTGAGTTCCAGGTCAGCTGGGGCTACAGGGAGACCCTGTCTCGAAAACACCAAAAAAAAAAAAAAAAAAAAAAAAAAAAAAAAAAAAAGTCAGGAAAAGGACTGTCTTTTTTTTTTTTTTTTTTTTTCCTGCAGCTTGCCTTCTCTCACAGGTGAAGTTTGTCTTGCTGCGTGTGTGATCAACCCTTCGGATCCCAGCTTTGTACTGAGAAAGGCAGATCTCCTGGAACCACTCATGGCCTTTTCACCACCAGAATTGGGACTACTGAGAATCCAGCCTTGCAGACTGAGGAGTTCCCTAGATTCTCAGCCTCTCCAGTGCAGCATGGCTATGTTGGACTATTTGAGCTCATGTCACGTGAGCAAATCAATAAATTGTATATAGGCTATATATTCGTCCTGTTTGCTTCTGTTCTTTAGAGAACCCTGGACGAATACAGACTTTTGGTACCAGAAGTGGTTCTAGAGAAACAGTAATTGAAAGATGAATTTCTTTAGTGGGGCTGGATAGTTTCTGGAGCCAGCTCTCAACCCATGAAGCCTAGAGCTGAAGCTCCTGGTGGCATGAAGAGGAATAGATCCTTGGTGCAGACTATTTGAAGTAATTATGAAGATAGATCCATTTGACCCACCTAACTCGCCTCTTGTGAGAAGCAAGGAATTTTAGTGACTCTATATATAAATTTTGAGGGAAAATTGATAAAATAAGGAAAATAATGAATGTTGCCCGTTGCTCCAGAATCTCTGGATTAAATGTAGAGGAAAATAAAAAGGAGCTCAGTGATAAAACTATGACCAGCTCCGGATTTGAAACAAAAGTTTAAAGTTTCCAAGTGTGCTCTGGAAAGCATCTTCTCTCCAGCAGCCAAAAAGCTAAAGCTGCAGAAAATCAAGCTGCAGAAGCCTTATTATATGTTTGCTCGATTTACAATGCAAATTAAATTCCCAGCCCAGAAGAGTGTCAGCAGTTTAAAGTGAGAGCACTGGTGGGTAAAGGGTGGGAACCCTGAAACTTGGGATGGAGATGAGTGGGAGACCACAATAAGGATGTTTGAACCCTCGGATTCTGAGGATTTTCTTTATCTGAGGAATTAATCTCCCTCCCCTTGGCCTGAGACAGAACTAATCTCCCCCTCCCAGTGGAGACTAATATCCCTCAGGCGACCAAAATTGTTGCCTCTAGACCTATAACCAGATTGTAAGTCGGTAAGCAAGCCCCTCAAGGTGAGACAGAAAGTGTGGTCCACGAGAGATGGTGCGATAACCACTAAAGAAATTAATAGTTTTTTGCCATCATTCTGGCAGAAGCCTAGAGGAATATGTGTGATGGAATGGATTTTAAGGTGTGTGGATAATGGTGGAAGGATATATGAAATTTGATCAGACTGAGTTTATCAAATATGAGCCCACTGTAGTAGAGATTCTATGTTAACATGGAAGCTCGAGCGGTTAAAAAAGGTGTTAAAAGTTTACTTGAATGGTTGGCTGACGTATTTATAAAACATGGCCTACTAACACACGAGTTACAGATGCCTGATATTATTGGCTTAGTATCGATGAAGGATTGTGAGGATCAGGCAGATCGGACATGCTCGAGTCGGCATTGAAGTATTTGTAAAACCACATTCTCACAATATGAGGGCCCACGAGAACATGCCTTTCACTGAGTTTACAAAGGAAAGTACGAGAGAGACAACCCAGAAATCGAAGAGCTTTGTTTTTGCTCTATTCTTATGACGATCTTATGCCAGAAGATAAGATTCCGACGAGATGTGCCTTCTAAATTAAATGTACACTAATAGGTTTAACAGGACCTCAGGGTGAGGCATCAGGTGGCAGCACTGAATCACGAAGGCCAGATGAGCAGGTACTTACAGTAGTTATCATAATGGGTGGCAAAGGCAAAACAATGGGGCTGGAGGAGATGGTGAACTATGAGTGGTTAAGAGTGCGGACGACCTACAGAGGACCCGGGTTGCGATCCCCAGCACCCACATTGGCGGCCCAGAACCGTTGAAACTCCAATTCCAGGAGTACTGCGCAGTTCCAGGGAAATCCGACAACCTCTTCTGACCTCTGCGGGCATTGCAACGACACGGATGCCACAAACCTGCATGCAGACAGTTACATTCATACACATACAGAAATAAAAAAAAAAAAAAAAAAAAAAAAAAACAATGCCTATAATGGCAAGACCAAAATGGATCTTTGGAACTGGCTAATTAAACTGGTGTTCCCAGTGAACCAAATACATAAGAAGACTACTAAGTTTTTTTTATCTGTATTAAGCAGAAAGCTCTAGAACAGAATGACAGGAAGTCAACATTGGATTTCAGCTGTAGCATAATCCCATCTAGTTAACAAAGTTTCCAGGACTTGAGACAGTTCACAGACACAGAAACTCCTTGACATGAAGGGTGTGCTGGGTTCTGATGAGGAAGGACCTTGTCACAATACCAAAGAGTTATGCTGTTTGCCTTCCTCCTGTCCTTCCCCAGAGGGACCTGAGGCCTTTTACTAGAGTAACTGTACACTGGGGAAAAGGAAATAATCAGACTTTTCAAGGCCTATTGGATACTGGTTCTGAGTTGACACTGATACCAGGAGACCCTAAAAAGCATTGTGGCCCTCTGGTTAAAGTAGGGGCCTGGGGCTGGAGAGATGGCCTAGTGGTTAAGAGCACTGACCGCTCTTACAGAGGACCCGGGTTCGATCCCCAGCACCCATATGGCAGCCGAGAGCCATTTGAGACTCCAATTCCAGGAGAACTCCAGTTCCAGGAGAATCTGACACCCTCTTCTGACCTCCGCGGCATTGCACGACACGGGTGCACAAACTTGCATGCAGACGGTACATTGATACACATACAGAAATAAATAAATGCCGGGTGTGGTGGCACACACCTTTAATCCTAGCACTTGGGAGGCAGAGGCTCGCAAATCTCTGTGAGTTCGAGGCCGGCCTGGTCTACAGAGTAAGTTCCAGGACAGCCAGAGCTACAGGGAGAACCTGTCTCAAGGAAAAATAAATAAATAAATAAATAAATAAATAAATAAATAAATAAAGTAGGGGCCTATGGAGGTCAGGTGATAAATGGAGTTTTGGCTGAAGTCCAACTCACAGTGGGCCCAGTGGTTATTTCCCCAGTCCCAGAATGTATAATTGGGATAGATATAATTAGAAATTAGCAGAATCCCCACATTGGTTCCCTGACCTGAGGAGCGAGGGCTATTATGGTTGGAAAGGCCAAATGGAAACCATTGGTGTTGCCTCTACCAGGGAAAATAGTGAACTAAAAACAGTATAGTATCCCTGGAGGGATTGCAGAAATTAGTGCCACCATCAAGGATTTGAAAGATTCAGGGGTGGTGATTCCTACACATCTCCATTTAGCTCTCCAATTTGGGCTGTGCAAAAGACAGATGGATCATGGAAAATGACAGTTGACTATCAAAAACTCAACCAAGTAGTGACACCAATTGCAGCTGCTGTACCGGATGTGATGTCCTTACTTGAGCAGATTAATATGTCTCCTGGTACCTGGTTTGCAGCTATTGATCTGGCCAATGCTTTCTTCTCACTACCGGTTCATAAGGACCACCAGAAGCAATTTGTTTTCAGCTGGCAAGGCCAACAGTATACCTTTCCTGCCTTACCTCAAGGGTATGTTAACTCTCCAGCCTTGTGCCATAACTTAGTTAGAAGGGATCTTGATCGCCTGACTCTTCCACAAAATATCACACTGGTCCACTGTATTGATGATGTTATGCCGATTGGACCCAGTGAACAGGAGGTGGCAGCTAGTCTAGATTTGTTGGTAAAGCATATGCGCATAAGAGGATGGGAAATAAATCCAACTAAAATTCAAGGGCCATCTACTTCCATGAAGTTTCTAGGAGTTCAGTGGTGTGGAGCATGCAGAGACATTCCTTCTAGGGTAAAGAATAAGTTGTTGCACCTGGCCCCTCCCTCCACCAAGAAAGAAGCACAACGTTTAGTGGGCGTTTTTGGATTCTGGAGGCAGCACATTCCTCATCTGGGTGTGTTACTATGACCCATATATCAGGTGACTCGGAAGGCAGCAAACTTTGAGTGGGGCTTGGAACAGGAAAAGGCTCTTCAACAGGTCCAGGCTGCAGTGCAGGCTGCTCTGCCCCTAGGGCCATATGATCCAGCAGACCCAATGGTGCTTGAGGTATCAGTGGCAGATAGAGATGCTGTCTGGAGTCTGTGGCAGGCTCCCATAGGGGAATCACAG
>VZQC01001310.1:2583823-2623673 GCA_009823505.1 Rhizomys pruinosus | reverse complement strand
ATATATTAAGCAGATACTTGTGTTGTTCCATTTTGAGTGTGCAACTGAGATAATTGTTGTGTTGTCATATTTAGGTTATTAGACACTGAAGGACTAAGTGTTCCTCAAGGACATTACTACCTACTCTAAGATATAATGCTTTGCTATTGCACATGAGACACTTATAACATGTTAGGTGGAATTATGACCTTGCCATTGTTTACAATTGACATTTGAGCATAACATAAGGAGAGGCTATTTATTGGGTGTCAGGTTAACAAGGGGTGGACTTGTGATGGTTAATCCTGGGTGTCAACTTGACTGGACTAAGGATGAACAAATAAGAGAAAAAGGATGTTCGGATTGGACCACCTCAACCCAGATGGCCCGCCCCAAATGTGGACGTTACCTTCTGCTGGCAGGCAGTATAAAGGGCCATGGCAGAGGGAGCTGGTCCCTTTTTTCCTGCAGCTTGCCTCTCTCTCACTGGTGAGTTTGTCTTGCTGCTGTGATCAACCCTTTGGATCCCAGCGTGTACTGAGACCGGCAGATCTCCTGGAATCCATCGGGCCTTCAGCACCAGATTGGGACTACTGAGACATCCAGCCTTGCAGACTGAGCAGTTCTCTGTATTCTCAGCCTCTCCAGTGTGGCACGGCTACTGTTGGACTACTTGAGCTCTGTCACATGAGCAAATCAACAAATTATAAATAGCTATATATTCGTCCTGTTGCTTCTGTTTCTTTAGAGAACCCTGACTAATACAGAGGCCTTTCCATCTTTTGATGTCATCTTCAATCTCCTTCTTCAGGGGTTTAAAATTTTTATTGTAGACATCTTTGGTGTCTTTGGTTAGGTTTGTTCCCAGGTATTTTTTTAGGCTCTTGTGAGTGGGAAGGTTTCCTTATATTCCTTCTCCAGTTGCTTGTTGTTGATGTAAAGGAAGACTACTGGTTTTTTTTCTAGGTTAATTTTTTATCCTGCCACTTTATGGAAACTCATAATCGTTTCTAAGAGTTTTCTGGTGGAGTTTTTAGCATCCCTCAGGTAAACTATCATATCATCTGCAAAAAGGGATAGTTTGACTTCCTCTTTTCCAATTAGTACTCCTTTAATTTCCATTTTTTACCTTATTGCCCTAGCAAGCATTTCAAGCACTATATTGAAGAGGAGTGGTGATAGGGGGCAGCCTTGCCAGGTTCCCACCTTTAAGGAGAATGTTTCTAATTTTTCTCCTTTTAGAATGATATTTGTTGTGGGTTTGTTGTATATGGCTTTGATTATATTTGGGAATGTTCCCTTCAGTCCAATTCCCTCTAGAACTTTAAATGTGAAGGGATGCTGTATCTTGTCAAAGGCTTTTTCTGAATCAGTTGAGATGATTTTGTGATTTTTTTTTGTCTTTCAGTCCATTTATGTGTTTTATGATATTTATTGATTTATGTATGTTGAACCATTCCTGCATCTCTGGTATGAATCTAATTTGATCATGATGGATGATCATTTTGATGTGGGTCTCTACGCAATTTGCAAATATTTTGTTGAGTATTTTTGCATCTGTGTTCATTAGTAAGATGGGTCTATAATTTTCTTTTTTGGTTGTATCTTTGCCTCATTTTGGTATTTGAGTGATGCTTGCTTCATAGAAGGAATTTGGGAATTTCCCTCTGTTTCCTTCTGAATAGTTTGAGGAGTAATGGTTGTAAGACCTTGTGGTGGTTTGAATGAGTGTCCCCCATAGGCCTTAAGTATTCAGACATTTTGTCTCCAGTTGGTGGCACTGTTCTTGGAGGTCTTAGAAGGTGTGGCCATGCTAGAGGAAGTATGTCACTGGGGGCAGGCTTAGTGAGTTTAACAAGCCTTGTGGTCTCCAGTTGCTCTCTCTGCTTCCTGTGCTCTTTCTGAGATGTGACCCTTGGCTTGCTGCTCCAGTTCCAGCCACCATGCCTCCCACCACAATGGACTCTAATTCCCTGGAACCGTCAATCATAAGCTCAAATAAACTCTTCCTTTTATAAGTTCCTTTGGTCATGGTGTTTTATCAGAGCAACAGAAAAGTGACTAATACAGACCTCCTTAAATGTTTTCTAGAATTCCGTTGTGAAACCATCTGGGCCTGGGCTTTTTTTTAGTTGGGAGTTTTTTGTTTTGTTTTGTTTTGTTTTTTACTATATTTCAATTTCCTCAAATGTTATGGGTCTGTTTAAACTGTCAATCTCTTCTTGGTTAAGCTTTATTGATACCTAGGACTTCAGATATTCATCTATTTCTCTTTTTTGAAGCATTTTTGTATGGTTGTCTGGGTCTTTATTTGTTGTGATGTTTCCCTTTCCATCACAAATACTATTAATTTGGAGTTGCTCTTTCTTTCTTTTGGTTAACTGGGCTATAGGTCTGTCTATCTTTCAAAGAACCAGCTTTTGGATTCATTGATTTTTTGTATTGTTTTCTTTGTTTCTATTTCATGGATTTCTGCTCTGATTTTTGTTATTTCTTCCTGTTTATTTGGTTTAGGGTCCATTTGTTGTCTCACAAGTGTTTTTAGCTGTAGTGTTGGATCATTTATTTGTTCCCTTTCTGTTTTTTTAATGTGGGCACTTAGGGCTATAAATTTCCCTCTTAGGACTGCTTTTAAAGTATCCCACAGGTTTTGTTGTGTTGTATGTCTTTTTTGTTTAGTTCCATAAATACTTTTATTTCATTCTTTATTTCTTCCCTGACCCATTCATTATTCAGGATTGTGTTGTTTAGACTTCATGTGTTCTTGTAGCTAGTCAGTCTTATTCTGGTGTTAATATTGAGCATTATTGCACTGTGGTCCAATAGAATGTATGAAATAATTTCAATCCTTTTGTATTTGTTGAGATTTCCTTTGTGTCCCAGTATGTGGTTTGATTTGGGAGAATGTTCTGTAGGGTCCTGAGTAGAAAGTATATTCTCTAGTGTTTGGGTGGAATATTCTGTAGATTTCTGCGAGGTCCATTTCTTGTATTGTATTGTTCAGTTCCAAAGTCTCTCTGTTTATTTATTGTCTAGTTGATCTATCCAAAGGGCTCAGTGGGGTGTTGAAGTCCCCCACTATTAGTGTGCTGGGATTAATCTGTGCTTAAGGACCTGCAGAATTGTGTTTATATAGTTCAGTGCAACTGAGTTTGGTGCATAAACATTTAGGATTATGAAGTCTTCATGGTTAATTGTTCCTTTGATAAGGATATAATGGCCCTCTTTGTCTCTTCTGATTGACTTTACTCTGAGGTCTATTTTGTCTGATATTAGAATAGCAACTCCTGCTTGCTTTTTTGTTATCTGTTCTAGTTTGTCTTCAATTGCTGTGACAAAACACTCTGAACTCTGACCAACTTGGGGAGGAAAGGTTTTATTCATCTCACATTTCCTGGGTCACAGTTCATCACTCAGGGAGCCCAAGGTAGGAACTCAGAGCAGGAACCTGGAGTCAGGATCTGAGGCACAGGTCATAGAAGAATGCTGCTTACTGGCTTGCTCCCCTGGCCCATGCCCAGCCTGCCCTCTTATATGGTACCCAAGAACCTGCCCAGGGTGGCACCACTCATAGTGGGCTGAGCCCTCCCACATTGCTCAACAATCAAGACAATACTCCACAGATGTGCCTACAGTCCAGTCCAATGGAGCCAATTACCCAATTGATGCTCCCTCAACCCAAGTTTGTCAAGTTGACACTAAAGCTATCCAGCACAGTATCATTTGCTTGGAATATTTTTTCATTCCTTTCACTTTGAGTTGGTGTCTGTCCTTGAGGATGAGATGTTTTCTTGTAGACAACATATACAAGGATTCTGTTTCCTAATCCATTCTCCAAATCTATGTCTTTTGATTGGGGAGTTTAAACCATTAATATTTGTTATTATTGAGAGATGTGTGTGGCTTCCTTTCTACTTATTTTTTGTTTGAATTCTTGGCCTAGGTTTGTATTTACACAGTTATGCTTTTATTAGTTTCTCTCTTTAGCTGCTTGTAGATAGTTGCTCCTTTCCTCTGTTCTTTGAGTTGCTTCGAGTATTTTCTGAAGTGTTGGGTTTTTTGACATGTATTCTTTCATTTTTTTGTGTCATGAAAGATTTTTCTTTTTCCTTCAATTGTAATTGACATTTGTGCTGGGTATAGTAATCTGGGTTAGCATCTAAAGTCTTTTAGGACTGGGAATACTTTGGTCCACATTCTTCTGGCTTCCATAGTTTGCACTGAAAAGTTAGCTATAATTCTGATGAGTTGTTTGGGGAAATTTTCTTCTATTATCCTGTTGAAGATCTGATCAATACCATTGTCTTAGGATTCTTCTCCTTCCTCTATCCCTATGATGCAGAGATTTGTTTTTTCATAGTATCCCAGATTTCCTGGTTATTCCACTCTTGGATTTTGTTGTTGTTGTTGTTGTTGTTGTTGTAGGGGTTTTTTTTGGGTTTTTTTTTTTTTTTTTTTTTTCCATATTTCTTTTTTATTTTTTTTTTTTTTTTTTTTTTTATTTTTCATAATCTTCACTTGAGCAGTTTAGTTGTTCTGTGTTATCCTGCAGGTCTGATATTCTATTTTCTGCTTCTGGCTTGGCATGGTGGCACATGACTTTAATACCAGCTCTTGGGAGGCAGAGGCAGGTGGATCTCCATGAGTTCAAGGCCAGCCTGGTCTACAGAATGAGTTCCAGGCCTGCTGGGACTAAAAGGAGACCCTGTCTCAGAAAAAAAAAATCATTCTGCTTCTGAGGCTTTCTCCCATCCTTTCCTGTTGATTGGATAAATGTTCAATTTCCTTTTTCAATTCTTCCTGTGATTTCTTTAGTATTTCTGCTTCCTTTTGCAGCTTGTCATTCTCTACTTGTAGCTCATTGCTTTGCTGGTCAGTTTCTTTTTTCATTTTAGCCTGGGATCTTTTCAGTGTTTCCACTTCCTTCCAGAGTTTGTCATTCTCTCCCTCTAGTTCTTTTCAGAGTTTGTGTTTCTCTTCCTTTAGTTATTTTTGGAGTTTGTGTTTCTCTTCCTCTAGTTCTTTCTAGAGTTTATCATTCTTTCCTTCTAGATCCTTCCTGAGTTTTTCATTCTCTCCCCTTAGTTCTCTCATTTGTTCTTTATATTCTTTGATTACTTTGAATATGTCTATGACTGTTCTTCTAAGGTCCATGTCTTGGTTTCCTTCTTTTTTAAATTTTTTTTTAAAATTTTATTTATTTCTGTATGTGTATCAATGTACTGTCTGCATGCAGGTTTGTCCACCTGTGTTGTACAATGCTGTGGAGGTCAGAAGGGGGTGTCGGATTCCCCCGGAACTGGAGTTCTCCTGGAATTGGAGTTTCAGATGGTTCTCGGCCTCCATGTGGGTGCTGGGGATCAAACCCAGGTCCTCTGCAAGAGCGGTCGGCGCTCTTAACCACTAGGCCATCTCTCCAGCCCCCATATCTTGGTTTCCTTCTAGGGAGATATCATTGTAGGGATCTTCTATAGGACTGGTACAATTTGTCTGGATTTATTATGAGCTTTTCCCATGTTGTGGCTTCAGCATGTGGGTTTATTTTTGGGGGGGGGGATTCTGGTGCTAGTCTCAAATGTTAATGTGGAGGATTGGTTGATAACTCACTGTGCTTCCTGCCATTCAGTTCCTCTACATTGGCTGTGCAACCTAGGATCATTAACACTGCACCCACTGGATCTTCTGCACCACTACTTGGGCGGGGGGTGGGGGTGGGGGTTGATCCCTTGCCCTCCCCCTGCAAACTGGCCTCCTGAGTGTGGCTTGGTGACTCTGCCCATGCTGATCATGTGGGAGGAGAGGTATGGTGTCCTGCCTGGTCCCTGAGGTCCAGGACTCTGGTTCTGGTGTGCTGGGCTCCTGGGCATCTCACTCAGCATGGCTGGCCAACTCCACTCATGCCAACCACCAACATTCAATTTCTTTGGGAAGACTTCTAGCAACAGTCACAGAAGTGGTCCCTGAAGGGAAGAATGGTGTCAAGGTGTTGGACCAAAATGCAGGATATGTTAAGCCTGCGACATCTGGTTCCCTGAAATGAAGAATGCAAATGATGTTGAAAATATAGCTGGAATACTACTGAAAGCCCAGATTCTGAGCAGTAGTGTCACTGGACGGGAAGGACTACATCCTTGGCTCTTCCATCCTTTCCTTGAAGGGAGAATATATATATATATATATATTATATATATATATATATATGTCCCAAGACTTCATATAGAGATCTCTCAGACAGTCCTGTTTTGAGGTTGTGGAGATGCCCAAGAGAAATTGTCTAAAATCATATAATAAATGGTTTGGGGGAGTTTAAGGATGATGGTTTCTAGTGTGGTATTCAAAAATAATCTCATCAAAGAATGACTGCCCCCTTAAGTTCATATTTAGGCTATTAGTGTGACTCTGGAGTCACCCACAGGAAGATTTCCAAGAGTTGTTTCTTCTTTGACCTTCTTGGGAATAAGACCTCTGACTTTCTATATAGTTCAAAATTTTAAGTCAAGTTCATTGACTAGAAAATGAATTCCTTATACTATCAGATTCTCTGTTACTCAGTGTTTGAAATGAAGGTTGGTTTTTATAAAATTGACTGAGAGTTTTAATTCAAAATCATTTGGGTAGAAACTTGAAATGTAGCATTCTAATTTTTCTCTCAGCCTGGTCTCAGGACAGCTTGGTTTCGAATAATGTCCAGGAAATTATTAATAATGAGAAAACATTGTTCCAAGCAGCCAGTCTATTAAAGAGGCAGAAAATGTAAGTGTAATCTCATGAGGTCTAAATAAATATGCTCTTCTGCTCACTCAGTAACAAAACTGGTGTCACCTTCGAGAGGCTGCAGGTAGAGGTGACATGAGGGCAGTCTCTTGGGATCTAATTGGCTTCATACACTGAGATCTGTGTGCAGCGGATCACAGTGTCTATTTCGGATCTGCCTAGTAAGGATGTCTTGTCAAGTATTACTGTATTAAGCAGGCCCTGGTGGCTTTATAAAACAGTTGACCTGCTTTTGACCTGTTCTGTGCCATTGGTGCTCAGGGGCAATCTCTCTGGCTAAATACTTATGGGTCCCATGGTAGATTATAATAAAGATTAGAAAGACACAGCCAAGGCCTTATGGCTCCCAGCTGTCCACAGTACAAGGAGCAGTTCCCATCAGAGAAGAATCAGTGAGTCCCTTCACCAATGTCTATATGTCAGGTCAACAGCAATGACTCCAGAACTATCCAACCACACCCCCTTTCTTGAATCCCATCCCCCTCAAAAGAATAAAGCATTAGGAAAGTCCCCTACCACTGAGCTAAACCCTAAAGTCCTGAATTATTATCGTTTATTCTTAGAGCTGAGCAAAGGAGTTAGGCACCATGCCTGCCTCGAACATAGTTAAATAAGTCAAGCACTTCCAAATAAGAGAGTCAAGGTATAAAAGAAATACTTTGTTCAGAAAAAATTAACATTAACATCATATGTCAGTCAATATTGCCATCCACTAAAGGTGACAGGAAAATCTACCGGCATAACACATTTGGATAGAGTAGGAAATAATGTTAATATTTTTTAATATTTATCATCATAGACTGTGTTAAGTATTTTATATATATATAAATATATATGTATATATATATATATATATATATATATATATATGTATGTATCTCCTTTAACCTTTTTAGTATTCTGAAGGGAAGTATTATGAACTTCTGAGGAAGATGATGTTTAATGAGTTTTAACTAACTCACCTATTATCTGTCTCCTATAGGTGAAGTTTAAATGAGATAATTCAAGTAAGTTCTAGAACTCTTGCTATAATTCATAATAGCAAAGATTTGAAAAGTCCATGACTGCTATGGTTAGTTCAATGTCATTGTCATTGGAAAAGTCATAATGTGGCAAATCAAGATGACAGACTGGGCTCAAGAACTAAACGACTCTATAGACCATTTGTTCTTTCTAGTGTGGTTGGTTTTATTTGCTTGCTTGTTTACAGCTGTACTCATTCTTCAAAATATTACTAATGAGTAATAACTAATGTACACAAAGTTAAATGTCAAGAAGAATGGAAATATGCCAAGATAAGGCCAAGAACACAGACATGCAGTCTCTAACAGTGCATACTGGTTTCTGGTAACTGTATTTTGCACCAACACAGAAAGGGACTGAATATGCGATACAGTCTTCTTTGTTCATGAGGAAGGAAATGGCCCAGTTCCTTAGGGGAAATACTAAACCTTAAGTTTATACTAAAGTAAATTACTCACATGGAGCTTCCAATTAGAAACACCCATGGATAATGTCCTCAATAACAGAAAATGAACTCAAAGTTTCAATATAGTTTTTAGCACTCAATTTACTCACTTAGAACTACTAGAGTAACAAAATATAGCCCTGTGAAGTCAGTCTGAGGCCAAGCAAGATAGCTCAAATACACCCTTCTTAGGATTTCTTTTGGTCAAAAGCCTGAAGAAATGAACACATCACCCAAAATCTTCTATAGAAAGGAAAAATATTACAACTGTGAACCGTCCCTTGCATCACCCTCCAGGTCTCCTCCTTCTAAGGCATCTACTATATCAAACCACCAAGACCTAACCTATACAGGACCAGGCAGCTAGAAGAGGGACCACAGACCATCAGAAGGCGAGAGACCTGCAATGCCTTTGAATGGTGAGCAGAGCAAATCCAATTGTTCCTACAGAACTAGAATTAAAGCTCTAGACAGAAGTGGGAATCACTGTCAAAACAGTTGCTTTGGGCAGTGGTGGGCCATGTGTGGAATCTAGCATATGTAATGGAAAAGTGAGATCAGTGCATAGATATAGGGAGAGAAACTGTTGCCTTGGATCCAAAACCTCCTCCAATTTCCAGGACTGGCTATGTTGACAGCCTTCTTTTTGGATTCCCTGGAAAGCCCTGGATCTCAACAACAAACTCCCATTTTCTCCTTGGGTAAAATCAAATAAATATTCCTTGCAAACAAATGAGCCTGACTAAAATACAGTGTGTTAATTAGAGCTGAACAACAGATAGTAAAATGATCCAGTCTCTAGATGGCAGGCACTGTGTTGTTGAGTGTGAGGAGATCTGATAATGGGAGAACAAAAACAGATGGTTTAATGTTCATCAATTTGGATAAATCTCAAAGGCATCATGCTGAGTGAAAGAAGCCAGTCTCAAAAGGTTACACACTATGATTCACTCATATGTTATTTTTGCAAAGACAGTGTTATGGTTATGGAGAGCAGATGGGTGGTTCCCAGTATCAGGGTTTAGGAGACAGTGACTATAAACAAGTAGTGCAAAGGGCCTTGGGCAAGGGATAAGGTTTTCATGGAAGTGGGTTATATTCTGATTGGTGCTGATTGTTGTGATCTTTGCATTAAAATCATTGAACTACAAAAATTAAAAGAACAAAGGGTGAAGGGGAGAGAAAGAAAGAGGCAAGGGATAAACCCTCCTGAGGTAGCACAGTTACTGAACAGACCCTCAGACAGAAAAGAAGGGAAGATAGCTCCTTAGCACAACCCGTCCCCCTCCTCCCATGCTGATAGCCTTAGCTTGTCATTCGTCAGTACCTCTTGGTCTTCCTTCTAGCTGACTCTGTGTTTGTTATTTTATTTATTTTTTATTTATTTTATATGTGTATGAATGTAGTGTCTGCATGCAAGTTTGTGCACCCGTGACACTGCTTTTGTAACAAAGCTGTGCTGGATAGCTTCAGTTGTCAACTTGACACACTTGGGAAGCGGGAACCTCAACTGAGGAATTTCCTCCATTGGACTGGCCTGTGGTTATGTCTGTGAGGAATTTTCTTGATTGTTGGGTAATGTAGGAGGGCACAGCCCACTATGGGGAGACGTGAGTACAAGCCAGTAAGCAGCATTCCTCCATGGTTTTGCCCTGAGTTCTTGCCCTGACTTCCCTCAAGGATGAACTGTGATCCAGACATGTAAGCCAAATAAACCCTTTTTCTCCCCAAGCTGGTTTTGGTCAGAATGTTTTATCACAGCAATAGAAAGCAAACTAGACCATATGTCAACTCTAGGAACTGAGGCTTAAGGGGGAATTTCAGGTGTCAGCTACCAAGGAAGGGAGTCCTTGATAGCTGAGATCAGAAAGTTTTGCTATCCCTCCTAGAATTATACTATAAATACAGATAATCTATTCTTCCTAAATATGGTCTGGGTAGGAGAAGAAACAGGAAAGCCCAGAGTAGCATTAAATTTTCTCACAGACAAGAAAGAGCAATCTCTAAGCAAGAAACAAGCTGAACAAAGGGTAAAAGCAGATTTTCTACAGTCAATATGATTATATCCAACATTTAAGGATGGAGTTACATGTGGAAAGGCTTTGGTTTAAACCACTTGGTAAAGCCAGAAAAGACCTTCCACATGGTCCATCACAGCTTCCCTTCCCTCCTTCCCTCCCTTCCTTCCTTCCTTTCATTTTTAGGGTTTTTGAGAAAGGATATTAATCTGTAGCCCAGGCTGCCCTAGAACTCACTTTGTAACTTAAGCTAGACTCAAACTCATGGCAGTTCTCCTGCCTCAACTTCCTTAGTGCTGGGATTGTATGTATAAGCCACCACATGTGGCACAATATTTCTTAAATTAAGGAAGGAAGGAAGGAAGGAAGAAAGGAAAGAAGGAAAGAAGGAAAGAAGGAAAAAAGGAAAGAAGGAAGAAAGGAAGGAAGGGCAAAATATCAAAATACCATTTTGTTTGGTTTTCATTAAACAAATAAGGTATTGTTTTCTCATGTGACAAGTTTAAGGTTAATTCTGGTGCTGTTTTAGCTGGTAAAAGTGTTATGTGGGACCCAGCTTCCATCTTTACTTCTGTTCCATCAATCTCAGTGTGTTAGGCTTTCATTCTTATGCTGCCTACCTTATGGTCACAAGATGACAGACACACACTCCGGCATCAGTACAAGAACAAGGAGAGAAAGAGAAAGGCAAGTTCTCTTCCTCTCCCTGCATCTTTTATCTGAAATCCCTTATATAGCTCACATGAGCACCCCTAGCTGCAAGCAGCACTGAGGAATTTAATATCTGGTTTTCATCTGTGTCTTGTTGCCTTCTTTCCCTACTATTGTTATTACTGAATTCATTTTTCTACCTAGAGCATTTCTTTTTACCTGTTCAGGGAGTCACTCCTTCTGCTCACTACAGAAATATTTCATGATAGTTTCCCTGAACACAGAGCCCTGGAGGAAGAACTTGGGCCGATGACTCTTAGTTTCTCAGCTGTCACTCAGCTTTCCTCTTTATTGGGAGATATTGGTATATCCTAACTGACATCAAAAGCTTTAGCTATAATAACCCTAGGCAAAATAAAAAGAAATATATGTTATTGTACAAAATTGTAGTAATACACAACCTGGAGGGTCTAAACTATAACTTGAACAAGATCCTCAGATAAGTAGCAGCAAAAGATTGCCACAAGTTTCCCTATAGAATAATTAAGGGTAAACCCCCAAGTCAGACAGGACTCAGAAACAGTGGCAAAGGGGAGTCAGAAGGCCACTGCACCGTGTCTGGCCACTCACTAGCTACCACTGTTCTTTGTAGTCATTATTTTCCCAGCCACTGATAGCAATGTGTCGTATGGGTCAAGGGTAATGGATCTGGAGTCAGACACTAGAGCTGATACTTCCTAGCTTCATGATCTTGGCAAGGTTATTCAGTTTTATCAAGTTTATTTTTTAATATTTTATTATTATTTTATGTATATGAGTGTATTGCATGTATGCATGTAAGTGCACCTGTGTCATGCAGTGCCTGTAGAGAACAGAAGAGGTCATCATATCACCTGTAACTGGAGTTACAGAGGGTTGTTACTTGCTATGTGGGTGCTGGACTTGAACCCCTGTCTTCTGCAAGAACAGCCAGTGCTCTTAACTTCTGAGCCATCTCTCCATCCCCCAGCTTTCTCAACTTTAACTGGAGGTAATCATAGGATCGTTCTCCTAGAGTGGTGAGGATTTAAGGACACTCAAGGTAATGAGTTGGAACCCCATTACCACCTGAACAGGTCATCAAGCACTCATGATGTGGGAGTAGGCAGATCAGAAGTTCAAGGTCATCCTTGTTTACATAGGGAAGTTCAAGGCTGCCTAGTTTAAAGACCCTGTCTCGAAAGAAAGAAAGAAAGAAAGAAAGAAAGAAAGAAAGAAAGAAAGAAAGAAAGAAAGAAAGAAAGAAAGAAAGAGAGAGAAAGAGAGAGAGAAAGAAAGAAAGAAAGAGAGAAAGAAAGAGAGAAAGAAAAAGAAAAAGAGAAAGAAAAAGAGAGAGAAAGAGAGAAAGAAAGACAGAGAGAGAAAGAGAGAGAAAGAAAGAGAAAGAAAGAGAAAGAAAGAGAGAAAGAGAGAAGTTCTAAACAGCCTAACATCAAGGCAATTCAGGCTCTGGTTTCTCTCTGACCAAGCATCCTAATTTTATCTACTTTTCTCTTACACCGCTACCAATATCTGCCTTCTGCTTCAACCTCTGGACCTTATATGCACTGTTAAAAAACACAAGTACCGGCTGGAGAGATAGCCTAGCGGTTAAGAGCACTGACTGCTCTTGCAGAGGACCCGGGTTCGATCCCCAGCACCCACAATGCGGTTGAGACCGTCTGTAACTCCAATTCCAGGAGAACTCCAATTCCGGGAGAATCCAAGACCCTCTTCTGACTTCCGCGGCATTGCACAACACGGGTGCACAAACCTACATGTAGACAGTACATTCATACACATACAAAAATAAATTAAAAAACACAAGTACAATGATGCTCGAAAAGTCTCTTTTTCTCTCCACAAATGGCAGCCAGACCCACATGCTACTGACTCGTTCTCCCTTCAATCACTTATTTATTGAACCTGGTATCTTCCAGCTCCAGGGATCAAGCTCAGTCTTTCTCCAGAAGCCAAACACGGTCTATTCACACATCCCTGTCTGCCACCTGACCACATCTAACCCATTTCTGCTTATTGATTAGTTAATACAAATTTAAAAAGTGTATCTTTACTGTTAAAATCTTTTTAACATCTCAAATTATGTTAGAATTTCCAATTAAAATTTTGTTTATTCACTGTTCCAGCCACTGATAGATAGATACCACTTATTGATTTCTACACACCAGTGTAGACTATCCATCTTAAAAAGCATCAGATGACTCAAAGTTACGCTCTGTAAAGGAATAAATGATAAACACCAGGCAAATTTAGAAGCCAAATGATTAGTTAAGGATTTAGGTAGGCCTTGGTCTGAATCCTATCTTTACCTCTAACTAGCAAGACACAAGTGTGGCAGTTTAAAAACATTCCTCCCTGTACTTCTAGGTATATATCCAAAATTATTGAAATCAGCATTTTGAATTTGAATAGATATCTGTTCAAAATCCTATTCATCACAGCATTATTCATAGTATGGAAATTCACCAAGATTCAAGCCAGTAAGTTTTGGGATAGTTCTTAATACAGCAATAGATAAATAGTAGCCAAACCCTTAATCCTCTGAGTTTCATATTTTTTATATAAAACTAAGGGTGATAGTAATACTTAATTCCCAAAGTTTATTACAAAAGTTAAATGAGATAATAGATAGGAACTTAATGCATAGAGTTCATCGTGATAATCAAATGAGATGAGAGACTTGAAGTGCACAGCCTAGATCAGTCACTCAGAGTGCTTCAAATAATATCCCCTAGAAGCTAACCCTGAGCAAGGGTTCATGCACATATGATTTATTAATGAAGTGCCCTCAGGGGCACCCATGATGAGTATGGGATAAACAGGCTCTGAAAGTGCAGGAGCCACACAGATTTACAGACGTTGGCTTTAACTTGCTCCTCAGGAGAGTTCTGGAGTATAAGTTACACCTGCATGAAGGGAACTGGGCTTTCATGTTCTTGAACCCATCAGTCACTGGTTAAGGGCCATCTCGGGAAACATAAATGCTAGGCACTCTGCCTCTTTCTATGGCAAAGAAAGTTGCAGTAGCCTGGAGGAGACAGCCTAAGGGAAGTTACTCAAAAAAAGAGCTGCAGGTGCTGGCTGTTTGAAGTCTAAGCACATCCGTTCCCAGATTGCTGTCCTTCATACGTGCCCCTGACACCTTACAAAGTTATTGAAGGGAGTTTGGGTGGAGCACAGATATTATTCATTATAGAGTCACTCAAAAAATACTAGCTCTCATGAGGATGTACCTTTACCCCTGTTCCTCATGAGGAAAGTCAAATGGAATGAATTAGGGGACATTCTTCCATGAGAAGATTTACACCTGTTAGACAAGAAGCAGTAAATAAGAGCAACAGATTAGTGCAATGTTACTAAATCCCATCATTTAGGCTCCCGCCTGGCAGGTTTAATAAATGAGATCTTTCTCTCTCTCTTCTTGGTGGATGCACTAGCATAAGTACCTTCTAAATCAGGCCTGCAGAGAATCAAGTGACCTGATGGATATCCATCTTTTAGCTCTACAGCAGTAATGCATGGAGGATGTGGAGGGATTTGTGCCTCGCATCAGAGAATGCAATGTTTGTCTTGAATTAACTAATTTTTATAATCAATGTACGGTGAGTGATACACTCCTGCCAAAGTAGATTTGTGACCTGCCTGAAGTACCAATTATGTTCCAATTTATACAGTAAATCTATTTGGTAATATGAGGTGTTGCAGCAATTTTAACACATCAGTAAAGATGGAAATCAATTTATTTTCCTTAGCGTTTAGCAATGAGCTTTATAAATAAAACAATGAAATACACTGTTTCTAAGACCAGGCCAGTTTTTTGCTTCAACCTTGCCTATTTCATGGCTATTGGTTTGAAGACAGTGTTTGCCCCCTGAGAGATTTTACTGATACAGCCCAGTCTTGCTCCTCTGGGTCAGTAACCCCTGTTAAACTGCTGGAAAGAGTTAAACTGTTAAACTGTTAAACTTCTGGGAAGTCCTGGTGCTGAATTGATGGGATAGAACTAGGTTTTAGAAGATGACAAGCATTTAAGAAATGTCATCTCAACCAGATGAGGTATGCTTGTCCAATACCAGCATCCTCACCGTATAAATGAGACATGATGATGAGGGACATACAAAAGACTCCATTTAGACTCAAATCTTAGGTCTTCTGGCCATAAAACTTAACGTTTGTCTATTAAATTATCACCCAATACAAACCTTTAGCTTTGTAAAGAAGGAAAGGAAACAAAGCCTAGGTGAATTAACAAATTTTCTCTTATTTAATGGTCCTCTTTCACCTGCTTGGCTTGTCTGTAATTGGGGGAATATGAGCAGACATCTCTTATCCCTTTCTCGTACACTTCTGGTCCACCCAAGCATCAAGCTTGTGCAGGCAATGTAGTTTTCTGTGATCCTACTTTCACAATGCTGGCCTCAATGATGCCTCTTTCCAGATGGATGAGCTAAAAAACTCTTTTGTAAGTTCTTCTTCTTGATGAACCCTCAACTTGTCACCAAACAGTGAAACTATCAGCTGGAAATGTCACATGTGGTCAATAGTTGGCAGTCATGATTGGAGCAGCACACTAACAAGAGGAAGCAACAAGAGGGCAGAAATGAATCTAAAAGGAACAAAGTGACCTCTAACCAACAAGAAAACACAGCCCAATCAACCGAGAAAATCGATGGGGTGAAAATGGTCTGCCCAGGAAAATCAATAGTGTGCAAAGCAGCTGATTCGAGCCCTGCAGCCCT
Organism: Rhizomys pruinosus; assembly: GCA_009823505.1. Taxonomy (NCBI): domain Eukaryota; kingdom Metazoa; phylum Chordata; class Mammalia; order Rodentia; family Spalacidae; genus Rhizomys; species Rhizomys pruinosus. Next base: position 2,608,005 of record VZQC01001310.1, on the reverse strand, counting down.
GGCACCTTACTCTGACCTCAGAGCTGAACCACATCATTCCTGCTTCCCAAAGATATCTTAACCTTCTGCCCATTTACCCAAAGTTGACTCAGACCCTGAAATGCCTTAAATCTTGTTTTTACTTCCCTACGGCCCTCAATTTTGCCTAGGATTTCATCATTCTACAACTAGATTATTTCAACTAACTGTTTGTCCTTCACATATCATACGCAAAGCTCAGAATAACCTGTTATCTTCTCTTACTCCTTTACATGAATCTTCTGCTGATCAAGTAGGTCTCCTGGAACTCAACTCCTTAGCTTAAGGCTATTCCTTAGAATGCCTCTTCTCTTGCCCCTATACAGTCTCAGCTCTTTTACCCTCATCAGAATTCAGCCAAAGTGCCTTCTTCCCTGTCAGCCCTTCCTGGAATACAGCAGTCTTCTCTCAGCACCTATGGAACGCTACAGTCCTCATTCATAATTAGGCACATGGCCACTTCCACAGCTACAATGTTGTGGATGGTGGTGGCAGAATCACTAAACTCTTGGAGGAAGGCAGCGTGGTGGCACATGTAATAAGATAAGGGTTCTTATCCAGGCTCTGTTTCTAATTATTGCAAGTCCTTAGGCAAGTGATTGAACCTCTCAGAGCTTTCTTGTACAGAATAAGATGGTATTATGTGCGGTCTCTGAGGTTCCTTCTCATACTTCTAACATACTTCACCTCAAAGTCCCAGGATTATTATCTTTTAATATTTCCCATAACATTTAGGTATTTGTATTTTTTAGCCTCTTGAGTCTCTTTTCTAATTTGTTAAAAGAGATTGATAATAATACCTTTGTAAAATTTTTGAAAGCCTCAGAATACTGATTGTAAGATACTTAGCATAGTCCTAATACAAAGAAATCCTAGTGAAAAAAAAACACAAGGAGCATATTAAGTATGTTAACTAAGCATGTTTTTAAAAGCTTTGGAAACAACTATTGACTGAAGAAAAAAAGAGCAATTTCAAGTAACATTTAATTGTAGTCAAATCATAGACATATTACTTTTTCCTTAAGAACAGAAAAACAGAAAATTTCTCCAAGCTAGAAATTCTCATTTATAGTAGCCTTCAGGATGTGTGTTGAAAGTAGAAAGCTCAAAGTTGCTCTTGCAGCCAGCCATGCTGGACAGTGAGGCTCAGAGAGGTCAAGGAAGGATGCCCAAGATGGCGCTTCTGAAAATCAAAGCCAGTGCTCCTCTGGAACACAAAGAGGAGATGCCCCATCTATAGAAGCCATAGACACTACCCTGAGGCACAAAGATGGCTTTGCATGAGAGAAAAATAATGTGAAGACTGCAGGGCAGAATGGCATGGTGCCTGGATGACAGGATGTCAAAATGTCAGTGAGTTGACTAAGAGCCAACCCACTTAATATGCTTCTTTTGGGTAGGAAGATAGAGAGATCTTCCCATTTGTGCTGATTTGCTCAGATAGCCAAGTCCAGGGCTGAGGAAACAGGCCCTAAGGCAGGCTCCCACAAAGCTATCACACTGACGAGGCTGAGAAGGACCCCAGAAGAATCCACCGGAGAGTTTCCAGAAGAACTATGGCAAAGCTTGCTTGCTGTCTGAGATATCAAAGAGGAAGATCATCTTATCATAAAAACATACTCAAGAGAATGGAGTCAAACAACCAGGACAGATTAGGAAAATAGGACATACTGTATTCAAGCAACCCAGACTAGGTTTAGAAAGACTATCACCACCTTCCTTAGAAATATATCAACTTATAGCCGGGCGTGGTGGTGCACACCTTTAATCCTAGCACTTGGGAGGCAGAGGCAGGCGGATCTTTGTGAGTTCAAAGCCAGCATGGTCTACAGAGTGAGTTCCAGGACAGCTGGGGCTACAGGGAGACCCTGTCTCGAAAAGACCAAAAAAAAACCAAGAAATATATCAACTTATTAAGTCCACAGAACAAAGAATAACACATAGTCTATGAGTCCAGTTTTTTTTGAGGTGGAGTAGTTGGGTCAGGGGCTTTTTGTAGCCTCACTCTCACAGAGCTCTGCCTACTTCTGCCTCCCTGGGAATAATAAAGCATGTGCCACTTCACCTGGCTTTGTAGACCAAATACCTGACCTTGGAGTCAAAAAGATCTGCCTGCCTCTGCTTCCAGTGCTGGGATTAAAGGCATGCACCACCGGGGCTGGCCAATTAAAAATTTTTAATGCACTGATTCAGGCTATACGTGTGTGTGTGTGTGTGTGTGTGTGTGTGTGTGTGTGTGTTACTTTTCTTTGACAGAATTCCATGGAGCCTAGAAAGGAGAAATGAATGAAAGATATTCAGGCTGATTTACCAAGAAGTAAATATTTTGAAGAATTTGAAGGTAAGACCTCGTTATAGCATCCTGTTCTCTAAGCTTCAACTTCTCCACAATCAAGGTGTAAATTTCATTAAATACACCCAAGCTGTTTTGGCTGACTGTATGTTGTTAATTTGGGAAGGAAATTTAATTCCTTAAATTAAATTATCCTACAGGTTAAAAAGAATGTTACAAGATGATGCTGTATAACACAAAAATTATAGAGAACATTTGTATATGTTAATCCCAAAGTTATTGTTATACAGATTTTAAGTACAACAAATGTGGACAACAACAATTTATATTTCCTATGTCTTCTAGTCTGCTGCCAAATTTTTCTTCTAACACCTCCAGAGTTTTGAGTTTCACGTTGAGGTCTTTAATCCATCTGGAATTAACTTTTGTACAGGGCAAGAGGTAGGGGTTTAATTTCATTCTTCTATAGGTGGTGATCCAGTTTTGCCAACACCACTTGCTGAACATGCTGTGGCCACATCTGTGGAGTATTGTCTTGATGGTCGAGCAGTGTGGGAGGGCCCAGCCCACAATGAGTGGTGCCACCCTGGGCAGGTTGTTCTGTACCATATAAGAAGGTGGGCTGGGCATGAGCCAGGGATCAAGCCAGTGAACAGCATTCCTTCATGGCCTGTGCTTCAGCTCCTGCCTCCAGGTTCCTGCCATGAGTTTCTGCCTTGGGCTCCCTAAGTGATGAACTATGTCCAGGAGATGTGAGCTGAATAAACCCTTTCCTCCCCAAGTTGGTGTCAGTCAGAGTGTTTTGTCACAGCAATGGAAGACAAACTAGGACAGAAATTGGTACCAGAAGTGGGGTATTGCTGTGACAGACCTGACCTTGGTGTTTTGGGGAAGGATTGTGGAGGCGTTTGGAACTTTGGGCTGGGAAGATCACTGAATGCCTAAAGATCGTGGCTGTGGAACTTGGAACAGTTTTGCTGAAAGAGTTGTAGAAGATGGAGGCCTGGCTTGTGAAGTTTCTAGTTTCAAAGGGGAGCAGAGATCATCAGGACTGTGTAATCTGTGGGTTCTGGTCAGCTGGGGCTGAAGAATCAGCTGTAAGTAACAAGAGACCAGAACCTGAAGTGAAATCTTTGTGGTACTGGGGCAATTGATGCTGGTTAGCTGGGGCTGAAAAATCAGCTGTAAGTAACAAGAGACCAGCATCACTGAGGTGAAATCTTCTGGGGAGAATTTCTTCAAGGTCAGCACACAGAAGCTGTGACCCAGAAAGGGCCTGAGCCTCCATCTCGAGCCAGAAGCCGGACTTGGTAACGTGTAAGAGTCTCCTATATGGTTCCGGTGTTGAAATTTGAGGGGGTCACAGAGAGCAGCCGAGGCTTGGCACTGTGAGAGGTCAGGAAAGACCATTGGTGGAAGTGCACCTCGGTTGCTGTGAAGACCCCAGGATTGCAGGGGTCATGGAGAGAAGCTGAGGCTTTGCACCAGGAGAGGTCAGAAGAGACCATTGGTGAAGGTGCTGCCTCAGTTTCAGTAGCGACCCCAGCTTTTTGGAGATGCCGGTACCCTGGGACGACCACCAAGAGCAGCGGTAGGTGTAGAATGGAGTCGGCCTGGGCCTGCGAGATGAGTGTGCCACGGACGGCAGAGTCGGAGAGGGGGAGCTGCCGAGACCCTTTGGAGCCCAGAAGATCGTGAGTGAATCCCAGGTGTCCAGCCTTGAGCTACTTGCTGGACTTAGGTTTTGTTTGAGAGTGCCTGATTCTTCCCTTTGAAATAAGACAGTACTTGTTTTGGATTTTACAGCAGCCCACAGTTAAGAGACTTTTAATAGACTGGACTTTTAAGTGTTTGGACATTTTAAGGACTGTGGGGCTTTTAAGGTTGTACTGTCTTAGGTTGTGATTAATGTTAACATCATACTTTGGGGATAAGAACTGGAAAGGTGGTGGTTTAATAGTGATGTGTTTTGTGTGTCAAGTTGACAAGGGGTCAATTGTGCTGGATAGCTTTAGTGTCAACTTGACACACCTGGGTTGAGGGAGCCTCAGTTGGGGAATTGGCTCCATTGGATTGGCCTGTGGCCACATCTGTGGAGTATTGTCTTGATGGTCGAGCAGTGTGGGAGGGCCCAGCCCACAATGAGTGGTGCCACCCTGGGCAGGTTGTTGTGTACCGTATAAGAAGGCAGGCTGGGCATGAGCCAGGGGAGCAAGCCAGTGAACAACATTCCTCCATGGCCTGTGTTTCAGCTCCTGCCTCCAGGTTCCTGCCCTGAGTTCCTGCCTTGGGCTCCCTAAGTGATGAGCTATGACCCAGAAGATGTGAGCTGAATAAGCCCTTTCCTCCCCAAGTTGGTGTTAGACAGAGTGTTTTGTCACAGCAATGGAAGACAAACTAGGACAGGGATTTTGGTTGGGATTGCATTAAATCTGTACAAGAGTTTGGGTAGGATGGACATTTTTACTATATTTATTTTCCCAATCCATGAGCATGGGAGGTTTGTCCATGTTTTGGTGTCTTCTTCAATTTCCTTCTTCAGGGGTTTAAAATTTTTGTTGTAGAGATCCTTGGTGTCTTTGGCTAGGGTTGTTCCTAGGTATTTTATTGTTTTTGAGGCTATTGTGAGTGGGAAGGTCTCCTTGTATTCCTTTTTCAGTTGCTTTTTATTGGTGTAAAGAAAGGCTACTGATTTTTCTAGATTTATTTTGTATCCTGCCACTTTACTGAAGCTCTTAATCATTTCTAGGACTTTTTTGGTGGAGTTCTAACTTAAGTAAACGATCTTATCATCAACAAAAAGGGATAGCTTGACTTCCTCTTTTCTCCTTTAATTTCCTTTTCTTGCCTTATTGCCCTAGCAAGGGTTTCAAGCACTATATTGAAAAGGAGTGGTTAGAGGGGGCAGCCTTGCCATGTTCCTACCTTTAAGGGGAATGCTTCTGTCATTTCCCCATTTAGGATGATATTGGCTGTGGGTTTCCTGTATATGGCTTTCATTACATAGAGGAATGATCCCTCCAATACAATTCCCTCTAGGACTTTAAGCATGAAGGGATGCTGGATTTTGTCAAAGGCTTTTTCCACGTCAATTGAGATGATTATATGGTTTTTGTCCTTCAGTCCATTTATATGTTTGATGATATTTATTGATTTTTGTATGTTGAACCATCCCTGCATTTCTGGTATGAATCCAACTTGGTCATTGTGGTGGTTTGGATGAGTGTCCTCCATAGGCTGTAAGTATTCAGACATTTGTCCCCAGTTGGTGGTGCTGTTTTTGGAGGTCTTAGAAGGTGTGGCCATGCTGGGGGAGGTATGTCACTGGGGATAGGCTTGGTGAGTTTAACAAGCCTTGTGGTCTCCAGCCGCTCTCTCTGCTTCCTGTGCTCTTTGTGAGATGTGACCCTTGGCATGCTGCTCCAGCTCCAGTCACCATGCCTCCCTCCACAATGGACTCTAATTCCCTGGAACCATCAATCGTAAGCTCAAATAAACTCTTCCTCTTATAAGTTCCTTGGTCATGGTGTTTTATCACAGCAACAGAAAAGTGACTAATGCAGTCATGGTGGATGATCTTCTTGATGTGGGTCTGTATGCGATTTGCAAGTATTTTATTTAGAATTTTTGCATCTGTGTTCATTAAGGAAATGGGTCTATAGTTCTCCTTTTTGGTTGTATCTTTGCCTGGTTTTGGTAATAGTGTGATGCTGGCATCATAGAAGGAATCTGGGAGAACTCCCTCCATTTGTATCCTTCTGAACAACTTGAGTAGTAATGGTTGTAAGTCTTTTTGAAATATTTTATAGAATTCTGCCGTGAAACCATCTGGGCCTGGGCATTTTTTGTTTGGGAGGCTTCTTATTACATCTTCAATTTCTTCATATATTATTGGTCTATTTAGGCTGTTGATCTCTTCTTGGTTGAGCTTTGGTGATTCCCAGGATTTCAGATATTCACCCATTTCTACTAGGTTTTCAAACTTAGTAGAATATAGGTTTTTGAAGTATTCCCGTATGATTGTCTGGATCTTTTCATTGTCTGTTGTGATATTTCCCCTTTCATCACAGATTCTATTGATTTGGAGTTGTTCCCTCTTTCTTTTGGTTAACTGAGCTAGAGGTCTGTCTATCTTGTTTATTCTCTCAACGAACCAAATTTTGGATTCATTGATTTTGGGGGGGATCATATGGTTTTCTTTGTTTCTATTATTCAATGCAACTTCTGTCTCTGATTTTTGTTATTTCTCTTGTTTTCTGCTTTAGGGTTCATTTGTTGTTGTCTCTCAAAGTATTTTTAGCTATAGGTTAGATCGCTCACTTGTGCTCTTTCTGTTTTTTTTTTTTTTTTTTTTTTTTTTTTTTTTTGTAGGTTGCTTAGAGCTATAAACTTCCCTCTTAGGATTGTTTTTAAAGTGTTCCGTAGGATTTGTTGTGTTGTATTATCATTGTCATTCAGTTCTAGGAAAGTTTTTATTTCTTTATTTCTTCCTTGACCCATTAATTATTCAGGAGAGTGTTGTTTAGTCTCCATGTGTTCTTGAAAGTTGTAGGGCTTATCCTGGTGTTGATATGAGTTTTATTGCATTGTGGTCTGATAGAATGCATGAGATTATTTCATTCTTTTTGTATTTGTTGAGTTTTTTCCTGTGTCCAGGTATATGGTCTATTTTGGAGAATGTTCTGTGGGGTGCTGAGTAGAAGGTGTATTCTCTGGTGTTTGGGTGGAATATTCAATAGATGTCTGTGAGGTCCATTTGGTGTATTATATCATTCAGTTCAGATGTCTCTCTTTTTATCCTTTGTCCTGTTGATCCATCTAAAGGACTTAGTGGGGTATTGAAGTCCCCTACTATTAGTGTGCTGGGGTTAATCTGTGCCTTGAGATCCTGAAGAATTGTCTTTATAAAGTTTGGTGCACCAGAGTTTGGTGCATATATATTCATGATTGTGAGATCTTCATCATCAATTGTTCCTTTAATTAAGATGTAATGTCCCTCTTTGTCTCTTTTGATTTCTTTTTCTTTGAAGTGTATTTTGTTTGATATTAGAATAGCAACACCTACTTTCTTTTTGGCACCATTTGATTGGAATACTTTCTTCCATCCTTTCAACTTAATTTGGTGCCTATCCTTGAAATTGAGATTGGTTTCTTGTAGACAGTGTATAGATGGCTTTTGTTTCCTAATCCATTCTCCCAGTCTATGTCTTTTGATTGGGGAGTTTAGTCCATTAATATTTAAGGTTATAATTGAAAGATGGATGTTGTTTCCTTTCACCTTATTATCCATTTGGACTTTTAGCCTCTGATTCTACTCCTACAGTTATTTTTATTTTTTTAGTTTCCTTTCCTAGGTGCTTGGGGATAGTTGCTCCTCTCTTCTGCCCTTTGAATTGCTTCAAGTATTTTCTGAAGACTTGGTTTCCCGTACATGTATTCTATCATCTTGTTTATGGCATGGAAGATTTTTCTCTCTCCTTCAACTATAATTGACATTTTTGCTGGGTATAGTATTCTGAGTAGTCATCCATAGTCCTTTAGCACTGGGAATGCTTTGCCCCATGTTCTTCTTGCTGTCATGGTTTGTGCAGAGAAGTCAGCTGTAATTCTGATGGGTTTCCCTTTGTATGTGACTTGTTTTTCTTTTGTAGCCTTCAGAATTTTGTCTTTGTTTGGGGAATCTAGCATTTTAACTATAATATGGCATGGGGAGTTTCTTTTCTGATCTTGTCTATTTGGAGTTCTATGTGCTTCTTGTATTTGTATGGGTTTGTCTAATTTTAGTTTGGGGAAATTTTCATCTATTATTCTGTTGAAGATCTGATCAATACTATACTCTTGAGATTCTTCTTCCTCTATTCCTGTGATGCGGAGGTTTAATCTTTTCATAGTATACCATATTTCCTGGTTGTTCCACTTTTGTGTATTTTTTAAAGTTTTCATAATCTTTATTTGAGCTTTTTAGTTGCTCTGTGTTATCTTCCAGGTCTGATATTCTTTTTTCTGCTTCCTCCATTCTATTTCTGAGGCTTTTTCCTTTCCTTTCTTCTTGGTTAGATGAGTGTTCTATTTCCTTTTTCATTTTATCCTGTGATTTCTTTAGTATTTCCAATTCCTTTTTGAGCTTCTCAATCTCTTCTTGGTGCTCCTTACTTCGCTGGTTGGCTTCCTTTTTCAGTGTTTCTAAGAAGTAAAATATTTTTTAAAGTGTAAACACAACCAGGGCCTGGAGAAGTTGGTGGCAGAAGCCAGGCCAGGAAGTTTGGGTTCAAGTACCCAGGTGAAACCACACCCCTCTTGCATGATCAGCATGGGCAGAGTCTTCCAGCCAGCATTGCAGTGGAGGGGGCACAGGCCAAAGGAGAAAACCCAACACCCCCACCACCACTTGTGTTGAGGTGTGAGTGTCTCAGTGGGAATAGAGGTAGTGAGTCCAAGGTGCAAGGAAGAAGAGACAGGAGCCTTCCACAACTCCAGTCCCAGCACACTAGGTTTCACAGCCAACTTACAGGAACTAACTGGCCAGAGGGAAACAGAGTGAACATAATGCTCAGTGGTGAACCAACCTGGTTTCACCAATCCAATTTTTGGAAAACCTTCAGAACAGAAAGTGAAGAGTTAGCTAGACCTTCCAATATACAACCAAAAGTGAAGACCTGAAACCTAGACCGGCCAGCCCTCCATAAACAAAGAGAAGACAAAGAAAGCCCCTAAAGAAAACAAGTAAAGCAAGCCTCCAAAGCAATGATGAAAAAGTTGAGATATGCATCAGAATACAAACAATAAAACAAACCCACATGCCAAAAATACAATGAAAGAAACAAAATGGGAAAAACCCAGAATAAATCCACACCAAACTCTACCAGTCCTGTAGAAGAATCCTACAGTGAGATTTCCCTAGAAACAACTCAAGACAAAGATATTAGAAGAACAATCTTAGAAATACTCAGAGACATCAAGGAATATAAAGAACAGATCAAAGAACTAAAGGGAGAGAATGACAAAATCAGGAAGGAACTAGAGTGAAAGAATGACAAACTCAGGAATGACAAAGTCTGGAAGGAAGTGGAAACACTGAAGAGATACCAGGCTGAAATGAAAAAGGAAACAGACCAGAGAAGTGAGGAGCTACAAGAAGAGAATCACAAGCTCCAAAAAGAAATGGAAATACTAAAGAAATCACAGGATGAAATGAAAAGGGAAATTGAACACTCACCCAATCAACAGGAAAGAATGGGAGAAAACCTCAGGAACAGATTGGAGGAAACAGAAAATAGAATATCAACACTGAATAATAAAGTGGAAGAACTAGTGCTCAAGAAAAGAATATGAAAATTAAAAAAAAAAAAACTCAAGAGTAGAACAATCAGGAAATGTGGGACACTATGAAAAGGCCAAACCTCCACATCATAGGGCTAGAGGAAGGAGAAGAATCCCAAGACAATGGTATTGATCAAATCTTCAACAGAATAATAGAAGAAAATTTCCCCAAACAGAAAAAAGACAAACTCATACAAATACAAGATGTACATTGAAGGCTGGGTGTGGTGGAGCACGCCTTTAATCCCAAAACTCAGGGGGCAGAGGCAGGCAGATCTCTATGAGGTCAAGGCCAGCCTGGTCTACAGAGTGAGCTCCAGGCCAGCTGGGACTAAAGGGAGACCCTGTCTCAAAAGTACAACCCCCCCCAAAAAGCACATAGAACACCAAATAGACAAGATCAGAAAACAAACTCACCACGCCATATCATAGTTAAAACTCTAGATGCCCAAAACAAAGACAAAATACTGAAAGCAACAAGAGAAAAACACATTACATAAAAGGAGGAAAGCCATTAGAATTACAGCAGACTTTTCAATGCAAACTATGAAAGCTAGAAGAATATGGACCAAAGTATTCCCAGTACTAAATGACTATAGATGCCAACCCAGATTACTATACCCAGCAAAAATGTCAAACATAGTTGAAGAAAGAAAAATCTTCCATGATATAAACAAGATGAAAGAATACATGTCCAAGAAAGCAATCCTTCAGAAAATACTCAAAGCAATTCAAAGGACAGAAGGATCAACTATCCCCAAACAGTGGGAGAGAGAAACTAACAAAGGTATAAGTACAAAAATACAAATCTATATAGGCATCTGTCAGAGCAATACAAAGGGGAGGGAAAAACAAGAACATAAATACTAGTTTAAAGAACTGAATGATACAGTTAAACTCTGCCCAAAACAGGAAGCCTCTGCAGGGAAAATCTTTGCAAAGACTGAGAGAAAGATGCAAGACATGTATGACAGAAGGCATGAACAGGGGTGGGATGGGGGCAGGGAGAAGAGAATGTGTCCAAATTGGACTGAAAGATAATAAATGAAATACACAATTCATTGATAAAAGTATTTAAAAATACAAATCTAGACCAAGAATGAAAACAGAAAATAGGATGAAAAGAAGCAACACACATCTCTCAATAATAACCTTAAATATTAATGGGCTTAATTCCCCAATCAAAAGACATAGACTTGGAGAATGGATTATAAAACAGAATCCAGGGCAGGAGAGATAGCCTAGCAGTTAAGAGCACCGACTGCTCTTACAGAGGACCGGGTTCAATCCCCAGCACCCACATGGCGGCTAAGAACCATCTGTAACTACAATTCCAGGAGAACTCCAGTTCCAGGGGAATCCGAGACCCTCTTCTGACCTCCGCGGCATTGCATGACATGGGTGCACAGACCTATATGCAGACAGTACATTCATACACATAATAAAATAAATAAAAAAATAAAATAAAACAGAATCCATCTATATGCTGTCTATGGGAAACACATCTCACCCTCAAGGATAGGCACCAACTTAAAGTGAAAGGATGGAAAAAAAAAATTCCAAACAAATGGAACCAAAAATCAAGCACGAGTTGCTATTTTAATATCAGATAAAATAGACCTCAAAGTAAAACTAATCAGAAGAGACAAACAGGACCATTATATCCTTATCAAAGGAACAATTAACCATGAAGATCTCACAATCATATAAATATATGCACCAAACTCTGGTGCATCCAACTTTATCAACACAATCCTGCAAGACCTTAAGGCACAGACTAATCCCAACACACTAATAGTGGAGGACTACAATACCCCACCGAGTCCTTTGGATAGGTCAGCTGGACAAAGAATAAGCAGAGATACAGCTGAACTGATCAATATAATACAAGAAATGGACCTCACAGACATCTACCGAATACTCCATCCAAACACCAGAGAATATACTTTCTACTCAGCACCACACAGAACCTTCTCCAAAAACGACCACATACTGGGACACAGAATAAACCTCAACAAATACAAAAGGATTGAAATAATTTCATGCATTCTATAAGACCACAGTGCAATAAAGCTCAATATCAACATCATACCTACAAGAACACATAGAAACTAAAAAACACACTCCTGAGTAATGAATGGGTCAAGGAATAAATAAAGAAATAAAAACATTCCTGGAAAAAATGAAAATAACAATATAACACAACAAAACCTTTGGGATTTGTTCAAAGCAGTCCTAAGAGGGAAATTTATAGCCCTGCGTGCATACATTTTAAAAAAAACCAGAAAGAGTGCAAATAAACACTCTAACACTGCAGCTAGAAACACTTGAGAGACAACTAGAAATGAATCCTAAACCCAATAGAGAGGAAGAAATAACAAAAATCCAAGAAGAAAAAAATGAAATAGAAACAAAGAAAACAAAAAAAAAAATTATGAATCCAAAAGTTGGTTCTTTGAAAGGGAAAACAAAATAGACAGACCTCTAACCTAGTTAACCAAAAGAAAGAAAGAGCAACTCCAAATTGATAGAATTTGTGATGAAAGGGGAAACATCACAACAGACAATGAAAAGATCCAGACAATCATATCGGAATACTTGAAAAACTTATACTCTACTAAATTTGAAAACCTAAGAGAAATGGATGAATATTTGAAATTCTGGAAATCAACAAAGCTTAACCAAGAAGAGATTGACAGTTTAAAGAGAACATAACATCTGAGGAAATTGATGGTGTAATAATAAACCTCCCAACTAAAAAACCCAGGCCCAGAAGGTTACATGGCAGAATTCTATAAAATATTTAAAGAAGACTTACAGCCATTACTTCTCAAACTGTTCAGAAGAATACAGAGGGAAATCTCAAAAATTCCTTCTATGAAGCTAGCATCACTCTAATACCAAAACCAGGCAAAGACACAACCAAAAAAGAAAACAATTAGACCCATCTCATTGATGAACAAAAATGCAAAAATTCTCAACAAAATAGTTGCAAACCACATACAGACCAATATCAAAAAGATCATCCATCATGACCAAGTTGGATTCATACCAGAGATGCAGGGATGATTCAACATACATAAATCAATAAATATTATGAAACACATAAAGGGACTGAAAAACAAAAACCACACGATCATCTCAATCAATGCAGAAAAAGCCTTCAACAAAATCCAGCATCCCTTCATGCTTAAAGTCCTAGAGGGAACTGGACTGGAGGGATCATTCCTCAATGTAATAAAAGCCATATCAGGCAGGAGAGATGGCCTAGCAGTTAAGAGCGCCAACTGCTCTTGCAGAGGACCCGGGTTCGATCCCCAGCACCCACATTGCAGCTGAGAACCGTCTTTGACTCCAGTTCCAGGGGAATTCGACACCTTCTTCTGACATCTGCGGCATTGCACCACACGGGTGCACAAACCTACATGTAGACAGTACATTCATACACATACAAGAATAAAAAATAAAAGTTAAAAATAAAGCCATGTCAAGAAACCCATAACCAACATCATCCTAAATGGAGAAAAGTTAGAAGCATTCCCCTTAAAGGCAGGAACACAGCAAGGCTGCCCACTACTGCCACTCCTCTTCAATATAGTGCTTGAAACGCTTGCTAGGACAATAAGACAAGAAAGGGAAATTAAAGGAGTAATTGGAAAAGAGGAAGTCAAGCTATCCCTTTTTGCAGACAATATGATAGTATACCTAAGGGATGCTAAAAACTCCACCAGAAAACTCCTAGAAATGATAAAGACTCTCAGTAAAATGGCAGGATACAAAATTAACTTACAAAAATAAGTAGCTTTTCTTTACAACAACAACAAGCAACTGAAGAAGGAATATAAGGAGAACTTCCCATTCAAAATAGCATAAAAAACAATAAAATACCTAGAAACAAACCTAACCAAAGACACCAAAGATCTCTACAACAAAAATTTCAAACCCCTGAAGAAGGAAACAGAAGAAGACATCAGAAAATGGAGAGACCTCCCATGCTCATGGATTGGAAAAATTAATATAGTAAAAATATCTGTTCTACACAAATAAATATACAGATTCAATGAAATCCCAATTAGAATCCCTGAGTTTCTTCACAGACTTGGAAAAAAATCCTTACATTCATACAGAAAAACAAAAGACCCAGAATAGCCAAAGCAACCCTGAGTGAAAAGAGCAATACAGGTGGGATCACTATACCAGACTTCAAACTATATTACAGGGCTATAGTCATAAAAACAGCCTAGTACTGGCACAAAAACAGACCTGTAGACCAATGGAACAAAATTGAAGATCCAAACTTCAGCACACACAATTTCAGCTACCTCATATTTGACAAAGGAGCCAAGAAGACACAATGGAGGAAAGACAGTATCTTCAGCAAATGGTGTTGGCAAAACTGGATTACCACTTGAAGAAGAATAAAACTAAACCCTACCTCTCTTCCTGTACAAAAATCAACTCCAAATGGGTCAAAGACCTCAACATGAAACCTGAAACTCTGAAGGTGATAGAAGAAAACGTTGGCAGCAACCTACAGGACATAGGTGTAGGAGAAGACTTTCTAAATCAGACAACAGCTGCACAGGAAATGACAGTTGACAAGTGAGACCTCATTAAACTCAAAAGCTTCTGTACAGCAAAAGAAACAACCAGGGAAGTGAAGAGAAAACCCACATGGTGGGAGGAAACCTTCACTAGTGATACATCTACTACAACAGTAGAGGAACTGGGACAGGGAACAGACTGAAACAGTAAAGTTCCCCCAAGAACAACAATCCTCTGCTTTGAAAAACTTTGAAAAGAATCAGAAAAAGATACAGGGCAAGAATGGCAGGGTGCATGAACTCCAGTGGGGTGGGGGACATGGAAAGGGAGATGAGTCTAGATTGGAATGAGAAACGATGTATGAAATGCACAAAACTTCAATAAAAATGTTTTTAAAAAGACTGAAAGAAAGATGTAGGACATGTGTTCGGATAGCTTTAGTGTCAACTTGACACTCCTGGGTTGAGGGAGCCTCAATTAGGGAATTGGCTCCATTGGATTGGCCTGTGGCCACATCTGTGGAGCATATTGTCTTGATTGTCCAGCAGTGTGGGAGGGCCCAGCCCACAATGGGTGGTGCCACCCTGGGCAGGTTGTTGTGTACCGTATAAGAAGGCAGGCTGGGCATGGGCCAAGGGAGCAAGCCAGTAAACAGCATTCCTCCATGGCCTGTGCTTCAGCTCCTGCCTCCAGGTTCCTGCCCTGAGTTCCTGCCTTGGGCTCCCTAAGTGATGAACTGTAACCCAGGAGATGTAAGCTGAATAAACCCTTTCCTCCCCAAGTTGGTGTCGGTCAGAGTGTTTTGTCACAGCAATGGAAGACAAACTAGAACAACATGTATGGCAGAATGCATGAACTGGGGTGGGGTGGGGGCAGGGAAAGGGGAATATGTCTAAATTGGACTGAAAAATGATGTATGAAATATACAAAACATCAATAAAAGTATTTTATTAAAATAAAGTACTACTATTGCAAAAAAAAATGTGAATCCCTTAATGGGCTCTAGAATTAACCTACCACTTATTTTCAGAGTTCATAATTTTGGTATATGGCTGGAGAGTATGTGTGCATATTTCAGAGTAATACAAAATTGAAGGGGGGGGTGCTGAAGAGATGGCCTAAGAGCACTGACTGCTCTTGCAGAGGACCCGGGTTTGATCCACAGCACCCATATGGGGGCTGAGAACCATCTTTGACTCCAGTTCCAGGGGAATCCGGCACCCTTTTCTGACCTCCGCGGCATTGTATGACACGGGCGCACTGACCTACATGCAGACAGTACATTCATACATGTACAACATAAATAAAAAAAAAAACAAAACAAAATTAAAGGGACAAATGTGAATTCCCAAACATGTTTTGGAATTAACTTATAGATTATTTTCAGATGTCATAATTTTGGTGTATGCCTGACATATATAATATATATGCATATTTTAGAGCAATACAAATTGGAGGGAGCTTTCAGAGAAATACAAATTGGAGGGAACAACAACAACAAAAGGACTGGGTCAAAGAACTGACTGAAACAGTAAACTTCTGCCCCAAACAGTAAACCTCTGCAAAGAAAAACTTTAAAAAGACTGAGAAAAACATGCAAGACATGTATGGCAGAATGCATGAGCTTGAGTGGAGTGGAGGAGCAAGGAAAGGGGAATGAGTCTAAATTGGACTGAGAAATGTATGAAATGCACAAAACTTCAATAAAAATATTAAAATAAAAAAATTTTTAAAGTGTAAACACAAATACTCATATTGAAGAGATTTCTCAGTGTGCTTCGCAGATCTCTCTTGTTTGTATTAGCATTTCCTAAACTCTGGGTTGTCTTTGGACATGAAACAAGAGTCTATTTCAGTGTCTGAGTCAGAAAGTTACCACAGTACCATGAGGATCCAACACAGAAGTACCCATGGAAACTGGGACAGAATGAAAATGAGTATTCACAACTTTTCACCTGCTCTGGCTATTAAGACACAGGGACAAAAAGAACAACTC
Organism: Rhizomys pruinosus; assembly: GCA_009823505.1. Taxonomy (NCBI): domain Eukaryota; kingdom Metazoa; phylum Chordata; class Mammalia; order Rodentia; family Spalacidae; genus Rhizomys; species Rhizomys pruinosus. The sequence goes on along the minus strand of VZQC01001310.1, from coordinate 2,591,833 downwards.
TGCTCTGTTCCGTTCTTCTACAGTCTCTGAGTACATGCACACACATGCATGTATTTGTGTATATGCATACTAGAAGCATGTCAGGGACTGTAAAAAAATTATCCTGGTTCTCGAAGGCCACTGATTCTCTGAAATGGAAAAAGCTGAGGTTATATCTCAACCCTGGTCCCTAGCTTGTACCTATGAGAATTCTCTACCTGATTCACAGTGATAGTGCCTGAATCTGCCTGGAAAGTGGTTTCAGTAAGACTGGGGCCTGTTTTCGAAGGCCACTGATTCTCTGAAATGGAAAAAGCTAAGGTTATATCTCAACCTTGGTCCCTAGCTTGTACCTATGAGAATTCTCTACCTGATTCACAGTGATAGTGCCTGAATCTGCCTGGAAAGTGGTTTCAGTAAGACTGGGGCCCCCTCCCCTCTCCTCAGTGTCCAGTTCCCATGTTGTATGAGGCTGCCAGCCAAAGGACCAATTAGTGTCAACTGTGATGTCAACACTTGCCCAGTTAGTCTTGGATCCAGCCACATCTTCCTAATGAAGCTCTGAACTATTTAATTAGGAGCTGCTCTGACAATTCTGTCCTTGTCACATCAGCAATAGATTGGAACACAAGGGAGAAAATTTTCATTGAACCTGCGCCACAGCATTTGCTCTGTAAATTGAGATGAGTGGAATGCATTCACCTTGCTAATGTATGGAAATGGGAGGTGATGCAGCTTCTCACCTATCTAGTGTGAAGGTAGAAAGACAGCCATGCAGAAAATAAAGGACTTTATTTTTCTCCCACCACAGCAGCCCTTTGATCCCCATCTTTTCCTTTTTGACTCACACTTGTGCCCTCCTTAAGGATAGGTCTTTAAACAAAGAAGAAACTACATTTGAATTCTGACTCTGGCTTTTACAAACTGCCTAGTTTTGAGCTTAAAACTTCTCTGAGCCTCAGGTTTCTTGCCTGTGAAATGGAAATAATAATGCCTATCTTTGAGGTTGCTACAATCATTAAAACAAATAAAACAAATGTAACAATCTGAGGATAAAATTAAATGCTTAATGAGGGATTCTTTTTTAAATTTTATTTTATTTTATTTATTTTATTTTTAAACCAGAGGACTGAGGTGGCTTTATCTGTTGAAGACTGGGGTAAAGTTCCAGGTTACCAGGGTCTGTCAAGGTGATGCTGCAAGATCTAGCATGTGCCCTGTGGGAGCAGGTGGGCCCTAATCCAGGCCAATGTCAGGGTGGGGGGCACTTCTGTAGACTAATAGGTGCCCCAGGGACAGACCTGTCTAACAGTAGCACCTTGATGGGACTGGACAACTTTGCCCAAAGTTGTAGGCTCCTCCACCACAGCAGAACCGGCGACTAAGCAACCTGTGCAGCTGCCGCCTCGGTACCCACTCACTCTGACACAGTGGACCCAATGTGTACCTCACTACTGACACAGTGGACCCAATGTGTACCTCACTACTGACACAGTGGACCCAACGTGTACCTCACTACAATGTTGATAACCTGCCACTTCATTCTCATCTGACTCTGGATACCAACTAAGGTAGGGTGGCAGGGTTTTTCCTGTCTTTTTGAGACAGTGTCTCCCTGTAGCCCCAGCTGGCCTGGAACTCACTATGTAGACCAAGTTGGCCATGATCTCACAGAAACCCACCAGACTCTGCCTCCTGAGTCCTGAGATTAAAGGTGTGGACTACCACACCTGGATGGAGGGTAGCTATTTTCTGTTTTAAGACAAGAATCTTCTTTTTTTTTTTTTTTTTTTTTTTTTTTTTGGTGTTTTCGATACAGGGTCTCCCTGTAGTCCCAGCTGTCCTGGAACTCACACTGTAGACCAGGCTGGCCTCGAACTCACAAAGATCCGCCTGCCTCTGCCTCCCAAGTGCTAGGATTAAAGGCGTGCGCCACCACGCCCGGCTAAGACAGAATCTTTCTATGTAGCCTTGCTGAACTGGCACTTGCAGCAAACCACCAGCCTCTGCCTCCTAAGTGCTGGAGTTAACGTGCGCACCACCATGCCTGAGTGCTGGAGTTAACGTGCGCACCACCATGCCTGAGTGCTGGAGTTAACGTGCACATCACCATGCCTGAGTGCTGGAGTTAACGTGCTCACCACCATGCCTGAGCTGGCGTTAACGTGTGCACCGCCATAGCTGAGTGCTGGAGTTAACGTGCGCACCGCCATGCCTGAGTGCTGGAGTTAACGTGCGCACTACTATGCCTGAGTGCTGGAGTTAACATGCGCACTGCCATGCCTGAGTGCTGGAGTTAACATGTGCACTACCATGACTGACTGGGAACTCACCGAATTCAAGCCCTCTCCCAATACACCGCAGTCACAGCAATGCACAGAGGGTCATCTTCTTTAGACAGGGCATGAACGGGGGCAGACAACCTGACCCCAGGATCTTGATTCCTTGGGGCCAAGCTACAATAAACACAAAGGGGTTACAAAGAAGAGGCAGTTGTCAGATTTGGTCTTAAACATAGAAGTAGGAAGTGGTGATCTTGGGAAGGGGAGCAGCCTGGGTGACCCGTACTGCTGAGGCAAAGGCACTTGGCTCAGTCTCCTGCTCCCACTATTCTGGGTGGCTCCTCGCCTTTCAGTGGCCCAGAGACTGTTCCTGGTTGAGCCTCTGGAAAAATCTTTTGCCAAACTCATAAGTGCTGATCACGATGGCACACGACGGGGCAGCCTTGATGATCCTTGGTAGGAAACCCGCAGAGTCCTTTGGTGCCAGATTCAGCCCTGATTCTCCGCAGCAGGAGCCAACTAGAGTCAAGTCTTGGAGGCCTCACTCTTACAGCCTCCACAGCTCCCAGTGCGACCTGCCACTGTGTCTTCACCACATCAAACGGTAGTGAGGGTGGCAGCCACCATTCCTGAGATGCCACCAGCCACGAAGCTGACGCCCACTGATGTCTGGTCTTTTGGTCTCAGCCCATTCAGCCAGCTCTTCACCAGTTCATAGTTGAACCAATACAGAGCTGAGAAGGGCATGTCTCAAAGGGCTGTGGGACTCCAACCGAGCCACAATGAGCACCAGCCCCCCTGAACCACTGAAGCTTGAACACAGGTGGCTAGCTCCCAGTATGACACGTGCTGAGCCTGCAGCTTGGTCCAAACAAGCACCTGGGGGCTGATGACTGTCACAGTGCCCATGTGGGCCAGGGCACCAGCCAGTATGGGTGCATAGAGGTCAGAGGTCAGGGCTCGACCACATAGAAGGCCTTAAGCTGGTCAGAGGCAGTGGAGTAGATGGCGGTGGCTGGTACAGTCATCACCAGGGTGGCTGGGAGGCCACTCCACAGGGTCCTGGTACCCTCGTGCCTCACAATCTTCACAAAGGCGTCCATGGTGCCAGTGAAGCAGGCAGGATCCTGAAACCAGGTACCACATCAAGGACCATTTGGACACAGATACAGGGGCTCCAAGACACCATTGCAGTAAAGGAGGCACTTCCCTGGGGTCTGCAGAGTGGAGGCTGATTTGGTGTAGGAGAGATTCCAGAATCTCGAGGGAGGTGTCGACTCGCTAGGTACTGAGGGTCTCTGAGACTGCAGGCGGACTTTCACCATGTCCAGGGGTGTCATAAAGACAGAGGTGACCGGGGGCTGGAGAGATGACCTAGCAGTTAAGAGCGCCAACCGCTCTTACAGAGGACCCAGGTTCAATCTCCAGCACCCACATGGCAGCCGAGAGCCCTCTGAAACTCCAATTCCAGGAGAACTCCAGTTCCAGGATTCAGGGGAATCCGACACCCTCTTCTGACCTCCACGGCATTGCACGACACGGGTGCACAAACTTGCATGCAGACAGTACATTCACACACATACAGAAATAAAGTAAAAAAAAAAATTTTTTAAAAGAGAGAGGTGACCACAGCCCCAGCCCCAGAGGCCACCATTTGTTGAAGAGGGCTAATGCCCCCGGGATCCTGATCATCCATCTTGGACCTTCAATCCTGGATCTAAGCCGGAGCTGGCGCAGCGCCGCCCCATAGCAGCTCCGCAGCCAGTGCACGGTCCTTGCGCGCCCACCAAAATTTATTTTATTTACTAAGTGAAATAACACAGACTCGGGAAAAACAAATGATGTATGCTCTCCCTCACTTGTGGATCTTAGCACCAAATCCGTATATGTGAGCATATATCCTGATGTAACTGTGGGAGCCAGGAACGTGGAAATAAACCTTGGAGGTAAAGGGGAAGGAGCCTGAGAGACAGAACAGTAGGACGCAGATGTCACCAAGGGGAAATGAGTAACATGGGGTATAAGGTTGGAAGTAAAGGGGGCGGGTCATAGAAGACAGGTATTATCAAAGGGGAAAATGGGAGTACTTTAACTGGGGAAGGAGAAAGGGTTAGATAGGGAGAGGGGGAGAAAGAGAGAGGGAGAGAGAGAGGGAGAGGGGGGAGAGGGGAGAGAGAGAGAGAGAGAGAGAGAGAGAGAGAGAGAGAGAGGAAATAATGTTTAGCTGGGATGAAAAACCAGAGGGAAATATATTAGTTCAAAAGCCTACAAAAATTATACACACAATATCTGTACATGAGCGCATGTGTATAGCTGAAGGCTACATAACAAGAAACACTGTCAGACAAGAAAAACTTCCCTTCCAGTTGTTGGTCAGGGTAGTCCAAGAGACTACCAGAAATACACACGCTATTGCCAAGAGCCCTTGATTATCCCCCAGAACTTGAAAGACCCTACTGCTGAAAACAGGACACACTTTGGACAGAGGACTTAAAGCAACAGAGCTGGAACTGACCTGGAAGCCACTTCCCTGAAAACTAGCTCTCCTAGCTCTAGAAGACATGTGCAAGCTGCTAAGAAAGAAAATTAATCAATGGTCCAATCCAGTTTTAAAGCCAATAACCACAAAAATGACTGACACAGTAAACTATATTGGGGCAGAAGTGGCACTTTTACCTTGAGGGTTAATCAACAGCTACCTAACTGGACTTAAAACCCACTCAGTGGGAGGGAACTCATGTGTGGCATGGTGAACATAGCCAAATATACACGGACGGCTGGAACAATCATAGATCTTAGAGAAAACCCTGTCTGTCACATCTCTAGTCAAATGTAACTTTTTACTGTCTGCTAAATATGGACCCTTAGATTTATAGGCAAATATGCCAGACACAATTCATCAAAGAAGCATCTTTTCCAATAGATGGAGACTATTACAGAGTTCCATAACTGGTCACATACAGTGAATAAGTATCTATGAGATGCCCAACCCTAAATGATATATCTACCATACAACCTCTACCCCTAAGGCTCATGAAACATAGTGGAACAAGGAATAGAGAGAATACTGATGCATCTCTCAACTCTCATCAGTGAAGCTTCCTCATGCAACAGAGGGCAATGAACACAAAAGGCTACAACTCCCCAAAGTATAGAGAATGAGAGTCTGCAGAGCGTGGATCCTTGGACAAGACTCCTGTATTAAACTTCACCCATCCGAGATTCCAGGACCATTGCAAAAGAGGGGAAAGAATGATTGTAAGAGCCAGGGGAGGAGGTGCATGACCATAAAGAAACAGAGTTTTATAGGCTCTTGGGACGTTGCTCATATGAACTTAGAGCAATGGTGTCGGCATGCACATGATCCATCCAAGCTCAACCAGACAAAAACGCACTATAGAACTGGATCAAGGGGCAGCAGGCCCAAATCTTAGTCAAAGAACTGTTGGTAGCTGCTTACTGTGAAAGTTGATCCTCTTTAAGGGAGAGACTCTAGATGGGCTGACTAGACTCCAGTGGATGAACTTGCACTGAGGGACATCTAGGTATACTAACTTGACTCCATTGGCTTTAATGTATATGACAGACTTGTGAAATCCAGGGAGGGAGTCTATAGAGGGGTGAGGATGGGATGGGGGTAGAAAGATGATTAAGATGTTCTGCATGAACAAAAACTCAATAAAATATACACTGAAAATTTTATTTTTAATTTTGTTTGTATGAGCGTGGGGTGTGTGGAGGGTGCACATGAATGAGGTTTCCTGCTGAGGCAAGAAGCATCAGAGCTAGAGTTACAAATGGTTGTGAGCTGCCCAACATAGGTTCTGGGAACCAAACTCAGATCCTCTGCAAGGGTATTGTGCACTCTTAACTGCTAAGCCATCTCTTCAGCATGGTATTCTTACCACTATTATATCTGTGTCCTGTGTCCTCAAAAGGTGAATTTCACACTATGATTCAGTATACTACTGTCACCACTCTGGCTCCCTGCTTTGTTCCAACCTAGCTATTCATCAGTCCTTACATAATGTAGGTTTTATCCACCTCATCACTCCAACTGTCTCCCACAAATTCCAGTTTGTAGGCTATTTTCAAAACGGATGATTCCCAGCTCTGAGCACCAAGCTCACCACTACCAAGTACAATGCGGTTTTTATTTCCTTTGAACTAAATAATTTGCTCACAATTTCAGTCCTGAATCCTATTAACTTCCCAGTGGCCATTTTTCACAGGACTAGAAAAAGGCCTTTCTAACCAAAGGGCCAAGAAAGGGTGATTTATTTATAAGAAACCACATAACTTCACCTGTTCAGGTAGATTTTCATTAAATGATGAGCAAATGATCGTGAATGATGTGATTTGTTTGTGATTATGACTCTCTTTGAAAGGTTAAGGCACTTACCACAAAAGGTAAAATGGTAATCTGCATCTTTACTGTTGAAATTTTAAAAATGAGATTTAGAAATTTTGGAAGGCCACCATTCTACTAGATTCCTGGCAGATACAGAGTCTTGGGATAAAGTCCAGCAATCAGAATAAATGAAGATAAAGAGCAAAAAGGATCTGTAATTTCACTGATTTCCCCTTTCCAGTGTAAAAGAAAATGTGGGTCTTTTCAAAAGCTAACATTTCTATTAAAATGAGAATAGGGTGACATTTCTTTCTTTTTCTAAACATGATCTTCTTAAGCATTGCTGTCTTGTCCTCTAAGACACCGTGCTTCCTCTCTGAAGCTGTCCCACAAGGGCACATTGCCCATCTGCAGAGAAGGAAGTTCCAGCAAAGTCTCAAAATTTCTGCATGTATTAATAGTACAGAGAAGATAAGCCAGGAGCAAGATGCACTCAGAGTCTGTTTTCTATTCCTAATTCTATTCACATTCCAGGTCAATAATAATGCATTTTAAAATCTAGCATTGATTTCTATACTCTGTGCTATCCTATAGCTGTGCAGTGTTTTGCATCTAGTCCTTCTGCAAATCATTTCCTTCCTGTCAGAGCCAGGCTGAGAAAAGAGAAAGCAGCAGCACCTTTATTGGGCTTCACCTTTGCCCTGGCACCTGGGAAGAAAGAGTTCTGTAACTCCTTCATGCAAAAGCTGAGGCCGCAGAGAAGGGGAAGTTACCCATCCCTCAGCCTGACCATAAAACCAGAAATACAGATGTCCATACATTTCAAGTGAAGTCTGTCCTTGGGATATATATATTAGAGAGAGAGAGAGAGAGAGAGAGAGAGAGAGAGAGAGAGAGAGAGAGAGAGAGAAACAGAGAGGATATAATATAGAAGATAGAGGAAAACAAATGGAAATGCAGAAAAACAAGAGTCCAGCGTGACAAAGAAAATAAGTGGCAAAGCAGAATGATAGAGAGGGCATCTGATGAGCAGACCAAAGCACAGAAAGAAAAGGAAGCACAAAGAGTCTTCAGCGGGCCTGACAATTGCAAGGCACTCCCTAAGCCCACTTAACTGTGGTTCTGATAATATGACGTTTAGAGTTAAGCAGATCCTGATTCAGATCCTTGAACAAGACAAGCAACCTCTTGAGTTTAACTTTGTATGTCTGCAAATTGGGAGTAGCAGTCTGCTTCACTGAATTGATATGAGGTCTAAACATGATAAAATGTATAAACTCCCAGCACACCTGATATATAATGGATGCTTAATACATGATAGTGTTTCTCCTTTCCTCAAATTAGGCATTCTATGCTAGGCTTTTAATCGCTGCTAATTCTCTGCTGCTGCCCTCACCC
>VZQC01001310.1:2393823-2578823 GCA_009823505.1 Rhizomys pruinosus | reverse complement strand
TGGCAGGCCAATCTCGCCCAGCCCCAAAACTAGCAATTACTTAAATGATAATAAAACTTAGGGTGGGGCCCCCAACAGTCCTATAACCAACCATTGACATATTTTCGGGGTAACTTTGATTTTGCAGGCAAGGAATGAATTTTTTAGTGACCTAAAATCTGATCAAGAAGATGAGTCCTTTTAAATGAAAAGGTACAAAAGTGATATAGGCTTTGTGCTCTTAATTTTAAAAGCTCCTGTACCATTTTCACTACAGTCTGACTTTCTCCAACAGGGAACAGTTATGAAGTAGGAAAATCCAGACCCTCATGAATTCATTCAAAAACTTTACTAAGTACACATTATTATAGCTTAGTTCTGAAGTCTAAGTTCTTTGGAGGCCATAACAAGAAAAATTGACCATGGTTTCTACCACATTTCTACCATCATTAGAAACTATAGTTTTAGAGTTTTAAATACTATAATAAAAGAATCCCACAATCGAATGCCATATAATATATATATATATATATATATATATATATATATATATACCCAGTATATATTAGGAAATGTACTATGAAAATCAACTTGCTGTGATGCATCTCAGATGAAGTAACAAACTGAGCTCAGTTCTGAAGCATGAGTTAACTAGGCAGAGGCACATAGAGACAAATTGGGGCAGGATAGGGGGAATCTAGTTCCAGGCAGGTGGATAAGCATGTGGAAATGCAGAAAGAACCACAGAGCATTTGAAGAACTGGAAGATGGCCAGGATAGCTGAGCCCCAAGTGTGAGGAGTGCAGTGAGATGAGACCACAAAAGGAGGTCATGGCTACACCATCAGGTCCTTGGACACATGCCAGCCCCCTCGGGATTGTCTTAATCCTCTTACTCCAGAGCCTAGTGCTCTCAGACCTCCTCCAAACTTTGCATCTGACTCAGTTTTGATTTGAATCATGCATTTTAAAATTTTCTCTTTTCTTCCCAAGAAAATACCCAGACTCTCTGGGCTAGCCTCAACCATACTATTTTCAATTCCCTGCCCCTTCTGGCTATCATTTCTGCCTCTTTATCTACTGTTTTCTCAGTTTAAGAACTTGTTACTTTATTCCTTCATGGGCAAAATTTATTCTCAGATCCTTTCTTTGATGATATAAAAATACCTCACAAGAATATTGGTCATTGGAAGGGAAAACAAGACCTCTCTGATTTTATCTACAGTAAGCAATTCCCAATCGGAGTCTCCAGGAATGTATTTGTAGAGGGAAGCATTTGTGACTTGACATTCTTGAGGCTCTTTAAGCCTGTTGTGAAAGCACTTGCCATTTTTAGCAAACTAAACTTATCTAGCTTCTAGTAGAGATATAAACCAAAAACCATCATCACAATTCCATTCAGGAGACCAGAAAATTGGGCAATTTTGCCCCCAGGAAACTGAGAGTAATGTCTGGAAATATATTCGGTTTTTGTACAAGAATGGGCTGATAATGCTACTTGTAGTCAGGAATCAGAAGCCAGGGTGCTATGAACATCCAAAACACCCTCCAATGCACAAGATAGCCTAAATATCAAAGAACGATCTACCCCAAATTCCCTTAGTGCTGACTTTGATAAACTTTGGAGCTGGAGAGTCAGTTCAGAGCTTAAAAACTTTGCCGGGTGTGGTGGCAAACGCCTTTAATCCTAGCACTTGAGAGGCAGAGGCAAGTGGATCTTTGTGAGTTCAAGGCCAGCCTGATCTACAGAGCGAGTTCAAGGACAGCTGGGGCTACAGGGAGACCCTGTCTCAAAAAAAAAAAAAAAGCCTCTTACTGTTCCTCTGGTTCACTTCCCAGTATCCACAGAGTGGTTAACAACCATCTGTAACTACAGGTCCAGGTGATCTAACATTCCCTTTTGGCCTCTGTGGATATTTCATACATGTGTATGTAGTAAATACATGCAGGCAAAACACTCATACACATAAAATAAAAATAATAAACTTTTTAAAAATTAAAAAAATCTTGTGAAAACCTTTCCAACTTGCATATGACAGTTCAAGGTCTACATTGCTCACAACTGATTGATGTTATTCAGTTGCTAACATCTCCACAATGTATTCACATAATTACTGCATGTATTTGTATGTATTTTTGTTGATTACAGGTTCATCCTTCTTGTCACTCCAATTTAAACATTTAAGGCCTTCCAGGAAATGAAGCATCCTTACTATATACTTGTGCTGGATAGCTTTAGTGTCAACTTGACACATCTGGGTTGAGGGAGCCTCAATTGGGGAATTGGCTCCATTGGATTGGCCTGTGGCCACATCTGTGGAGTATTGTCTTGATGGTCAAGCAGTGTGGGNTGAGCAGTTCCCTGGATTCTCAGCCTCTCCAGTGTGGTGTGGCTACTGTTGGACTACTTGAGCTCTGTCACGTGAGCAAATCAATAAATTGTATATAGCTATATATTCTTCCTGTTGCTTCTGTTTCTTTAGAGAACCCTGACTAATACAGAAATTGGTACCAGAAAGTGGGGTATTGCTGTGACAGACCTGACCTTGGTATTTTGCGGAAGGATTGTGGAAGCGTTTGGAACTTTGGGCTAGAAAAATCACTGAATGCCTGAGGACTGGGGCTGTGAAACTTGGAACAGTTTTGCTGAAAGAGTTGTAGAAGATGGAGGCCTGGCTTGTTTCTAGTTTCAAAGGGAAGCAGAGATCATCAGGACTGTTTAATCTGTGGGTTCTGGTCAGCTGGGGCTGAAGAATCAGCTGTAAGTAACAAGAGACCAGAACCTGAAGGGAAATCTTTGTTGTACTGGGACAATTGATGCTGGTTAGCTGGGGCTGAAAAATCAGCTGTAACAAGTGACAAGCATCACTGTGGTGAAATCTTCTGGAAAAAATTTCTTCAGGGTCAGCACACAGAAGCTATGTTCCAGAAGGGGCCTGAGCCTCCATGTCAATCAAGCCAGAAGCAGGACTTGGTAGTGTGTAAGAGTCTCCTATATGGTTCCGGTGTTGAAATTTGAGGGGTTCACAGAAAGCAGCTGAGGCTTGGCTCTGTGAGAGGTCAGGAAAGACCATTGGTGGAAGTGCACCTTGGTTGCAGTGAAGACCCCAGGATTGCAGGGGTCATGGAGAAAAGCTGAGGCTTTGCACCAGGAGAGGTCAGAAGAGACCATTGGTGCTGCCTCAGTTTCAGTGGCAACCCCAGCTTTTTGGAGATGCGGGGACCATGGGACAACCACCAAGAGCAGCAGCAAGTGTGGAATGGAATTGGCCTGGGCCTGCAAGATGAGCTGTGTGTGCCACAGATGGCAGAGTCAGAGATGGGGAACTGCCAAAACCCTTTGGAGCCCAGAAGATTGTGAGTGAATCCCAGGTGTCCAGCCTTGATCTACTTGCTGGACTTAGGTTTGTTTGAGAGTGCCTGATTCTTCCCTTTGAAATAAGACAGTACTTGTTTTGGATTTTACAGCAGCCCACAGTTAAGAGATTTTTAACAGACCATGAACTTTTAAGTGTTTGGAAATTTTAAGGACTGTGGGGCTTTTAAGGTTGTACTGTCTTAGGCTGTGATTAATGTTAACATCATACTTTGGGGATAAGAACTGGAAAGGTAGTGGTTTAATAGTGATGTGTTTTGTGTGTCAAGTTGACAAGGGGTCAATTGTGATGGATAGCTTTAGTGTCAACTTGACACACCTGGGTTGAGGGAGCCTCTGTTGGGGAATTGGCTCCATTGGATTGGCCTGTGGCCACATCTGTGGAGTATTGTCTTGATTCTCGGGCAATGTGGGAGGGCCCAGCCCACAATGAGTGGTGCCACCCTGGGCAGGTTGTTGTGTAACATATAAGGCTAGGCATGAGCCAGGAGAGGAAGCCAGTGAACAGCATTCCTCCATGGCCTGTGCTTCAGCTCCTGCCTCCAGGTTCCTGCCCTGAGATCCTGCCTTGGGCTCCCTAAGTGATGAACTGTGACCCAGGAGATATAAGCTGAATAAACCCTTTCCTCCCCAAGTTGGTGTCGGTCAGAGCGTTTTGTCACAGCAATGGAAGACAAACTAGGACAATACTTAATAACCCAATAAAATCTGCTTAAGCAATTGGCATCTGGCATTCTTAGTATTTACAGGGATTATTTAGATTGCTGAGAAGTTCTAAATTTCTTAGTTTCTTTTGTATTGCTACAACAGAATAACTAAAACTGGGTAACTTATACCAAAGTAACCTACCATAATAATTAGTACTGTTTAAATACCTATATATCTAATTGCTTGTGCTTCATTAGTCAACCGATGAAAGGAAACAGCCAGAACTGATCAGAGTCCAAAACAACATCTCCAAAGAAAGTAGACTGTTTTGCTTCTCATCCACCTGTGCCCCTTTTCTAAGCCTAGGGAACAATCTGTGGAAGAGAGGGCATGATAGAATGTAAGGGCTATGATTGGGGTAAATAGTGAAACTACAGCAATATAGACTGGACACTTATTTGATCAACATGATTGGGGTGAAAGGTGAAACTACAGCAATATAGACTGGACACTTATTTGATCAACATGATTGCACATATAAGCCCCACCAACTGGATGGTGGGAGACATGTGCTGTGTGGGTTTGGGCATAGCTGCCTGCAAACTGGTTTTACATGAAGGATGCTTGTACTCATAACTTATTACTTATTGTTAAAAATGAAATTAAAAACAATAAAATAAAATAAAAAATAAAGGAATTTATTTCTCACACTTCTGGAAACATGAAAGTCCAAGAACAAGAGACCAGACGTAGTGTGGAAATCCTGAGTTGTTACATGGCAGATGTGGAAGCATGTAAACTCACGTCTCTTCTTCTTATAAAGTCACTAATCCAAGCCTGAGGCCCCACCTTCATGACTTCATCTGATCCTTGCCTGCAAATACTACAAATATCTGGAGATTAAGCTTGCAGCTCATGAACTTTTAGGGGACATATTCAAACCACAGCAGTTTCCCTTTTGCTGAACAGGACACAGGACTTCCACACAGACTCGCTCTGAGGAAGGGAAAGCAGGGGTGCTGTATAGTCAAGATAGACTTGAACTTGCAGTGGTGACAACAAAACCAAATCCCCATAGCTCTAAATCTGCAAGATTTTATTGCTCACCAAACTACATCTTCACTGTAGACTTGCAGGGGATCTGCTCCTCCTATGCATTCAGGCAGGGGCCAGGCTGCTCAGGACTCTGCTATCCATGATGTATCATCAGGGCTCACTGCCGAAGAGAAGAGACACTAAAGATGCTTCAACTCAGTCATTTCTGCTCATGGCTCATAGGCCAAAAATATTCTCACAGCCCCAGCTAGACCAGAAAGATCAGTAAGTATAACTAGGATGTAGGAGAGCAAGAGTAATATTAACTAAGATTGAATTCCAGCTTTACCATGTAAAATCTGGGTAAGTAACATCTCTAAGCCACCATTTCTTTATTTTAAGATGGTAATAATAAGTAGTTACTCTATACAGTGGTTGTGAACATTAATTTTTGTTTATTTTTATTTTATGTGTACAAGTGTATTGCCTGTGTGTGTGTGTGTGTGTGTGTGTGTGTGTGTAAGTGCAATGCCTATAGAGGTAAAATGTGGGGGGATTTCTCAAGACCACCTGAAGCACAGGTAGGAGCTGGGTGCTTCAGCCAGGTGAATTGTTGGATTCGATTTAACTGTCTTTGGCTTGATTAGCTTTTGTGGCTGTGGGGGCAGAGTTGTCCTCCCAGCTGGTATAAAAGGGGGGTTTGTGTGAGTCTTGAGATCGGGGAATTCACAAGACCACCTGCAGCACAGGTAACACACACCCCCTGCGGGCTAAACAGCAACACCCCTCCTGCCCCCCCACCCCCGCCAACTGTGATTGCCAAAGGAGTGTCCAAGTGGATTCTTTGGAGAACCTTCAGAACAGAAAGGGAAAAGTGAGTTAGACTTCCAATAGAAAGCCTAGAGCTTAGACAAGTCAACACTCCTTAAGCAAAGAGAAAAGGAGAAAAACAAATCAAACAAACAAACAACGAAGGCATCTAAGGAGGCAAGCAAAGCAAGCCTTCAACACAGTGAAGAGGCATTTGGGATTCACATTGGAATACAGGCAAAGAGAAACCCATATGCCAGGGACACTGTTCTAGTTTGTCTTCCATTGCTGTGACAAAACACTCTGACCAACACCAACTTGGGGAGGAAAGGGTGTATTCAGCTTACATCTCCTGGGTCACAGTTCATCACTTAGGGAGCCCAAGGCAGGAACTCAGGGCAGGAACCTGTAGGCAGGAGCTGAAGCACAGGCCATGGAGGAATGCTGTTCACTGGCTTGCTCCCCCAGGTCATGCCCAGCCTGCCTTCTTATACTATACACAACCACCTGCCCAGGATGGCACCACTCATTGTGGGCTGGGCCCTCCCACACTGCTTGACCATCAAGTCAATACTCCACAGATGTGGCCACAGGCCAATCCAATGGAGCCAATTCCCCAATTGAGGCTCCCTCAACCCAGGTGTGTCAAGTTGACACTAAAGCTATCCATCACAATTGACCCCTTGTCAACTTGACACACAAAACACATCACTATTAAACCACCACTTTTCCAGTTCTTATCCCCAAAGCATGATGTTAACATTAATCACAACCTAAGACAGTACAACCTTAAAAGCCCCACAGTCCTTCAAATGTCCAAACACTTAAAAGTTCACAGTCTATTAAAAGTCTCCTAACTGTGGGCTGCTATAAAATCCAAAACAAGTACTGTCTTATTTCAAAGGGAAGAATCAGGCACACTCAAACAAACCTAAGTCCAGCAAAGTAGCTCAAGGCTGGACACCTGGGATCCACTCACGATCTTCTGGGCTCCAAAGGGTTTCAGCAGCTCCCCCTCTCCGACTCTGCCGTCCATGGCACACACAGCTCATCTCGTAGGCCCAGGCCGACTCCATTCCACACCTGCTGCTGCTCTTGGTGGTTGTCCTATGGTCCTGGCATCTCCAAAAAGCTGGGGTCGCCACTGAAACTGAGGTTGCTTCTGACCTCTCCTGATGCAAAACCTCAGCTTCAATTCCTGACCCCTGGAATCCTGACTCCTGGGGTCTTCACTGCAACCAAGGCCACACTCTGACCAGTGGCCTTTCCTGGCCTCTCATAGTCCCAGGCCTCAGCTGCTCTCAGTGACTCCTTCATGCTTTCCATATAGGAGACTCTTACATGTTACCAAGTCCTGCTTCTGGCTTGACATGGAGGCTCGGGCCTCTTCTGGAACACAGCTTCTGTGTGCTGACCCTGAAGAAATTCTTCCGAGAAGATTTCACCACAGTGATGCTGGTCTCTTGTTACTTACAGCTGATTTTTCAGCCCCAGCTAACCAGCATCAATTGTCCCAGGACAACAAAGATTTCCCTTCAGGTTCTGGTCTCTTGTTACTTACAGCTGATTCTTCAGCCCCAGCTGATCAGAACCCACAGATTAAACAGTCCTGATGATCTCTGCTTCCCTTTGAAACTAGAAACTTAAAAGCCAGGCCTCCATCTTCTACAACTCTTTCAGCAAAACTGTTCCAAGTTCCACAGCCATGGTCTTTAGGCATTCAATGATTTTTCTAGCCCAAAGTTCGAAACGCTTCCACAATCCTTCCCCAAAACACCAAGGTCAGGTCTGTCACAAGCAATAACCCACTTTCTGGTACCAATTTCTGTTCTAGTTTGTCTTCCATTGCTGTGACAAAACACTCTGACCGATACCAACTTGGGGAGGAAAGGGTTTATTCAGCTTACATCTCCTGGGTCACAGTTCATCACTTAGGGAGCCCAAGGCAGGAACTCAGGGCAGGAACCTGGAGGCAGGAGCTGAAGCACAGGCCATGGAGGAATGCTGTTCACTGGCTTGCTCCCCCAGGTCATGCCCAGCCTGCCTTCTTATACTATACACAACCATATAAAGCTATCCAGCACAGAAATGAAGAAGAGACAGCATGGGAAAGGTGCAGGATAATTCCAAGAAGACAAGGTAAAAAGTGGTCACTGAATTTCCCTGGAACTGGAATTACAGATGGTTGTTATTTACCATGTGGATGCTGGGAATCAAACCTGGGTCCTCTGCAAAAGCAGTCAGTGCTCTTAACCACTGAGCCATCTCTCCAGCCCCAAACATTAAATGCTTTACATTCAATTCACAGCAGACTTCAAACACAGGATAGACTCAATTAATGAAAATTGCCGTGGTAATTGCAACAGTGACGGTAAAAGCTGTGTTGTTCTCAGGCCACGAGAATGTATAGGTCCATTCTACTAGAAGATAAGGTTGGCTCAAGTAGGGGCTTCTCCATGCCTGCCCCCCCCCAACTGTATCTCTAAGAATAAATGTTTACTCTTTGTTCATTTATCCAAACTAATTTTTTTGTTTGTTTGTTTTTTGTTTTTTTTGTTTTTTTTTTGGTCTTTTTGAGACAGGGTCCCCCTGCAGCTCTGGCTGTCCTGGAACTCACTCTGTAGACCAGGCTGGCCTCAAACTCACAGAGATCCGCGTGCCTCTGCCTCCCAAGTGCTAGGATTAAAGGCTTGCACCACCACGCCCGGCATTTATTTATTTCTGTATGTGTATCAATGTACTGTCTGCATGCAATTTGTGTACCCGTGTAGTGCAATGCCTCGGAGGTCAGAAGAGGGTGTTGGATTCCCCTGGAACTGGAGTTCTCCTGGAATTGGAGTTTCAGATGGTTCTCGGCCACCATGTGGGTGCTGGGGATCAAACCCGGGTCCTCTGTAAGAGGGGCCAGCACTCTTAACCGCTAGGCCATCTCTCCAGCCCCCCAAACTAATTTTTGAATGCCTGTATTTCATTCATGCTGATGGGCTCAGAGACTTAAATGGAGAGGATAAATAACCCCTCAGTTTATCCTTCAAAAGTTCACAGCCTAGCATCAAGAAAATCTAGAACTCTGGGACAGCACCCAGAACTTTAGGAAGGGAATAATCAGGTAAAATCATCGTCGTCATCATCATCATCATCATCATCATCATCGTCCTTCTTTGTGGGAGAAATTATGACTGCAGGACAAATGGATGTCATCAGGGAAGTGGGTGATCTGAAAAGGGAGTACAACCCAACCAAAGAAAAAGCATTTGTGAAGGTTTGTAATGAGCTTGATACATTCAATAAGCTACCAAGGCAGAGCACTGAGGAGAGGGAAACATCAGGGAACCCGAGTCTCCTTTACCCAAAGAAGTTTAAACAGAACAGCAACATGATCAAATCAGTCTTTTAATTAAAAGTAGTTATATTAATCTGCTATGGCCACTATAATAAAATAGCCAAAGACAGGGTGATTTAAACAATAGAAATTTATTTCTCACAGTTCTGGGGCTACAAATCCAAAATCAAAGCTGCAACAAGGACCAGGCCCCTGTCCCTGGACCGCAGGTGTCTGCCTCTTCTCTGCATTCTCACCTGGCCCTCTCTATGCACACACACTCCTGTTATCTCCCCCTCTTCTTTTTTTTCCCCAGAAAGTGCAGAAACTGTATTGAAGAGGCCAGGGGAAACATATATTTACACAGGGCCATGTAGGGACATTAAATGAAGCAGGGGATGCAAGGTGTCCTGGTTCAGAGGAGTTCCACCTTGGCATTGGGTACATGCCCACCACATGCCTTGGCCTGGTTCTCACAGTACAGCCTTTCATCCAGGAAGAAGTAACCTCAATACTTGAGATTCATGCCGCAGTCACTGCACATGAAGCACTCAGGGTGGTAGAGCTTGTCCCAGGCCTTGACAGTGGCCACAATCCTGTGAGCACAGTGTGTACATTCTGGCAGTCCCTGCAGGCCACTCAAAGGAGCACCCAGCTTGCTGGCTGCTGGCTTGAGGTTCCGAGGGCCACCAGATTCAGGCTGCTCCCCACCTTCAACGGCCTCTAGCATGACTTGCAGGTAGCGGAAGAACCCAGACTGCATGGGCTCCGAAGCCGTTGGCTCTGATGGCTTCCTTAGCATTCTGTACACCTTTAAACCCAGGTCCACCCTGCAGCCCCGGTTCCGAGGGAGACCCCTGGCTGGATCAGTGCTGGGCAGGAGAGAGATCCTCCTCCTCTTCTTAAAAGGCTTGACTCATATTGGAGTAGGGTTCCTGCCCCCTTATGATAGTTAAAGGGCTTAACTTCAGACGTACTTACATCAGGGGTTAGAATGTCAACATACATGTTTGGTGAGAGAGGACAATTCAGTCTAACAATGGGCAAGCTGTGTGGCAGGCAAGCCAGAGAAGAGAACACTGTGGCAACCCAGGCAAACCGGTCTGTGACTTTCTTCAATTTAATAGACACAGGGATAAAAGAAAAGAGAAGGATCTGAGCAGCAATATGTTGGTAAGGAGTAGTCATATGGTCTAAACTGAAGCTGGAAATTCAAATTACAAAGTTGTCAGAATGGATAGGGGTTAGCTAAGGACATGAAGGAGAGTGGATGAAATTACCAGTGGAAACTTAGAGTGAAAAGAAAACGGGGCCCAAATCCAAATCTCAGAAAATACCAGTTAAAAAGTAGACAGAATAAGAATTATTAAGGAAGCACTTGAGAAAAGAACCCAGAAGGAAACTGAAAACTCAAGAGCATTTGAGGTCACTAGAGATGGGGGGGGAACCCTGGCCAGCAGGACCGAATGTCAGCAAAACATTAACCATATAGATGCTTAAATGGATTAAGCACCAGAGACCACATAGTGCAGTAAAAGAAACTGAATCCTCCCCAGGGCTATGTGGCAAGAGGGAAAGGAGACACGGAGGAAACAAACTCTCCCCGTTTGGTTGACTAGACTAGAAATGAAAAAGAAAGAATGCAAACCAAAGGGGAAAGGACATGCAAATTAAAGAGGTGGTTTTGTTCAAGTAAAACACTTTAGCACATTTTTATATTAAGAGGTACATGTCATTCAACAGGTAAATTGGAGAATCTAATAGAGTCTAGAAAAGTAATGCCTAAGGATCCACAGCATCAGAAAGCCAGGGTCCACTACATAATCTATCCTTCGTGGACAGCTTATAGCATCCCAAAGACAAAAGAGAAAGAAGGACAAGGCTCCTCTGCTCCCTCCCTATCCATGAAGGTCTGGAGCTGAAATCTTTGTGCTGTCTTCTGCTTTGCTGGATGCTTTCGTTCTGCTCATACGTCTCCCTGACTTTCTGGATAAACATGATTTTTCCAGGTAGGGCTATTGTTACTTAGATGCCTTGGACTTGGCACAGTCTCTAGCACCTAAAATGTTCAACAAATATTTGCTGAATAAATAAGTCTAGGGGCAGTGCCTTTGCCTGTGCAGTGTAAGCCCTGCATCTTTCTATGGATACCAGAGAATGGGCCATATGGTAGTCAGGTGTAAAGAAATGGCAGACACACTTGTACGGAAGCTCTCTAGGAAAGATTCATTACTCATTCCACAAACATTTACTGAGCGTATGGTGTTGCCTTCAGCCACGGAACAGATGGCCCAAGGCAACTGACACACGAAGCCTCCTCCAAACTGGAGGATTCCCTACTCTCTGCAAATGACAAATCAGTGGCGGCTACACGCACCCATCTGTCGTGATCTGGTGCCCAAATATTCCTCTGACTCTTCAGCATGGAGGAACAGATCACTACCAATCTTTCTTTCTTGTCAACAGGAGCTGAGGAATAATTATGCCCAATTGACATAAACAGCTCCAATTGCCTTCAGAATTTGGCCTGAAGCCCAATTATATTTTTCTAGTTTGTGCCACAGTACATGAAAAGTACAATTTGTCTCATCTCTTTTTCTTACTCAAAAAAAAGTATTCAAAAAATTTTGGGCTGTGTGAAACCAACCAAGCATGTTCCTCAAGAATATTTTTGATCATAATCCGTAGCCAAGTTATTATGACATACACTTTAGGACAAATTCAGTTGAAGGAATCTGGATATATTATTTTTAAATTATATGCACATGAGTAAAGTATATCGCATACAAATAATTTTAAAATGCTGTTGCTAGGCTGAATACAAATCAAGGTTATAAATATGCTCATGTAAACACACACACACACACACACACGGCCCCAAGTTCAGTACCATGTTTTGTGAAAATTCTTTTCTGGGCTGGCTGTTTGAAATTTAGAGTGTATGTTTCCAGTATAAATGACAGGCAGCTTCCTGGGGTATCCCCAAAAGCCTGTTTCACCTATAATTCAGCTGAACTAGGTAAGACCAGTCTGACTTCCCAGGACCTTGCAGTATGTTTTCAAAAGGGAAGAAAAGCCATAAAAGCCAGGTGTAGGGGTTCATGCCTGAAATCCCAGCACCCAAGTGGTTAAGGCTGGAGGATCACCAATGAGTCTGAGGACAGCCTGAGCTACAGAATGATATCCTATCTCAGAAAAACAGAAAGACAGGAGAGAGAGAGAGAGAGAGAGAGAGAGAGAGAGAGAGAGAGAGAGAGAGAGAGGTTCTCAAATCCCAAACCCAGACTTCTCCTTGATACCAAAGGTTCCATGCTCCAATTGTGTTGTCCCTGGATATAAACAGACCTGCACCACCTATAGTTTGCCCTCGGGTGTGGCTCTCAGGCTGGAACATACTGGCAAGACTCAGACAGAGGGAGTTTGGATCATTCAGTGTGGGGCTTGTTCCGTTTTGTTCGTTAGCAAAGAATAGAATATCTTTTGCAAACTGATTTAGTTGCCAGCTTCTAAAATGAGGAGTAGATACTATGAATGCTCACCGGCTTCCAGTTTCCTTCTTCTGGGCGTAATTCCCAGCCACTTAGCGGTAAACGGAGTCACGTGACTGCTTCTAGCCAACAGACTGTGAGCAGGAATGCATCCTCGAGGCTGAGGAAGGGAAAAGCTGCTATGTCGTTCTGTTTCTTGGTATAGTCATTTCCTAGGGTTGCTATAACAAAGAACCACAACCTGAGTGGCTTACATAATAAAAATATTATCTCACAGTTCTGGAAGTGAGAAGCTTTGAGAGGAGGGTCATGTGCCCTTTGAGAGAAAAGGGCCAGATCTGCTCCAGGACTCTGTTCGAGTTCTTCTCAGAGCAAATCAGCATGTGTGACTTCATTGTGACATTCTTCTGTGTGTGTGTCTTTGCATCTAAAGTGTCCCCTTTTTATTAGATTGGACAGCCATGTTCAATTAGGGTTCTGTTATGGCTGACTATAGTTTCAGTAAATTCCTCAAGTTTCATGTGTTGAAATTCTATCTCCATTAAGGTGTAATGGACTAAAATTATCTCGTTATGTTTAGAGTGGGGGCCTTTAGGAGTTGACCTAGCTTCATAACAAGAGGAGAAAAGGCACATTCCCTGTCTCCTGCCATGTGACACCGTGCACCACCTAAGGACACTGGTGATACAACTAGAACAGTTGGTGAAATGTATCTCTTTTTATAAGTCACTCAGTCTGAAATATTCTGTTACCGGCAACAGGAAAAGGACTAATATAAGCCTACTTAATGATTTACATTTTAACTTTGAGGCCATCAATAAGGACATATTCTGAGGTGCTGGAGGTTAAGTTTCCCATGTATTCTTTCTGGAGAATTCAATTGAATCTATAGCCCTTGGCTACTAAGAACATAGAGACTCAGTACAGAGATGTGGAGGCTGAATGGCTAAATATTTGCATAAAGAAAAGCTTCCTAGGTTCTACAAGCATTTCCTAGGAAGAAAAGTCAAACTTTTATCAGGACTAGGATTTGGGCAGCTCTTACTGCAGCATAGCATAGCTTAACCATATAATGATGCAAAACTATTTTTTTGATTATTTAGTCTGAAGGTCTTACATCTCTGTAGCAACCATCAGCAGGCAACTGAAGAGCATAGTTTCCTTTATGAACCCAGCCCTCTCCCCAGTTCCCAGGGCCCTACAGTCCCTGTTGTTCCCTATCATTGCTTTCTCATTATTGTATCAATTACCATTTTCCATTGTGGTTTTGTTCCCGCTTTTCTTCCTCCTACCCTGATTTATTTGTTTATATTAACTACCTGGCCCCAGTAAGCTTATGAGACTGCCAACTCTGTTCTAAACTGCTCCTATTATTAACAGCTGCCTCTTACTTCCCTTTCTAAACCTTTAAATTATAATTTTTGTGTGTACTCTCAATAGCTCCCCAGGTAGCTGGAGGTTATAATGGAAGAGTAAGTCTTTTCTAGCTTAGGGTTCATAATTACTTGTTTTCCCCATTCACTTTTAATGTAGAGGCATATACACATTTCAGAGGCAATTTTAAATATATGTTGAAAATGTCATAATTCCACAAATAGAAGTTTTTATCTATTTTCAAAACATTTTCTATTCATAACAACTCTAAAAGGTTTATGCCACAGGTACCGTCATCATCTCTTTATCAATAAAAAGCTACATAAAGATGCACTTTGGTCCCAGAACCACTGAATAGAACTGTGGTAAAATTTGCACTCTTGGAACACAAAGAGCCATATTCTTAAACCAGGCATGATGATGCAAACTTCTAATTCCTACAATTGGGGAGCTAAGGCAGGAAGATTGTGAGTTCAAGGCCAGCCTGGCTACATATCAAGACTCTGTCAGGTAAGTGACATTTTGACCGTGGCAGCCTCAACATTTCAACTCAGGAACAAATACAATCCATTCAACTTTAATCTTTAAAAATATGGATTTTCTTTTAATTAACCAAATGCATTTGGTTGACTGTTAGCCTACCTTCCCTCAAAGATTCCCATCTTAGTCCTAGAATCTGTGGCTGTTACTTTATTCAATAAAAGACTAAATGTCACCTTCTTTGGGGAAAAAAAAAGTCCTTGGCAGATATAATTAAAGACTTTTGAGGTGGTGAGATCATCTTGAGTTACCTGGGTGGGCCCTAGACCCAAGCGGCTTCGTAAGACACGAAGAAGAAGACTCATATGAAAGTGGAAGTGGAAATTAATATTATGCATCCAGATGTCAAGGAAAACTTGGAGCCACCAGAAGCTGATGAGGAAAGATCTTCCTTTATAGTCTCCAGCAAGAGTTCAACCCTGCCAACACCTTGAATTCAGATTTATGGCCTTCAAAAGCATGAAATATAGATCAAGGCCAGCCTGGTCTATGTAGAAAGTTCTAGGCAGGCTGGGACTAGTGAGACTGTTGAAAAAAAAATAAAAAGAAAAAAGCATGAAAAAATAGGTTTCTGATTTGTAAGCTACCAAGTATGTACCTGTTGCCACAGCTACAAGAGCCTTATATAGCAAATAACATTAAAACAGATAATAAAATAGAAAAAATTCACTGCAACACAATTCCTGGGTGAAGAATTGAGGTCTAGTTGAAGAATACCATTACAGTGAGATGAACAAGATGGAGCAAGGCTCAAGAATGCTATGCCCTAGCCACACTCAATTTGCTCATTCAGAGGCTGGAGAGATGGCTCAGCAGTTCAGAGCACTGGTGCTCTTCCATAGGACCTGAGATCAGTCCCCAGCACCCAAGTAGCAGCTAATAACCATCTGTAATCACTCCAGTTCCAGGGGATCTGATGCCCTCTTCTGGCTTTAGCAGGCACTGCATGCAGATGGTGCACCTACATACATGCAGGCAAAACTCTCATGTGCATTGAACGAATGAACGAATGAATGAATGAATGAATGAGAGAACAAATAAATAAGCTGGGTGTGGTGGTGAATACCTTTAATTCCAGCACTTGGGAGGCAGAAGCATGTGGATCTGTGGTCTGTGAATGACTCATGCCTAAGCAACACATCTACAATGCAACCTCTACACACAAGCCCCAAGCATCATAGAACAAGGACCCAAGAAGGCATTAACTACCTCTTAACTCTTGTTAAGGAAGCTCCTCCATGCAACAGGAGATGAAGAACTCAAAAGGGTCTGAATGGCCAAACCATGAAGATTAGGAGTCTTGGGTGGTTCCATGGACAGGCTGCCTGTATTCAGCTTCACCCACCCAGGGCTCAGGGAACATTGTGGAAGAGGGGTAGAAAGATTGTAAGAGCCAGAGAGGTGATGCAAGACCAAACAGAAATGAATCCAACAAGCTCCTGGGACCCTGTCCATATGAATCTACAGCATTGGTATCAGCATGCACAAGACCCATGCAAGCTCAGCTGGACAAAAACCCAGCAGAGAACTGCAGAAATTGGTAGCAGAGCCCAACCTTGGCTGAGGAAATATCGATGGCAGATGGTGGTCAGGTGAGAAAGACCTGGCCTCTTTGGAAAAGAGACTCCAAATAGGCTGACTAGAGCTCAGGGGAGGGTCTAGCACTGAGGAGTGAGCAGGGAGAGTAATTTGATGCAATGGACGCTAGCACAAATGACGGAGGATGCGAACTCTGGGGAGGGGGGCCTCCAGGAGGGTGCCAAGGGAGAAACGGGTATGATGGCAATGAAGACTGACTGGAAAAGTATGTATGAAACACATTAAATTTAAATAATAATAATAATAATAATAATAATAATAATAATAAAGAAATCACCATGCCAGGAGTAAGGGTTGAGATGAGTAAAAATCAAGGCTAGCTATTGCACATGTTATTTCTTTTTTTTTTGCACATGTTATTTCAAATAAGGACCAGTAATTTTGTGTCTTTATGAAATCAATTTGTACAGCCATGACATGATAAAAATCACATCACAGTGACTGCACCAAAATGAACTATGTATTGAGACAGCCAAGTCAAAATGCCTTCCTGTTTCATACAGAGAACTGTACACTGTCCCTGACCTTCCAATGCTCCAGAAAGTCCCCTCCAAGACTCCCAGAAACTCCCAAGAGATCTTTGGCCACATTTGGCAAGAGGTTGTTAAAGTGCCTCTCAACAGTAACATTCAATAAATGTGTGTGGATGTGGATGTGCTTAACAGACAGTCATAAAAAAACATAATACAACAGAAAGCTATTGGAATGGATGCCCATAAAGCAGTTAATGCCTGTCGGCAATCACAAAACTGGTAGCTTCTCCCTCTATTGATACTTATGGTTAAAACTTAATGATGTTTTTATTTAACTGATGGCAGCTGTCTCCATGAAAAGCTATTAACACAATAGATCTTTATTGAAACTGGCAAAGCAATAAATAATGCCTGTGACTTCTCCTTTGTTCACAAGGTTAATTGTTATTTAATAATAGTCTTGTGATGTGTTAAGAGCTTCCAAGGAATTTTATATGCAAACCATTAGACTAAAATAGAAGTCTCAACAATCTACTAATTTATAAGTTGTTGGTAGACCTAAAACATTAAGGTGGTAAAGTACTGAGTAATATGATGAGTATCCAGGCTTTTGTATTGTTTTCATATTCTTCATTTACATTGACAGTTATTTAGCAGAATACTAAGCTATTAATTCTGGGAGACACAAAGATTTATAAGATACCACTTCTCACCTTGGGAAATGTTCTGTGTTGTTAAGAACCCTACATATACATAAGCAGATTATTAAATGAGCTGAATTCAGAGGATTAAAAAATGAATTATTACAACTTGATTGCCATATAAAACTTTCTTATATAAGGCTGGCTTTGGTTTGCTAAAATTTCTTTAGACTTTTTTTCAAGTCAGTTAAGACACTATTAATCATTTTCCTTGCTACTCATTACCAGATATACTTGAATTTACTTCATTGTGGTCATTTAGTAGACAACACTTATTTCAGAGTGGGAGAGAACCTGAAAGATAGTAATTTCCACCTCTCTATCTACCAAGGAGGAAACCAAAGGCCAAAGGGATAAAGGGGTTAACTCAAATCAAGTGTCCACCCAGTTCCTCATTTCTCTGAGGCCTTAGAAGGTGGTTGTGCCAATACTGTCCTTTAAACGTCATCCAATTGGACATAGTACTTCAATATATGAATTCCATGCATAATAATAAACAAAAAGAAAAAAATGGTGGTGATAATGGTGGTGGTGATAAAGGGAAAAGGTTGAGAAAGAAGCAGCTGTGCTCAGTGAGGTAGAACAGGCGCTGTGCAAGGACATCTATTGTAATCTGCTGCATTTCTAGTACTGAAATCATTGTAGACTTATAGGTTAGGAAATAGTGATGCTAAATGTCTGAGGTCACATGGTAAGTGTCTGCTAGTAAATGTGAAATCCCAGACTGGTCTGACTTGACAGCCTATATACTAACCCACAACACTATATGGCACTAGACACTGTCCAGCCTCTGATAAGCCTGCCTACCCTACAAGGACGATACAACTGGACAGGGGCCAGAGGCAAGCCTTACTCCTGGTGGCTGAGAAAGCCCTGAAAAATGCTCAGATTGTTAGAGCATCCCCAAATGGTATTTCTAATGTTCTTTCTCTCTGTGGTACATTCAGTTACCAAGACAATCATCTCAAATAAGAATTCCAGTGAAGCTCAGAGCAAATTAATTAGCCGTGCTGCAGACACATTAAAACTCTGCAAGCAGTTACCATAGTAGGTAACCTTGCATGTTTTACAAAGTGTGGTGTTTCATTTCAGCTCATGTTTAATAATGAATAATTTCCCTGCCCCCTGCTAAACACTGAATGATGAGGACCCCTCTGGTAATCCAGGGCTGTTGAATTAATCTGTTGGTAGAATATCTACATTTTCCCTAAGGTAACCATCCCTTTGTTCTGTTGAATCTGTCCCCACCTTCATCCTGCCCCAACAAGCTTCACTGGACACCTGGAAAAGAAATGAGCCTTTATTCTAGGCTACAGAGAGCAGTAGGACTTTCTTTTCTTAATTTTTAATTTTTTTATGTGTATGAGTGTACTGTCTGCATGTAGGTTGGTGCACCCATGTCGTGCAATGCCACAGAGGTCAGAAGAGGGTGTCAGATTCCCCTGGAACTGGAGTTAAAGATGGTTCTTAGCGGCCATGTGGGTGCTGGGAATTGAACCCAGGTCCTCTGCAAGAGCAGTTGGTGCTCTTAACCGCTGAGCCATCCTCCAGCCCCCAGAGCAGTAGGACTTTCTACCGTGGGGTTATGGATGGGAGTACAGGGGAGGCCTCTAGAATAGCAGTGATCCAAATGCTGTGATACTGGCAGGCAACCTCAAGGTCCACTCTGAACCCACCTTGTCATGTGGTATCATTACCTGGTTCCTCAAGGAAAGCAATTCCAATAACCCCCATTACTCCCAAGCCCTCTGTCTTGTTTTAGTTGTCCTCACAAAAGTTATACCCTTGCTTTCAATTCTATTCCACTCTATAAATATAACGCATGATTATGACAAAAGCTTTGTTTTGTTTACTGTTGTCTCCATAACACCTAGACCAGTGTCCAGAATATTCAAGGTTTACAATGATATTTTCTGAATAGATAAGTAAACAAATTCATTTGTCAACAATGTCTGTTTTGTTGAGAATTTCCTAAGATGAAGAATGAAATCATGTCAAGCAATACTTCACCTAGTTTCCCATTAGACATCTGTTCTGAGATGTCGCTCCTCCCCTTTCCCACTCAGCCTTACTCAGCCTTTACAACTGCTGCTCAGTCATCCTAGTAATCTAGAAAGTTAGGCCCTACCATCAAAACAAAGCCCAGAATTGCTGCATCATCGCCCCGCCCCATTTCAGAAATCACTTCAAGCAAAGGCAAAACCATCCAATCATTACTAGGGACCTGACTAAGTAAATTATGGAATACCCGAAAAACTGATGCTATGCAGACATCACAAAGAATTAGGCTAATGATAGACAGAAGGATAGATAATAAACAGATAGATAGTGGGTTGGTATATATGTAGATAGGTGATAGGTGGATGGGTGATAGACATACTGTCATACTTAGATTTCTGGACCTACATATAAGAAACAACTAACTTTAGCTTATTATTAGAATCTAGATGTGTTAATAGTATAAGTAAAAGAAGGCGTAGGTGTGTGTGTGTGTGTGTGTGTGTGTGTGTGTGTGTGTGTGTACCTGGGTGCCAGAAGTTGAGGGTAGGTGTCCTTTCAATCTTATTCCATAGTTGAGGAAGGGTCTCTGGCTAAACCTGAAGCTCACTGATTCAGGCAGACTGGCTGAGAAGTTCTCCTGTATCTGCCTCCCCAGCCCTGGGATTACAGGCTTTTATGTGATGCTGGGGCTTGGACTCAAGTACTCTTGTTTGTGTAGCAAACACTTTACCAAGTGAGCTCTCTTCGGCCCAAGAGACTACATTTTTAGATTATTTTTAGTATGAAAGACGACAGTGTTAGGAGAAGTCAGTGTGTTTAAACTTCTAATTGAAAAATTAGCTAAACATCATTATATACTAAGGGAACGAAAGTGTGTGGGTGGGCAAGCAGCAAGCCATCAATCAATTTCAGTATGGCCCTGAAACTATTCACCAAATCAGATGAGAATTTCATGCCTTGGGATGTCTACTGAGAACATAAAACCTATTTTAAAAGAACTGAATCTTCTCCCTTCCATTCCCTCTGTGAGTAAGTCCTCATAATGGCACTTTCTGGATCCCAAGGCCAAAGAAACTCAGTGAGCTGATAATCAACTTAAAAATGCATTTGTTCCAGAGAAGCTATTTAGATGTGGATTGGGGATTGGTCTCCCCAGAACTTCCAGCTCCCCTGGCCATTCTGTTCATGGAAAATAATTTTTAAACCAGAATAAATTTACCTTTTTGATAAGAATACCATGTAGTATCTTTAAAACAGGTAATATTAAGAACTCTTTAGTCACATCAACTTGGTGTAGTAGAATGTATTTTTTCTGAATTATTTATTATCTGATGGTGCTGTTGCCTGGATCCACTGCTTGCCAATGTAGCTTATAAAGTTTCTAATTACCAGAGTGAGAAAACAAAGCAGGAATTTTGTTTTGTGTTGACCCCTTAAGTAGTTTTGCCTGTTCCTTTGAAGGTGCTGTGAACTCTCCTATAGGGTGACAGTATCAGCTCTTTGCCAGTGAGGCCCACAGACAGCCGATAGCCACCTGCAGGGGTTAACCAAACCATGCCTCTGAGCCATGAAGGACACCTGGGAGTTGAGACATCCACAAAATTTCTAGTCAGGGCCATCTTCACCTACCACAGACTCCACCAAGCTCCTCACCTATACCTGTGCCAAGATCTCTATTCCCTTCCTGGTTGATTCAGTTAGTCAAAAGGCTGAGGGAGATGAAGGGTAGTCAATGGGAAATCTGGGGAATTTCATTCTTTTTTTTCTTTTTTTTTTCCCAGCCTCCTGTGTTTTATTTTTTTTTACATAAATTTATTTATTTATTTATTTATTTATTTATTTATTTATTTATTTATTTATTTATTTTTAACAAATCTAGACCCATGTTCCCGCTCATTCCCCCACCCCGCCAGAGCTCATGCATTCTGCCAAACATGCTTTCCATCTCTTAGTCTTTCTCAATATTTTCCATGGGGAAGTTGACTGTTTTGAGCAGAAGTTCACTGTTTTTCAGTCAGTTCTTTGATGGCAGTCTTTTTCTGGTTGTTGTTGTTGTTTCCAAAAATGCATTATGCCCAACTGCTTTGTACAAAAGCTCAGGGGGCCCTTACACAAGAAATACTTACAACTAGGTAATTGGCACTAGCATCCACAGATGAGGGATACCATTCGTCGTTCTGTTTTTTTCTGGGACTGTGTTACTTCACTCAGCATGTCCTTCTAGCTCCAGCCATTTTCCTGCAAAGCTCTTGATGTCATCTTCTTTTACTGCTGCATAGAACTCCATTGTGTAGATGTACCACATTTTCTCTATCCACTCATCAGTTGAGGGCATTTAGGTTGGTTCCAGCTCCTTGCTATTGTGAAGAGAGCTGCAATAAACATGGCTGTGCATGTATCTCTGTGGTGGCGTAAGTCTTGAGGGTACATGCCCAGGAGTGGTATGGCTTGGGTCGGGTGGTAGTTCATTCCAAGTCTTCCAAGGGTTTGCCTTTTCCATTTTATGGTTCTTATTTTCCAAGTTTTACATCCCACCAGCAGTGGATGAAGTGTTCCCCTTTCCCAACAACCTCTACCAGCACTTCCCCTGGTATCATTTGTTTTCTTTTGATCCTAGCCAGTCTTATTGGAGTAAGATGATATCTTTAAAGTGGTTTTGCATTGCATTTCTTATGATTAGTGGATGTTGAGGCAGTTCTTAGTGTTTCTTCAGGACATCTCTAATTCCTCCACTTGTTGAAGTCTCTGTTCAGTTCTTGCTCCTCCTATTGAGCGGGTCATTTGTTTTCTTTTTGTTCTTTGTTTTTTGAGTAGTTTAGATATATTCTGGGAAATCAATGCGTTTGTTAGATGTATCTGCAGTGGAGGTTTTCCTCCCCTCTGTGGATTTCTTCTTCACTTCCTTGAGTTGTTTCTTTTGATTGGTACAGAATGCTTTTGGTTTTGAGAGGTCCATGGTTTCGAATTGTCGACCTTAATGTCTTGTGCACGCTGCTGTATGATTCCTAGGAAGGTCTTTTTCCTACGCCTATGGTCCTTGTATCGTGCGTGCCAAACTTGTTTTGCTGCTTCACCTTCAAGAGTTTGGGTTTTCAGGTTGAGGTCTTTAATCCATCTGGAGTTGACTTTTTACAGGGTGAGAGGTAGTTGGTTAATTTCATTTCTTCTACAAGTGGGTGAGTCCAGTTCTTGCCAGACCACTGCGAAGATGATGTTTTTCCTACATTGTGTTTCTTGGCCCCCTGTAAATATGAATGGCTGATATTGTTATGTGCTCAGGATTTGATCGTTCATTTTGTTCCATTGGGTCCAACAGGTCTGGGTTTTGTGCCAGGTACCAGGCTGTTTTTATTAGTGCTAAAGGCCTCTGTAGTATATGGTTTATAAATCTGGCTTAAGGAATGATCCCTCCTGGTGTAGCTCTTTTCACTTCAAGTGGTTGATTTGGATATATCGGGTCGGTCTTTTTGTGTTTCCAAATGTAATTTAAGATACTTTGTTTCCAAGCCTATGTAAAAACTTCTTGGCGATTTGATTGGGATTGATGTAAGATTCTATATCAGAGTGTTGTTGGTAATAATGGACATTTTGAACAAATGCTGTAATTTTCCCAATGCATTAGCATGGGAGGTTTTTCCATCTCTTGATGTCTTTTCAATTTCTTTCTTTAAGGGTTTAATATTTTTGTTTTAGGGTCTTTGGTGTCTTTGGTTAGTTTGTTCTAGGTTTTTTTTTTATTATGTTTTTGCTTATTGTGGATTGGGAAGGTTCTCTTGAATTGTTTCTCCAGTTGCTTGTTTCTTGGTGTATAAGGCATTGTATTTTTTAAGGTTAATTTTGTATTCCTGCCACTTTGCTGGAAGCTGTTAATCATTTCTAGACCAGGTTTGTGCTGGTGGAGTTTTTTTAATTAGCATCCTTAAGTAAAAATCATTATCATCAGCAATAGGGATAGTTTGAACTTCCTCTTTTACCAATTAGTACTTCCTTATATCCTTGTTCGTTGGCCTTATTGGTCTATGCAAGGGTTGTTTCAGAGCACTATATTGTAGAAGAGGAGTGTGACAGGGGCCAGCTTGCCGAGTTTCCACCTTTAAGGGGAATGTTTCCGTCATTGTCCCCATTTAGGATGATATTGGCTGTGGGTTTCCTGTATATGGCTTTGATTACATTGAGGAATTGATCCCTTCCAAATCCAATTCTTCGGGGAAACCATTAAAGCCATGAAAGGGATGCTTGGAATTTTTGTCAAAAGGCTTTTTCATGCATCAAATGAGACTAGATGGTGTAGGTGTTTGTCTTTGATGGTCCGTTTATGTGTTTGATGAATTGTGTGTATGTGATTTTTTTGTGACAGTTTGAATTCTCCGTGCATGCTCTGTATGAATTCCAACAGCTTGGGTCATGATGGATGATCTTTCTGATGTGGGTCTGTAATGCGATTTGCAGTATTGTGCTGTTTAGATCAATTGTTTGGCATCTGTGTTATCGAGGAGATGGGTTCTATAATTCTTCCTTTTTTAGTTTGGAGTCTTTGCCTGGTTTTGGTAATAGAATGTGATGTTGGCTTCAATGAAGGTAATTTGGGAGAATTCCTCTGATTGTATACTTCGCTAAAGCAGTTTCAGGAATAATGGTTGTAGGGAATTTCATTTCTTAAAAAACTGACCAGAAAAAAAAAAAGAAGAAAAAAAAAAAAAAACAAGCTGAGTGTGGTGGCACGTGCCTTTAAATCCTAATATCTTGGGAGGGCAGAGGCAGGTGGATCTTGGTTGTGTGGTTCATGGCAGCCCTGGGTCTACAAACTGGGTTCCCAGGACAGCTGGGGCTACAGGGAGTCGCCTGGTCTTGAAAAAGACGCAAAGAAAAAAAAAAAAAAAAAAAAAAAAAAAAACCTAAGGGAATCTTCCTCCTAAAGCGATGCAGCCTTATGAGGCGCCATCATGGAGACTATGGCAAAAATAAAACATTTAAGAATGAACATGGTTTTATGTCTCCAAGCCAACCAGGAAGAGAATGGATTGAACAAGGACTGAAGAGTGAGCCTAGTGTTACTAGATTCTGGTCAGATGGACAGCAGCAATGTAAGTGGGTTGAGCACTCCAAACAAGCTTAGGTTCATATCCTCACAACTTTCTATCCTGCCTCTTCCTAGAACAAAGAAAAATTGCTAATGTAATCAGCAAATCCCTGGATCACTGACAACTGTAGAAGACAAATTAATTTTAACTTAGGGGCTGATTAATTCATAAAAGAGGTGCCATTTAGAACTGAAGCATCTCATTTCCAGGCTTTGAACTTCGCTCTTCTAATAAAACATTTTGGTAATAACTTAAAATATATTAAAGACAGAGCCCACTTTAAACTCTTAACAGTCATTTTGACCTAAATGCTAATCTATATATTTTACATCTCCCCTTAAGTATTACTTTCATGGGGCTGGAGATACTGCCCAGTGGTTAAAGGGCATTTGCTGCCCTTGCAGAGGACCTGGGTTGGGTTCCCAGTACCCACATGGCAATTGGCAACCACCCCGTTCCAGGGGATCCGACACTCTCTTCTGGCCTCTATAGGCACCAGTCATACAAATAGTACACATCCAACCATGCAGGGAAAACACTTATACACAAAGAATAAAAATAAATATTTTTTTCTTTAAAAAGAATAACTAGCATGAAAGGAGGAGAGAGCGCATTCCCTCGTGTTTGAAAGTCAGAAAGGACACGTCACAGCACTGGGAAGAAAAGGAGGGGAGCACCAAAGACAAATTTCACCATTTTTTCCTGGGCAGCAGGGTTCTTAGTCATCAAAGCACTTGCGGAACCTCACATGCTTTGGCGTGCTGTCCAATGGTAGAGAACATGATGATTTCCCTGCATTTCCTGATGCATATAACCACATATTCTAAGGTGAACCTCATCAAAGAGCATGCGCCAACTGATCCACCTGGCTGGTTTAATACATTCCTGTAGCAACAGCATAGCATAACACCACTCTGAAGTTTCACAGGACTTGTCTGTGACAGGATATCACCTCCTGTGTGCCACTCCCCAGTCTCTAGACCACAACAATATGTACCTCGTACATTCTACAATAAACAGAGTTCGTAATGGTTTCTGAGTTCATTTTCGTGGTCTATTGGAAATTTCTTTGCAAACCAAACTTAATATTAAATGAAACTTCATTAAGAAAACTATTTGATTGTAGCTAGCTCAGTCTGTGGTGTCAGGAACATGCACAGACTTCATATGGTGATGTACAGGAAGAAGAGGTCAGGCCAGAACCAGCTACTACCTATGTATAACTCTGAGTGGCCTTCTCCTAGTGACCTACTTCTGCTAGCTAGATCCCACATCCTGGGGCTGGAGAGATGGCCTAGCAGTTAAGAGCGCTGACTGCTCTTACAGAGGACCCAGGTTTGATCCCCAGCACCCACATGGTGGCTTGTCTTTGACTCTAGTTCCAGGGGAATCTGACACCCTCTTCTGACCTCCGAGGCATTGCACGACACAGGTGCACAAACCTACATGCAGACAGTACATTCATACAGGTAAGAAAAAAAAAGATCCTACATCTTAAAAATTTTACAGCCTCCCCAAATAGCCAGGAAACAGTATTCGAAACGTGCACCACAACCTAACGGTAATGAGGAGCATTTTAGATTGAAACCATAACCAGGAAGGTTGAATAAATTTCTTTTTGTACATGTGTCTATTCTATTCTAGCAGCCACCTAGAACCAGGTCCCCACAGCTCTGTGCCTAACAGGCTGGCCCTACTGTCCTCATCAGGTGAGAGTCAGGTGGCAGGTGACTGACAATGTGATCTCTCTCACACACTGTGTCCCACCAGCTTGAAGTCAGTTTCCTCACACTTCAGCTTTTGGATGATTCTTTGCCTTGATGATCAAGTGTCTTGAGTAAGCAGGAAGGGAACAATGACTGATGAACGTGTTTAGCTGTGGGCCTGTGGGAAATGACATCTCAGAACCCACTGATCTCCACACTCTTCCAAATCTAAAAATGCTATAATCTAGGGGGATTATCTGCCTCATCCTCACTTTTCAGTTCTTACTTGAAGTTCTCATATATCTCTCTGTCTCTCTCTCTCTGTTTTCCTCTCTCCCTCCCACCCTCTCTCCCTCCCTTTCACTTCATAGTTTTGGTGCTGGCAGAGCTGTCTTTCATACACATCACCAGCCAATGGAAATGTATTTTTCTTCCTGGAATGGCAAAATGACTAATCCTAAAACCTTTGCAGCTTGAGCCCTTGGTTATTTTCCATGAGCCTTATACTTGTCCTTGGAAATTTTCTCAAGGATTGCAGTAATTCTAAGTGGTTATAAACACTGGATACTGTTAACAATATACATCAAGCTTTCTCAACACTGGTGACTGATAAGAGGTAAAGCTGTTGTCATGGTTTCCAAAAAGATGAATAACCAAGGTCCTACATTGATCTACAAGAGCTTTCCATACATTATCTTGCTTGGTTTTCTTTATAACTTGGTGATGTCGACAGGACAAGGCCTGTTATTCCGACTTTTAATTTAAGGAACAAAATCAGAGAGATTAAGTGATTCAGTTATACAGATGAACTTATTTCAAGGTTGTATCATTTCTCCAATCACTCAACAAAGTAATCTTCTTTCATAAAGATATTACCACACATAAATAGAGCCTCTTTAATAACCATCAAGAATCACCCAGTGGATGGAGTTAGACAGCATGGCTGGGATTGCATTGATTAAAGACAGAATTTAGTGGTGCCTAAAACTATGTCCAGATAGCTTTTCCCCTGGTCTCAGAATGGTATAAATCTAAGGATTCTAATTGAATGAACCAGTGTGCTATAATTTCACGCCTAACTCGTAGGCTCTTCTTGTCTCATCATGTAGGAATCTGACAAATTAAAGAAATAAGTAAATTTTTTTATTTATTTTTGTGTATGAATGTACTATCTGCATGTAGGTTTGTGCACCCGTGTCGTGCAATGCTGCGGAGGTCAGAAGAGGGTGTCAGATTCCCCTGGAACTGGAGTTCTCCTGGAATTGGAGTTACAGACAGTTCTCAACTGCCATGTGGGTGCTGGGGATCGAACCTGGGTCCTCTGCAAGAGCAGTCGGCACTCTTAACTGCTAGGCCATCTCTCCACCCCCAATAAGTAAATTTCTTTACACAGAATTCCAAGTCTATAGGCTCAGAACAAGGACCTCTGTTTACTCCACACTCACCTGAGGGAAATGGGCTTTAATAATCACTGCTTTCTCTTCTAGCAGATGCCTTTTTAACTACAGTCAAGACACCCAGGAGGATGTCTTGTCATCAAACTCACCATAAACACACAAACATGCTGCCACAGGGAAACAACACTTCTTTAACTCTTTCTAAGAAAAAGGACCATACTGCAGCATACTACTGCCACAGTTTTTTTTCAGTCCCTGGCCCTGACCTTTTCTGAAACTTTGGCAAGTAGAAGTAATAGGTTTTACTTTATTTTAAATATTCTTCTGGATTAGAAACTAAAGAAAAATACATTAAGAACTGAAAATAGTAAAAGTTTGCCATGGAAGAGAACACAACCTTTAGAGAAGAGATCCGCATTCCTACTGCCTCCTGGTTCTGAGGAGCCATCAAGTTGAGTTCTGTGGGGGCGAGCACTGAACGCTCACCTCAGGAGGTGCAGCTGTGTGCAAGTTTAGAACAGTGGGAAGTACAGGTTTGCTCCCTGAAGAGCTGGAAAGTATTAAGATGAAGAGGGAACACCACCATCCTTCTCTGCTCTTGACAGGCATTACCCAAATCACTTGCCAAAAGGACAGAGCAAAGGTTTCAGATAAGTCTTTGAGGTTGAGGTAGCATGGAGCTCATTATCAGATTAGAGATTGAAAAGCCACCAGGGTGATTGCTGCTGGGCAGGCCTCCCACATCTCTGAATCACTCTTCCTGAGGCTGTCCACCCACTCTACTGCAAAATATGGCCATCTATCAAGTGCCTGTGGTACATTTGTGAAGCTCTGATACACAGAGACTCTTTAGGCCCTATTTGGTCAGATTTTTCTCATATAAATCAATTTTTATCAGCCTCTGCTTCTTCAAATCCACTTTTATCTTTGCTCCTATATACCATAAGAATATGGTATATATTCTTCATCTGATTTCTTGCATAGGTTTTATTCAAGGACAGATAGACACTTATCCCAGGAGAATTACTTCTGGAAATGATAGACTAGATAAATCAGAGCAAGTATCTCACTGAGAACAACTAGAAAAGCTGAGAAAATATTCAAAATCTGTTTGACAGCATCAGAGAACTAACATGTCAGTGAGTGATTATGAGAACCAAGACCCAAGGAAAGTAGAATACAATGGGTGGTGAGCCTAGCATCTGGGACAGCTTTCTCCCTAGGGAAGTTTCTAATTCATGCAGAAATGCTTGAGAGGCAGAGAAACAGAACAGAGCTTCTAATGAACCTACAGGCCAATGGAAGAAAAGTTAGAGTTTGGGGCCTGCTAAGGAAAGGAACCTTAGTAAATTCCTAAGCTGTGCTTTGGGGCCCAGTCAGGGTTCTCTAGAGGAACAGGACCAATCAGAGACATGGACTGGTAAATAGATAGATAGATAGATAGATAGATAGATAGATAGATAGATAGATAGATAGATAGGATAGATAGATAGGAATTGACTGGTAAATCAAAAATCTTCAGGCAAACTTAGCACGATATAAATCCAGGGAAGAACTGATAGTTCAACTCAAGTCCAAAGGCAATCTGGAGACAGAATTCCTTTTTCCTCAAGGAACTTAAGTATTTCTGATTGAATGAGTTACATTCATATTATGAAAGGAAATTTGCTTTACTCAAAATCTGTTGGCTTAAATGTTAATCTCATTTAAAAAATCCAGACAGATACATAGTAATATTTACACTATTTGGCATAATATAATATCTGGGTACAATAAACCTAGTCAAAATGAAAAATTAATTATCATAAACTACAAGGGGCTACATCCTTAAAGGAAAGAGGAAGAGGAAAAAAGATATCTCATTGAAGGGATCAAGAATTACTAGTGTCTTCCAAAACCAAATAGTTCCCTCCCATAAAGGGAAATGAAAGTATCCTAGGCCTCAGTTTGTCTCTTCAATTTTTCATGCACAGTATTTAGAACACATTATAAAATAACTAAGCTTAGCTGGGCGTGGTGGCGCATGCCTTTAATCCTAGCACTTGGGAGGCAGAGGCAGGTGGATCTTTGTGAGTTCAAGGCCAGCCTGGTCTACAGAGTGAGTTCCAGGACAGCTGAGGCTACAGGGAGACCCTGTCTCAAAAAGACCAAAAAATAAAAATAAAAATAAAAAAATAAAATAACCAAGCTTATAAGGACCAGAATAACAAGACCAAAAGCTAAGAGAAACAAGAAACAACAGAAATATACATGCAGAGGATCCAGATAAAAGTTATATTAAATATGCCAAAGGAAATGCAAAATTGAGAATTTGGGTAGAAGCTAAATAGTTTTAGAACAACCAAATAAAAATTCCAGAGCTGAAAGTACATTATCCAAAATTAAGATCTTAGTGAACAGCATTAATAGCAGACTGAAAATAAGAGAAAATCAGTGAAGTAAAAGATAGGTCAATAAAATACTATACAACAAAACCAAAGCATGGAAAATAAGAAGGAACATTCAGAACAAAGATAAGACACAAAGTCCAGTTAAAAGATCTGTTATACATCGAAGTCACTAGCTCAAAAGAAAAGAATTTAGAGAAGGGATCAGAGGCAATATTTGAAAATATATTGGTCAAAAATCTTCAAAACTTATTTAATGATTTGATAGATATATGATAGATGATAAACCAAAGAATCCAAAAATACATGGACTCTTTTCTTAAAAGTGCTGAGAGGAAATAATCCCAATTTAGAATACAATACATTATCTTTTTAAAATAAAGAAAATAAATGTTTTTAGATTAATACAATTTGTCACAAAATCTTACACTAAAAGAATTTGCTGAAGAGTATTTGGGGTGCTGTTAGTATGTGTGGTATATGGTGTATGTAAATGTGTACATATATGTATGCAGTAGATGCACCAGCACATACACATGTGGAAGCCATGGTGGGACACTGGGTGTCTTCCTCTATGGCATTCTGCCTTACTCCTTTGAGACAAGGTGTCTTGCTGATGCTGAAGCTCACTGTTTTGTCTAGGCTGGCTGGCCAGTGAGTTCCCAGGATTCATCTATCTCCATCCCACCCCACTGCCTCCAATGCCAGGGTTACAGGCATGTGCAGCCACACCAGGATTACTTAAAATAATAATTTGTGTCCCCAAATACTCTTCGGTGTGGGCCCATACCCTGCAGCATGGTCAACCTACCAGGAGTCTACCTACCCTTAGAAAATGGCTCTCCCTCTCTCAGAAGCTATTATTTGCCAATAGTTCCTCATCTAGAAGTAGAGCTTCATGCCCACATCTCCAATCCATGCTGTAATTTTGTCTGACTTGAACTCATACAGGTCTTAAGCATGCTGTCACAACCACTGTGAGTTCATATGTGCAACTGCCCTGTTGTGTCAAAAAAAAAAAAAGCACTGTTTTGTTGTAGCTGCCACTACAAAGCCACTAGCTCTTTGACTATTTCTACTCTGTCTTCTGAGTCCATCTCTGAGCCTTTAGGGAAGGGTGTGATAAAGATGCCCCATTTGGGGATGAGCAGGCTGAAGCATCTTATTCTTTGTACATTGTCAAGTGGATAATAGCCATTTATTGCAAAAAGAAGCTTCTCTGGTAAGGATTGGGAGATATGCTAATCTGTGGGTATAATGATAAGTCACTAGGATTTAGTTTAACACTATGACTACTTAGCAGAATAATGGTAGTATGATCTCCTCTGAAGTCTAT
The DNA here is from genome assembly GCA_009823505.1 of Rhizomys pruinosus. Taxonomy (NCBI): domain Eukaryota; kingdom Metazoa; phylum Chordata; class Mammalia; order Rodentia; family Spalacidae; genus Rhizomys; species Rhizomys pruinosus. The sequence goes on along the minus strand of VZQC01001310.1, from coordinate 2,547,571 downwards.
GACCTATCTAGCCATCGGTTCATGGCCCCAGTAATGATACCAGTTATGGATTCCATTTGTGAAGCAGGCCCTAACTCTAATTAGAAGTTGTTTGGTTACTCTCATGATATTCACCCCACTGTTGCACGAGTCGGCATATCTTGCCAGGTCCATTGTAAGTGTAGCTCACAAGGTTTACAACTGCAATTGTACTAATATTTTTTTCTTGTGATAGCTTGCATAGCGCCTTACAGTAATATGAGAGCTAGCCAGTAGGGATGAAGGATGAAGCTTCTAGGGCAGTATCAGGTCAATTTCTACAACTTAAGTATATAATGTCTTCATCAATAGGGTTTTACTATCAAGTCTGGTGGCTAACCAAAAATAATGTGTGCCTGGCTTTTTTAATTTTTATTTTTGTGTATGATTGTATTTCCCACATATATGTAAGTGCACTTGTGTCACAGAATGCACACAGAGGTCAGAAGAGGGGTAGGATTCTCCTGGTACTAGAGTTACAGACAGTTGTTAGCTGCCATGTGGGTTCTGGGAATCGAACCTGGGTCCACTGCAAGAGCAGCCAGTGTTTTCAATTGTTGAGACATCTCTCCATCACTGTGTGCCTAGCTCTTTAACACTGTTAGAGATTCAAACTCAGGTCATAATGCAGGCATAGTAAGCACCATTTTCCATTGAGCCATCTCCCAGGCCCTGAAGAATATCTTTAAGTGAAGGAAAAAATGGTCCTGGGGGAACAGAGAGATTGGTCAGTGGTTAGGAACAGTTGAAGTTCTTTCAAAGGATCTGGCAGGCAAAACACTCATACACATAAAATTAAAAAATAAATAATTTTTTTAAAAAAGAAAAATGGTATCATATGACAGCATAAGGGTTCAAAAACTAACAAATAATAATGACAGATTATGTATGTAGGTATTCTAAAACATATCAAATGTAAAAAGCCATACTAGTAATTCCTGCTACTTAAAACAGAGAATCATAATGTATGACAAAAGAACATATATGTTTGTGGAAGTTAGTTTAAATAAGGTCATGGTATTATAAGGCAGTGCTACTAAAAGCACAGTTCCACAGAAAAAATAAGCTTTCTCTAGAATTTAATTCCATGCACTACTCCCTTAATTTGGAAAGTAGCATTTGGGCTAGGAGTTACTCAGTTGCAGAGTACATGCTTAGCATGTGTGAAGTCTTTAGTCCAACACACACACAAAAGAAAATACCATTTACGGAAATGTCAGCTGACATAAACAGTATGCCTGGTGATGTAGTTGACTTAAATTCTGTTTCAAGCTTCTTAGGTCATTGACTGGAAACAGTCTATCAAACAGCTGCTCATCTAAGAATCCTGTTTTGAGTAGTACTAGTCTAAGATTCATGCTTTATTTGGTACGAAGGAGAAATACTAATTCATATTGGACTTTGATACTTCAGAATACATAATATAATCCTTAGAATAAACAATAGAAGAACTGTAAGATGTTTAACTTGAGATAATAGAAGATAATCCAAAGACAAAGAAAGGAGAGATTTTAAAAAGAACAAAGAATATGTGACACAAATAGAAAATAGTAAGATGGTAAATGCAGGCCCACATATATCAATAACTGCCTTCTATGTAGATGAACCCAATATTTTAATTAAAATATATTGTCAGATTGGATATTTAAATGTATATATTTATAAATATACATATACACACTGTTTAAAGAAATATGTTTAACTATAATGCATAAAGATTAAAGACAGAAGAATGGAAAAAGATAAACCATGACAATACTAGCCAAAAATCTACATTAGCCATATGACTACCAGATAAATAAGACTTTAGAGAAAGAACATTAGACTTAAGGAAAAACATAACAATAAAATATCAAGATCAAGATACTATGCTAAATTTAGAGCTATGTCAAATTTGCTTGTATCTTGTACCGTAGCTTCTAAATAAAACAAAAGACACAGAACTGAGGGCGTGGTGGCACCCCTGTAATCTCAGCACTCAGGAGGAATGGATGGGAGGATTGAGGCCAATCTGGTCTACATAGAAATTTCCAGGCTAGCTGAAGCTACATAGTAAGATTCTATCTTTTTTTAAAGATTCTATCTTAAAAACAAGAGCAAACAATAAAAAGAACTGAAATATTCAAACCACAACTATAATGGGAAATTTTGATAGACCTGTCTCATAGCTAGACTAAATGAACAAAAATGTTATTAAGGGACAAGGTGTAAAACACAATTAACGGACTTCCTATGACTGAAATATATATAACATAGTACTTAATGACTACAGAACATGTATTCTTTTCAAGACAGAGAACTTAACAAATTTGTAATATTTGGAACTATGAAATAAATCTCAACATATTTTTTGAAAGGCCAAATTCATGTCAGCACATATTCTTTGCCTCCAGTGCTATTAAGCTAGATAACTAGGAAATGAAGCCCTTATGTTTGAATATTAATCATTAACATAAAAATGCCAATAAGCCAGAGAAAATTATGTGTATAACTATATACATAAATCATATATGGATATATATATATATATCCCACATTTATGCTGAAATTTATAATTGTAAACATACACAATAGAAATGAAAGAAAACTGAAAATAAATGCACTACATTGCCAATTTATGAAACTAAAAAAGAAATAGAACATTGAGCCCAAAGAAATAAGAAGGAAGGGCTGGAAAGCTGGCTTAGTGGTTAAGAGCACTGGCTGTTCTTGCAGAAGACCCAGGTTTGATTCCCAGTACCCATATGGTGGCTAACAACTGTCCATACCTCCAGTTCCATAGGATCTGACTCTTTCTGACCTCCATGGGCAATGCACAACATGGGTGCACTTACAAACATGCAGGCAGTAAACTCACGAACATAAAATAAAAATACTAAAAAAGAAATAAGAATGAAATAATAAAGATAAGACCATATATATATATATATATATATAGAAGAATGTGCGATCCTATGAAGAAAACTCAGTAGTTGCTTGTTTGTTGAAGAGACTAGTATAGAGATCAACTCCTTCCATCAAAGGCACAATGTCAAGAATGCAAAAGGGAGCATTACTATAGATCTTCATTTTTTTTTTTTTATGTGTATGAATGTACTGTCTGCATGTAGGTTGGTGCACCTGTGTCGTGCAATGCCACAGAGGTCAGAAGAGGGCGTCGGATTCCCCTGGAACTGGAGTTAAAGATGGTTCTTAGCCACCATGTGGGTGCTGGGAATCGAACCCAGGTCCTCTGCAAGAGCAGTCAGCACTCTAAACCACTGAGCCATCTTTCCAGCCCCTACTATAGATCTTACAAGCATTGAAAGGATAAGATATTACAAAAGCTAGATGCATAAGCATACATACACAACTTAGAAAACTAAAATTAATTTTAATTGAAATTCAGTTTAAAATCTTCTTATAAAACTACAAGTACAGATGGTTTTTCTATGAAGTCTATAAAATTTTCTGGAACAAATACTACCAGAACTGTGTCCTTTTCTTTCTCCTAAAAGAATACGCAGCAAATAGTCAATAACTTATTGTTAAAACAATTAACACATGACTAAATGAGTGACTATTTCATATATGACAAGTATTCTAATAGCATGCAAAGCTTTTCCAGTATATTCTTTCTAGCATTCTTTAAAAAAAAAAGGGGGGGGGATTCTCCTATACTCCAAGCTGGCCTATCCTTGAGCTCCTGACCTTCTTTCCTCTACCTCCCAAATTCTGGGATTATAGTAATAGACCATCACACCAGCATTCATTCAAACTTTAAACCACCCCTGCTAGTAATTGGGACCATAAGCAGTTTCATTCATATAACTATGAGCTTCCAGATAACCTTTGGCACCCTAGCAAATGAGTGCTGTCTCACTTAAATCCTTGCAATTAATTCTAACTCCTAAAAAAAATTCCTTATCTCCTGACACTAGTGTTTGGTACATACAGGGCTTTTGGGAAGTTATTGCAAACAGGCATAAAAGCAACCAAAGGCAATGAATCAAGAGTTAAAAGCTTTTATTCAGGTTGAAATACAGTATTCTCACTGCACAGACTTCAAAGTCAAGTATAAGCCTCCATTTTGTGGAAGCAAATAATGTCCCTAAAATAAAATGTGCAGCCAGTGATATTTATTTACAAATGTCCTGTGACCACCTTCTAAGAAATGCTAAGTGTGGGTGAACTTCAAAAGGCACCAGCACAGCCGGAGCAGTCTGTCTGTTAAAAGATCACCTTCATATGATGACCCTAGCAAAATGGTCTTTATTATTCTTGCAACTAATCCCCAACTCCAGAGTGAAGCAAAATTAATTTGGTTATGCCTTTGCATCTTGTTTTTTCCTATCTGCAAAAGTATCTACTAATGCTATGCAAAAATAGACTCTATAGAGACCTTGTGTTCTGAATGTTCTTTAATGATCAGGTTAAATCCCTCATTAGCCCAGAAAAAGTAGAGATAACATTTACTTTTTTGTTGTTGGCTGAAAGACATAGTCAGATTTTGTAGTATGATTAGAGCCAGATCAAAGCTGGAGCTCTTTTTGTATCAAGCCAAAGTCAAAATAATAAGCAAGAAGGTAGTGAATTCAAATCTCGTAGGTAAAGAAGCATTGGCTATCTGTATCCTTATCAATAGAAAGGCAAGAGTCCAAATGAGTGAATATCAGGCCCTAAATAAGAAGGGCATTTAAAGACTTTAGAAGCAGTAATATATGAGGAAGGTGGCAAGGCTTTGTGTTTTTGTGGTCTCAAGTTCAAATCCCAACTCTGTAACAGGTCTTCCTCATGCAAATTGTGAGGTTAAACAAGTTACCAAATCTTGTCACTTCTATTTCTTCACCTATAGAAATAGGATAGTGCCATCCCAAATGTTTCCATGAGAAATCAGATATTATCTATAGAAACTACCTGGCACGCAGAAGTAATTCAGTAAATGATAGTTCTAGTTTTTTTTTCTATTCCTTAATAAAAATAAATGAAGAATAAAAAGAGCTAGGGAGATGGATCACTGGGTAAAGTCCTTCCTGTGAAGAATGAGGGTCTGAGTTCATATCCCCAGTATTCACAGGAGAGCCAGGCATGGCAACATACCCTGTAACTCAAGTGTTACAAGGATAGAAACGGCTGATCCTGGGGACTTACTGGCTGGCCATCCTCAAACTGCAAGCTCTGGGTTCTATGGGAGAGCCAGTCAGCCTCAAATAATAACAATAATAATAATAATAATAATAATAATAATAATAATATAGTAATATGAAGCGCAATAAAGATACCCAGAGGCTGGAAATATGTGACTCAGTGGTTACGAGCACTTGCTTGACCTGGTTTTGAATCCCAGCACCCAGATGGTAGTTAACAACCATGTGTAATTCCAGTTCCAAGAAATCTGATACTCTCTTCTTTCCTCCACGGGCACTGCATAACATGGGTGCATTTATACACATGCAAGCATAACACAAAAAATAAAAATAAATTAATTTAAAAAGGAGAAAAATATCCAAAGTTGATCACACACGTGAACAGGTGCAATGCATCTCCCCAACATACATGCACAAACACACACATACACACACACACACACTCATACACACTCATAATAAAGAAGAGAGAAAGAAGAAAGAGTATTCTTTCTAGCAAAGAGTGTTCTTAAATCTGAATCTTCCTCCTGGGGATGTTTAATACATCCAGGAACTATAAAAACAATCAAAAAATAAGTGAGCCTGACGGATATATGGCTGGCCCCAGGACGTTATCACATATTCCCCAGTTAGCATCAACACACCAAGTGTTAGCAACTCTGCACTACAATGAGAATAATTTTTGGAACAATTCAAGAAAGATATAGAAATAATGAGAGGGAAAGTTGAGAGAAGCGAGTGAAGGGAAAGAAATGGAAAACAGAAAGATAAAGGAAAAAGACTCCATCTGAATTCATTTGCTTAAAAGAGAAAAATATGAAAGTTTATATTTTTTCTATATTCCCTATAAAGGTGAAGACTTGTCTGCTTTGCTGACTTCTATGTGCCCAGTAGGTAACACAGTGCCTGAAAATCACAGCTATCTAATAAATAATTGTGGAATGCACAAATGAATAAATGAAGGGATGTTGTACATGTCTTTGGAGACATAAATACATAAATATTCAGTCAAGAACACAAAACCACAAAGAACTTTTTTTCTTCTTTTTGCGTGTGTCTCTTGCAGCCCCGAGCTGGGCACAGCCNCCCCCCCCCCGGCCGCCACCGTTTTGGCCACCGGGAACAGCGGAGCTCGGGTCCAGCAAAGCTCGAGGGGACAAAGAACTTCTTTTATGCATTAACTCTGACAACTACCCTGGTTTGCACCCAGTAGTTGTTATCACTGAACCATCTCCCTGGCCCTACAAGATTTTTTTTTGTCATGTATGTGATTTGAGGGTTCCGTGAGGTAGCCTCAACTTCAAGTCTCACTCTTCCAGTTTTATAATACAGCTGTGGTACTAGATATTGTTGATACTTTGTTTATTATTATGTGTATGAGTATATTGCCTACATATGTGGAAGTACACCCTTGTCATGCAGTGCCCATGGAGGTGAAAAGAGGGTGTCAGATCCCCTGGAACTGGCGTTATGGACAGATGTTACCTGCCATGTGGGTGCTGGGAATCAAACCCGGGTCCTCTGGAAGAGCAGCCAATACTCTTAACTGCTGAGCCATCTCTCCAGCCCCACGGTAGATATTAAAATGCGGAAAGAACTGTTTGGAGACTCTACATTGCATCCAAAAGGAAAATGAAAAGTAGAGCTGAGCAGCTGGAAATTTGTCAATATAGTGTCTGCTCTCACTGAGGGCTGCTTAATCTCATTATTCAGTTTCAGGAGAGAACTAAAGGCATGTGGTGAAATTCAATACAAATAGCATACAGAGCAACAGATAGGCTGAGGGTAAGGCAGCAACAGATAGGGAACGGTCTCAGTTACCAATCTCATCATAAGTTTACCTGTCAATAATTATGGCTACCTAATCAACACATTATAAGACTATCTATTTTTATATATAGATTATTAACATTTTTAATACATGGAAAAGAGATCAAATGTCCCCATCAGATAGGGAAAAGCTATAGTAATTTATTTTGGTGAGTATTGAGATGTGGATGAAGTTTTGAATTTGTTTTAGGGCTGGAGTATCGCTCAGCATGAAGCACGTGAAAAGTGCTAAGTAAATTCCCTCTGGAAGCACCCAACTTATTTTTCTTTAAAAGATGTAAATTTAGCAGGGCTGTGGTGTGCGCCTTTAATCCTAGCAATTGGGAGGCAGAGGCAAGCGGATCTTTGTGTGTTCAAGGCCAGCCTGGTCTACAGAGTGAGTTCCAGGACACCTGGGGCTATAGGGAGACCCTGTCTTGAAAAGACAAAAAAAAAATATGTAAATTTATGTTTGGAGACTTTCTCTGGAGCAATCTTCATAAATATATATAGGAAGTTTAAAGTTAATTGTAAGGCACTAGAGAGATGACTCAGCAGTTAAAAGTATTTATTGTTCTTGCAGAGGACCAGAGTTTGGTTCCCAGCACCCACATGGTGGTTCGCAACCACCTGTAACTCTAGCACCAAGGGAATCTGACACCCTCTTCTGGCTTCAGTGTACACTACATTCATATGCACACACCCACACATACATATACATAAATAAATAATGAAAAGTAATTAAATTAATTTTGTATGTCAATGTGGTTTATGTAGACATGACTACACACATACAGTGACAACATTGCTTCTCTAGTCTTACTTTCCTTTATTTTGAGGCAGGATTTTCCTTGTGAAGGTAATGAGGATTATAAAGAGCAATCTCTTCTCCTCAGAAACCACCAGGTATCAGAAATGAAGTGATTTATGGTTGGTAACTACATTACAAAAGTTTATACATCATTTGGGCATCATTCAGGAAAAAAGATAGAGTATACTACTGTTGTTATTAAACCCCAAAGACTGACTGAGTGAGAATATTAATATCAACCCCTTGTTTGGATAATTAACTCACTCTTCCCCATACCTCCCGTTCAGCCTCAGTTTGATCCTCTTTCTCATCTGTGACAACAATGCATTGCAAAGGGCTACTGAAAGGTGATGCCAATTATTTGCTGAAAGTAATTATCATTTTGTAATCACATTAATATCTAATTTGCTGCCAGTAGATCATTAAAGTGCCAATTATACATCTCTACTTTAATATATTCATAAAAAACAATCATGCATTTATTGCTTTTATAATTCCTGAGATAATTATACAACAGGCTAAAGGTATATTTCTTCAGTGACTCAGCCAACTTAACAATCACATTCAAGGTTCCTATGGTTAGGAAATTAATGTACCATAACTGACTCATTATGGCTAAAACTAATTATTCTCTGTTACTTCCTATGAAGGTCCATAGGGCCATTCCATGGAATACAGTTGTGAGGCAGGAAGACTGCCACTGGTAAGTCTATTTCTCTTTCACTATTCCTCCCCAGGTGGACATAAAATAGAAAGAAACCTTGTTCAGGAACAAGAAGGTGTCTCCAGGTTGGCTAATCTGCCATGTATTCTCCAAGGAGCAAGAGCGTGAAGCTTCATTTCTAGGCTACCAATGAGTTCCCATTCCTGATGCAGAGGCTGAAGATTTTCCTCAGCATGGAGAAAGAAACAGGACTGAGGGTGCAGTCTACATATAATGTGTGCAGAGCATTTTCATTTTCATGAAATTCTGTGAGCAGTCAGATCATTTGTCTCCTCTTTAACATAGATGTAAAAATATATTCTTCCAAGAAATAGAAATAACCTGAGAAGTCTTTATTTTTGGATATTATGCCCTTTCCATTTCAAACATCAAAAAATTAGCTTCAACTCAATTGAAGGATCTTTTCTTATCACAAAGTATGCTATTACATGTCTTCTGTCCTCTCTTCTCCATATTTGCCATATTTAAGACTGAAGCAGCCATATCAAGCTTCACATGTCAGAAGAGAAAAACATCCTTGGATATTGAAGTAACAATCCTTTCCTCATAAAGGATCCTACACAATTTCTTCTTAACCATTACAATCCTATGATCTTCCTTTATTTGTTTCTTACATTATTTTACAACAGAGTTTGGCCCATAGCACAATCCACCCTACATTCTCTTTGTAGAAAGGTACTAACACAGCCAGGCCCATTTGTTTACATATTATCCAGGACTGCTTTCCCTCTCCATTACAAAGTTGAGTAGCTACAACAAAGCCTAAAATATTTACTGTCTGGCTCTTCTAAGAAAAAGCTTGCCAATGATTGTTGCAGTGTTTCTGAGTCAAATAAGCTTAAAGAATAGTTTAGTGACCTAAGACTCTACTTGCTTTGGGTTATGCATGACATTTCTTTTCTAATAACACACTTGGCAGCCTTGCTCCTTTACCTGCATGTCCTATGTACATACAACCCTCTCTGAATAAGAGTATGAGTTTCTCCACCCTAATAACAATCAAATTTAGACAATTCTTATTCAAATATGTTCCCAGTGCATCAGAGTACAAATAGAAAGGAAGGCTTATCTGGCCTGAACTGGTTCGGGGTATATGTACGGCAAACTATCTCCTTTAAGTGAACTTTGAGGGATAATCCCCGGGTTTTACCATCTTATGACTATGCATGATTGGGCATGCATATGATTTAAATATACATTATGGTGAGGTATATGCACAGAAAGAAAATAAATATATGACCTAATATATCAACTAAAGGGGCTGGAGAGATGGCTTAGCGGTTAAGAGTGCCGACTGCTCTTGCAGAGGACCCGGGTTTGATCCCCAGCACCCACATGGTGGCTGAGAACCATCTTTAACTCCAGCTCCAGGAGAATCCAACGCCCTCTTCTGACCTCCGCAGCATTGCATGACATGGGTACACAGACCTGCATGCAGACAGTACATTCATACACATGAAAAATAATAAATAAAGAAAACTTAAAAAAAATCAACTAGGGGCTGGAGAGATAGCCTAGTGGTTAAGAGCACCGACTGCTCTTGCAGAGGACCCAGGTTCAATCCCCAGCACCCACATGGCGGCTAAGAACCGTCTGTAACTCCAATTCCAGGAGAACTCCAGTTCCAGGGGAATCCAAGACCCTCTTCTGACCTCTGCAGCATTGCACGACATGGGTGCACAGACCTACATGCAGGCAGTACATTCATACACATACAAAAATAAAATTAAAAAAAAAAGAAATGTACAAAATTTCGATAAAACTGTAAAAAAAAATCAATTAAAATAGAGAACCACCCAAACTTACTAACCAGCCCTTCCTTCCATCCTTAGATGCTCCCATAAAGAGACTCCAGCCTGTAACCTGAAGCTCTTGAGAACCCTCACTTGACAGTGTACCCCTCTCTAATCTGTACTACTGCTCCACCCCAAATAAAGTTTCCTTACTACTTTTTTTTAATTTAAAAAAATTTTTTAAATTTATTATTTTTTATGTGTATGAGTGTACTGTCTGCATGTAGGTTGGCACACTGGTGTCATGCAATGCCATGGAGGTCAGAAGAGAGCATCAGATTCCCCTGGAACTGGACTTAAAGACGGTTCCTAGCTGCCATGTGGGTGCTGGGAATCAAACCTGGGTCCTCTACAAGAGCAGTTGGTGCTTTTAACCACTGAGCCATCTCTCCAGAACCCCTGCCTTACTACTTTTGCAAATCTGTGTGAACCCTTATTTCAATCCTCTGAATGAGAGACTAGAAACAGGGAAATACCTGGTCCAGACCCTGACCACTGGCTGTTTGTTTGTTTGTTTGAAGTTTTTTAAGATTTATTTTTATTTTTAATCATATGTATCTTTGATGCAGGTGCCTACAGAAGTTAGAGATGTAAGATCTCGTAGGGGCTAGAATCCTAAGCCCTTCTGTGTCACCTGATGTGGTTGCTGGGAATTATACTCTGGTCCTCTAGAAGAGCAAAAGGTGCTCTTAACCACTGAGCTAGCTCCATACCCCATCAGTTTAGTTGAGTTTTGTTTTGTTTTGTTTTTAATCTAACTTATTAGAAGTTCATCTTCCCCATAAATAATGGCATTTTATTTTATTTTTTCTTGAGTTGTTTTTGTTTTGTTTGACATAAAATTTCCCTATGTAGCTCAGACTGACTCAGACTTCACTGTCTGGAAGAGACTAGTTTCAAATTTGCAGAGATCCTCCTGCCTCGACCTCCTGGGACTGTAGGTGTGTTCTACCACCCCAAGCTCACTCTTACTTGCTTCCTGTCTTACTTTTCCTCTCTCTGCTTTATTGTTAATGAATTACAATATCTTAGTTGGGTGTGACATTAATTCTAGCACTGGGGAAACTGAGGCAAGAGAACAATGAGTTCAAAGTCAGCACAGACAAAACCCTGTTTAAAGAAAACAAAAATGAATAAATTCAGAAACTTTTTTAGCTTCTGAAATGTAACTCATGGCAATAGTTCATACATACTCTCCCCAGTGCCTTCAATAAAAAGAAAATGTCCCCTGAAATTCACAAAACACTTCATTATTTTTTGTTCTATAGCCTGATAAGTCACTCTTTAAATGGATCTAAAAGGTTTGTCCCATCCAAACATCTGTGTCTATACCAAAGTAACCTACGATAACAATTAGTACTGTTTAAATACCTATATATCTAATTGCTTGTGCTTCATTAGTAGGATCAAAAGGTTATTCCTGGACAAACTGTCAGCCCATGAAAGAAAACAGCCAGAACTGACCAGAGTCCAAAACAACAGCTCCAGAGAAAGTAGACTGTTTTGCTTCTCATCCACCTGTGCCCCTTTTCTAAGCCTAGGGAAAAATCTGCGTAAGAGGGGGTGTGGTAGAATGTAAGGGCTGTGATTGGGGTGAATGGTGAAACTACAGCAATATAGCCTGGACACTCATTTGATCAACTTGATTGAACGTACAAGCCCCCCCTGCTGGATGGTGGGACCAAGGGGCTGTGTGGGTTTGGACACAACTGCTTGCAAACTGGTTTTACATGAAGGATGCTTGTACTCATAAATTATCACTTATTGCTAAAAAATGGAAAAAAAAACAGAGAAAGATGCAGGACAGTTATGGCAGAATGCATGATCTGGGATGGGGTGGGGTGGGGTGGGGGGAAGAGAAGGGGAAATATGCCTGAACTGAATTGGAAAATGATGTATGAAATACACAAAGCATCAATAAAAATAAATAAATAAATAAAATAAAATGTTTGTCCAGCCCTTCATGATGAAGATCTGTGCTATATACTCAGCCTATTTTCAAAAACACATATTATTATTACTGTACAATTATTGTTTATTTTAATAGACACCTTTTTTGAGACAAGGTCTCACTGCATAGCCCTGGCTGGCCTAGAGCTCCTTATGTAGACAAGGCTAGCCTCAAATTCACAGATACCTGCCTGCTTCTGCCTCCCAAATGCCAGGACTAAGGATGAACACCACCATGCCTGGCTCTTAACAGACACATTTATTAGGATCTGACAAGAACCATATTAGCATCTTCACACAGTTGAACTTGTTTACTTCTCATAACAGGACTCTGAGGTTAATTTTATTTTTACTCTCATTTTAGAGATGCAGAAAGTGAAGTATGAATCGAGGACTGTAAATGTAAGATAGAACTGTAGCAAAGGCTTAGTAACATGATCTGAGGAAGCTATTGATCAAGAAGAAAAGCTAAGGGGCTGGAGAGATGGCCTAGCTGTTAAGAGCGCTGACTGCTCTTGCAGAGGACCAGGGTTCGATCCCCAGCATCCACATGGTGGCTAAGAACTGTCTTTAACTCCAGTCCCAGGGGAATCTGACGCCCTCTTCTGACCTCTGAGGTATTGCATGACACGGGTGCACAGACCTACATGCAAACAGTACATTCATACACATAAAAAAAAAATAAAATTATAAAAAGAAGAAGAAAAGCTAAGATTTGACCACAGTCTAGCTGGAGGGTGTGTGTGTGTGTGTGTGTGTGTGTGTGTGTGTGTGTGTGTGTTCATGTATTCATGTGCATGCCACTGGAGAACAAACCCATAATCTTGAATATGGAAAGCAAGCTTTCTACCCCCGAGCTGTATCTGAAGCCCCCAAATCTTAAATTCAACAACTTTTTCATTATTGGCTGTTGTTCTCATTCTCTATGACTCCAAGCAGAGATCACATGGGTCACACTTGAATCCCCATTCACGTGGCACAGGGAGAACCTGTTATGTACAGACTCACACTCCCTGGCAAGGTCTGAGTATCTTCTGCCTTTCCAGATAAAGACTTTTATCAGACTAAGCCTCTTAAGGATGAAAAGGCTGTTTTTAACTGTGCTGTAGTTAGGCTGGTGAAGAGGATGAGGAATATTATCTTTCAGCAAAACTGATGGTAGCTATCTCTAACTTTTAGGGAGAAGGTGAAAATATTGTGTAAAAGAATAGTTTCATGGGGCTAGAGAGATGGCTCAGCGGTTAAGAGTGCCAACTGCTCTTGCAGAGGACCTGCGTTTGATTCCCAGCACCCACATGGCGGCTAAGAACCATCTTTAACTCCAGTTCCAGGGGAATTCAATGCCCTCTTCTGAACTCCGTGGCATTGCATGGCACGGGTGCACCAACCTACATGTAGACAGTACACTCATACACATAAAAAATAATAAATAAATAAAAATTTTAAAGAATAGTTTCATTTGGGCTTGGTAAAAGTTCCTTGAGTGAGAGGCTGGAGAGGTGACTCGGTGGTTAAGAGCACTGGCTGCTATTGCAGAAGACCCAGCTCTGATTCCCAGCACCAACATGGCTCAAAATCATACATAATTCCAGTTCTAGGGGATCCAACATCCTCTTCTGACTTCCATGGGCATTGCATGATACAGGTGCACTTACACACATGCAGGCAACATACTCACACACATAAAATAAAAATAATGAATAATGAATGTATCTTTAAGGTCCTTGAGTGAAAATGGATGTGAATATATGAAATCATGAGGGTTGGACTGCTTCAGGAAATAAAGTGAAGAAAAATGTTAAGGGTATTCTAAAGAAATAAGGGGCTTGGAATGACTGAAGATGGAAGAGGTATTAGCACAACCACGTTAATAAGTTCAGGTTGCCATTAAAAAATACCATAGATCAGGGGCTGGAGAGATGGCTCAGTGGTTGAGAGTGCCAGCTGCTTTTGTAGAGGACCCGGGTTCTATTCCCAATACCCACATGGCAGCTGAGAGTCATCTTTGAGCTGGGAGTGGTGGTGCATGCCTTTGATCCTAGCACTTGGGAGGCAAAGGCAGGTGGATCTCTGAGTTCAGGGCCAGCCTGGTCTGCAGAGTGAGTTCCAGGCCAGCTGGGGCTGTAGGGAGACCCTGTCTCAAATAAATAAATAAATAAATAAATAAATAAATAAATAAATAAATAAATAAATGTTTAAAAGTAAATCTTAAAAAAATAGCATAGATTGGAAGATTTAAACCACAAAAGTTTATTTTCTCATAGTTCTAGAAGCTAGAAAGCACAAGATCAAGTTCAAGCAAGGCTGGGCTCCAGGTGGCTTCTCCTCCTGACTTGCAGACTGGTGCCTTCTCAGTGTGCGCTTGTTTTTACTGGGCATGTGCTCACATAGAAAAAGAAATCTCTCTTTGTCTGTGTGTGTGTGTGTGTGTGTGTGTGTCTCCTCCCCTACCTCCTCCTCTCCCTCTTTATAATTAGAACCCTACCTTTAAGACCTCATTTAACCTTAAATAACCCCTAAAAGTTCAGCCTATAAATATAGTCACATTGGAGGTTAAGGCCTTCATTTAATAATTTTGGAGAGAATACAACTGAATCTATAACATTAACTTGGACAGAGAGTTTGGAGCCCAAGAAGTTGTCAAGGTACTGGTCATAAGAAGAGAAAAGTGACTAAGAAGACATTCCCCGTAATGGGACGGTAAATGATCAGGAAGCTTGTAGTGCACAATAACGAGTTTAAAGTTGCTTGCTGGGCTCTGTGATCCTGGGGGAGGACAGCAGTTCTCCAGGAACCAGAAGCAGCAACATGACCAAGAGTTGGGGAAAGGTAAGAGCAAGGCCAGTTCTAAAAACCCTCTTAATAAAAGTGGCCGTCAGGATTAGAAAAGAAGTAAAACAATCACAGATAACACCAGCTCAAACACAGAAAACCCTAAGGAGTCCACAATAAAACAATCAGCATTAATAAGCAAGTTCTATACTTATAAAATATAAACTCAATATACAAAAAGATTGCATTTATATATACTAGCAATGAAGAATCCAAGAATTAAATTAAGAAAATACATCTTTTCCAAAATATCCAAATGACTAAAATACTTAGGAAGAAATTCTACAGAAGTGTAAGATGTGTAGAATGGAAATTACACATAGGATGTGAACCGAAATACCTTTATGGGGATTTCAGAATCCAATTAATCTGTAGTACCCAAGTAACCACAAAGAATAGCTGCATTGAAATGGGGGGAAATACTTTCCTTTATCTGAATCAGCTTTTCCCCAAGGAAACACAGCTCAAAACCCAGGCAGAATGCCGGCTGGTGATCTTTGAGTCAAGATGAAGAAGAGAGTGTAGTTTGA
Organism: Rhizomys pruinosus; assembly: GCA_009823505.1. Taxonomy (NCBI): domain Eukaryota; kingdom Metazoa; phylum Chordata; class Mammalia; order Rodentia; family Spalacidae; genus Rhizomys; species Rhizomys pruinosus. Next base: position 2,531,978 of record VZQC01001310.1, on the reverse strand, counting down.
ATCCAACATTCCAGAGCTTTGAATAACCACAAGAAGCACTTGTGTTCTATCTTTTCTCACTTGGAGCATTGATGGAATGAGCATGGGTCACACACACAGGGGCTGTTAAGAAAAAGAAGAAGGGGCTGGAGAGATGGTTCAGTGGTTAAGAGTACTGGCTGCTCTTGCAGAGGACCAGGTTTCAATTCCCAGCATCTACATGGTGGCTAACAACTGTCTGAAACTCCAGTTCCAGGAGATCTGATGCCCTCTTCTGACCTCTGCAGTCACTCCACAACATGGTGCACCTACCCTATATCCAGGCATCCTTTTGAGAAGCTTGTGATCTCTCTCTCTCTCTCTCTCTCTCTCTCTCTCTCTCTCTCTCTCTCTCGTGTCTCTCTGTGGTGCTGTGTATTCTCTGGTTCTAGAATAACAAGTCATCCCACTCCTCCGTCTATAATTGGGAAATTTTACATACAGATCCAGAACAGTTGCGTGCCCTCAAGGACTTAGAAGCTTCAATTATCCTATCAATCTGACTGTAAATGTCTTCCCCTGTTCAAAGCCACTGTGTAAATACTGATGGAGGTGGCTGTTTGTTTGTTTTCAAATGCACAGATCCAAACACAGAATTACAAGACATATAAAAAAAAGAAGGAAAGCCGGGCATGGTGACGCACGCCTTTAATCCTAGCACTTGGGAGGCAGAGGCAGGCGGATCTTTGTGAGTTCAAGGACAGCCTGGTCTACAATGTGAGTTCCAGGACAGCCGGGGCTACAGGGAGACCCTGTCTCGAAAAGAAAAAAAAAAAAAAAAAAAGAAGGAAACATGGTCAAATTAGAAGAGTGAAAGAAATATCCAGAAACTGGTTGCTATTACTTACTTAAAAGTACGCCCCAAAAGTTCACATATAAAAATTTAATCCTCGCCAGGCGTGGTGGCACACGCCTTTAATCCTAGCACTTGGGAGGGAGGCAGAGACAGGTGGATCTTTGTGAGTTCAAGGCCAGCCTGGTCTACAAGGTGAGTTCCAGGACAGCTGGGGCTACAGGGAGACCCTGTCTCGAAAAGACCAAAAAAAAATTTAATCCTCAAATTTATATGGTAATGGAATTTGGACAAAGATCTAAGAAGTAATTAAGAATAGATGAGGTCATGAAAATGAGGCCCTTATAACTGGATTAATTTCTTTAAAAAAAAAAAGAAGAAGAGAAGTATGGGCTACCTTATTTTTCCAGTCTCATCATGAGATGTTTTGGTCAGATGTTGTGTAAGAAGTCCCTGATCAGATAGTAAGAACATACATTTTTTTACATCCTAGCTCTAAAACTATGGGAAAAATAAGCCTCTATTCTTCACAAGCTCTCCAGTTTCCGGAATTCATCATACTAACAGAATACAGATGTTAACACCAAAGAAATAAATATAAATGAATTACCTGATTAGGATGTTGCCCCACATGCCTTTAATCCCAGCACTCAGGAAGCCAAAGTGTGTGGATCTCTGTGAGAGTGAGGCCAGTCTAGTCTATATAATGAGTTCTAGGTCATCTGGGATTATAGTGAGAATATGTCTCAAAAATAAATAAATAAACAAACAAATAAATAAATAAATAAATAAACAAAAATAAATAAAATTAAAAGAACTCATAAGATTCTGTGTGAAAGACAAGTGTGGTGGTGCATGCCTTTAATCCCAGCACTCAAGAGGCGGATCTGTGAGATCTCTCCAGCCTGGCTTTAAATAGCACATTCAAGGCCAGCTGGTGCTACAGGGAGATCTTGTCTCAAAAAAAAAAAAAAAAGGATTCTTTGTGAGCTCAAGAAAACAATGAATGAATAAAATGTCAACAGTTATAGAAAATATAAAATAGGGGTAAACAAGATGGGTCAGCAGTTATGAGCACTAGCTGCTCTTGCAGAGGACTGAATCAGGTTCCCAGTACCAACATGGCAGCTCACAACCATGAGTAGATGCAGTTCCAAGGAATCTGATGCCTCTTCTGGACTCTGTGGGCACTGCATGTTCATGGGGCATTAACATACATGCAGACAAAACTCTCATACACATAAAAAATTTAAATAAATAAATAATATTTAAAATGTGACCTCTACACCTAAGGCTCTTTGCAACATAGAACAAGGGGTATAGAACACTAATGAATCTCTCAACTCTCATTAATGAAGCTCCCTCATGCAACAGAGGGCCAGAAACACAAAAAGTCACAAATGGCTAAAGTGTGAAGATTAGGAGTCTGCAGAGTATAGGTCCCTGGACAGGACTCCTATATTAAGCTTCATTCACCCAGGCTCAGAGACCATGGTATAAGAAGAGGCAGAGAGCTTGAAAGAGCCAGGGAGGAGGTGAATGACCATATGGAAATAGAGTCCTACAGGCTCCCGGGACCCCGCTCATGTGAACCGATAGCAATGGCGTCAGCATGCACAAGATCCATGCAAACTCAAGCAGACAAAAACCCAGCACGAAACTGGGGAAATGGGTGGCAGACTCCAATCTTAGCTGAAGAAATTTTGGCAGCCGACTACTGTTACATGAGGAAGAGCTGATCTTCTTAAAGCGAGGGACTCTGGATACATTGATTAGTCCTCAGTGGATGAACTTGCAGAGTTCCAGTTACACTAACTCGACTTGATAGGCCTTAACACAGTGAATCAATTCCAATGGAGGAGCTGTGGGAGGGACCAATGGGGAAAGGTGTATAACGGTGATAAGATAGATTGAGATGTTTTGTTTGAAATACACAAAAATTCAATAAAGACTTTTTTTAAAAAGTCCAGTATGAATTTAATATTATGATGTAAATAAATAAAAATAACCAAACAAAACTTTTGGGGCTGAAGAGTACAATAAATAACTGAAATTTTCAATAAAAGACTTCAACAGTAGGCATATTCAGGTATAAGAAAGAAATCAGTAAACTTCAACATATATCACTTTAAATTATCCAGAGAAATGAAACAATTTTTTAAAAAGAGTGAAAAAGAATAAAGAAAGGCTATATGACTTATGGGGGTACCATCAAGCACACCAAAATATGCATTATAGGAGTCTATATGCATTATGGGAGTCTTTGAATGAGCAGCAATAACAGAAAGCAAGAACAGAAAGCTTAAAAAGCAATGACAGAAAACTTCCTAAGTCAGGGAAGGAAACGGACATCCAAATTCAGAAGTTCAAGAACCAAAATAAGATGAACACACAAAAAAATCTAAGACACAAAATCAAGTTGTCAAAAGTCAAAATAAAGAAAATTGTGAATGCAGAAAGGAAGAAAAGGGAATTTATCACATATAAGGGAACTCCTTTAAGATTACTGGTAGATTTCTTAGCAGAAACCTGGCAGGCAAGAATGGAGTGTGATAATATATTCAAAACACTGAAAAATTCTACCAGCTAAAATACTAAATCCAGAGATATTTCCCTTTAAAAATTAAAGTTTTTTTTTCCTAACAAACAAAGGTTGAAGGAATTCATCATCATTTGACCCACCTTTTGAAAATGAATCAAAATATGGAAAAAAATAAATAGAATTAGGGTAGAAGGAGGCTATAGAGACGGCTCAGTGGCTAAGAGCATATACTGCTCCTGCAGAAGACTGGTGCTTGGTTCCCAGCACCCATGTAGGGCCCTTCACACCTGCCTGCAACTCCAGCTCCAGGGCATCTCATGCCTTCTTCTGGTGTCCATGGTGTCTGTGCTCGCATGCACATGTCCACACACGCACACACCCACAAATATAGTTTTTTTTTAAATATTTTCTAAATGTGTCAAAAATCAATAAAACACAAAGGAAGACAGTGAGGAACAGAAAAAGCTATGAGATAGAAAACTACAGAATGGAAATATTACATCCTCTCCTACCAATAATTAAATTAACTATAAGGAGATTAAACTCCACAATCAAAGACATAGAATAGCTGAAGGGATTCACTGAAAAAGAAAGAAAATATTCAACTATTTGCTATCTACAATAGATTTGCTTTTGATTTTAACCTCTGTGTGTGTGCGTGTTTGTGTGTGTGTGTGTGTGTGTGTGTGTGTGTGTGTGTTGATTCTCTCCTTCTACCTTGTTGTCTGGGGAATCAAATTCAGGTCATCAGCCTTGGTGGCAAGCTGAGCCATCTCACTAGCTCATTTGCTTTAGATTTAAAAACACCCACATAACCTAAAAGTGAAAATATGGAAATAGAGAACAAGGGTGACTAGATATACATCAGACAAAATAGACTTTAAATGAAAAAATACAAAGGACATTATAAACTGATAAGGAATCAATCCATCAGGACATATAGCAACTATGAATGTATGTGCGCCAACATTAGAGCATCCAAATACATATGAAGCAAACACTGATAGAACTGATGAAAATAAAACATATTTTCAACATCGCAATAGTAAGTAATTTAATTACCTCAAAAATACATAGAACAATGCTGGTTATGGTGTTGCATACCTTTAAACTCAGCCCTCTGGAGGCAGAGACAGGTCTCTGTAAGATCAAGACCAGCTGGTCTATATAATGAGTTCCAAGCAGGCTGGAAATAGGGAGATTCAGTCAAAAAAAATGCATAGTACATTCAGCTAGAGGATCAGTAAGTAAACAGATAGTGTGAACAATTCCATATACTAAAAGAACCTAATAAGCATATAAAAACTTTTATTCCAACCATGGCAAAATATGTATTCTTCTTGTGTTCACAGAAAACTCTCCAGACTAGATCATGTTAGGTCACAAAACAAGCCTGAAACTTAAGAAAACCAAAATTATACCAAGTATACTTCCCAAACACAGGGAATAAAACTATAAAGAACTAATGGAAATCTGGAAAACTGACAAATACAGGGAAATTAAAACAACAAATGCTTAGGGCTTGGGGGAAGCTCAGTTGGTAAAGTGCTTGCCTTGTGAAAACAAGGACCCACATGTTTTAAAAAAATCTGCCATGTGGGAGTATATGCCTGTTAACCCAGCACTCAGGATGCAGACAGGTGGAGTGCTCTGAGACTGAGGCCAACTGCAGTTACATAGTGAGTCCCTATCTCAAGAAAGAAAAGAAAAGAAAAGAAAAGAAAGAAAGAAAGAAAGAAAGAAAGAAAGAAAGAAAGAAAGAAAGAAAGAAAGAAAGGAAGGAAGGAAGGAAGAAAAAGAAACAACAGCAACAACAACAAAAGTCAAGAGTGATAGTTCACAATGCACACATGATCCTAGCCTAGGGAGGCAGAGACAAGTAATCCCTGGGCTTGTTGTCCAGCCTAGCCTACGTGGTAATCACTATGCAGTGAGAGGTCCTGTGTATTAGACAGGGTTCTCTAAAGTAACAGAACTGAGAAAATGGATAGATAGATAGATAGATAGATAGATAGATAGATAGATAGATAATAGATAGATGATAGATAATAGATGATAGATAGATAATAGATGATAGATAGATAGATAATAGATGATAGATAGATAGATAGATAGATAGATAGATAGATAGATAGATAGATAGATAGGATTAGATTACCTTATACAATAGAGTTCAAGTAGTTCAACAATGGTTGAGCCACACTTGGGAGGCTGAGAATTGGTAGCTGCTCAGTCCACAAGTTTGGATGTCTCAGCAATCCCAATTTAGTTCTGAAGCCGGAAGGATTCCTGGAGATTTGCAATCCAAAGAAGTTGGTTCTACTATCAGTGAAGGAACGCGACAGCATCAAAAGCTCTCTTCTGCCATGACCTTTTATTTGGATGCCATCAGAAGGAAACACCCACATTTAGGGTGGATCTTCCAGCTTCAGGTATTCTGATCAAGAAAGTCTCTCTCATTTTAAATTATTCCAGATCCAGTCAACTTGACAACCAAGATTAGCCATCATATCCTATATCAAGACAAACCAAAAACATGGATGTCTCCTGAGAAACAACACCCAAGGCTGTCCTCTGGCTGATGAGAGAGAGAGAGAGAGAGAGAGAGAGAGAGAGAGAGAGAAAGAGAAAGAGAGAGAGAGAATAATACAAATGATAACTTAGATACTGCCTTTGAGAAACTGAAAGTGTACTGACAAAATGTCAGTCAAGCATGTGTGAGGGTCTGAATTTGATATTTTGTGCCACACACAAAAAAATGTAATTGGATTATTTCATGCAATATGCAAAAATCAACTAAATGAATTAAAAACTTCAACATAGACCTAAAATTATAAAACAAAATGTCTGAAAGAAAGCATAAAGGAAATGCTTGACATTGGTCTTGGAAATGATTTCTTGGACATGACATCAATAAAACCAAAATCTAGATGAGCGAACCTACATAAAACTTCTGCATAGCAAAAGAAATGAGAACTAGTGAAGACACGAGATGCAGTCTAAGATGAGAGATTTGCAAACTAATAAAGGGTTAACATGCAAAATACATAAGGAACTATCTATATCTAAAAATGGATAAAGTCCTTATCTAAAAATGGATGAAGCACTTAAAAAAGACATTTCTCCAAAGAAGACAGGAGTATCGAAAAAAAACATTTGGAAAGACACTCAAAATAAGTAGTTATCAGAGAAATCCAAATCAAACCACAATGCTGCATAATCTTCACACCTGGCAGGATGGCCACTACCAAAAATGAATTTTAAACAAATTAATGGGAGCTGGAGAGATGGCTCAGAGGTTAAGAGCACTGGCTGCTCTTGTAGAGGACCCAGGTTCAGTTTCCAGTACCTACATGGTGTCTCATAACCATCTGTAACTCCCGTTCTTGGGGATCCAATGCTGTCTTCTGGCTTTTGTGGGTATTGCATGCATTTGGTGTGCATACATGCAAGCAAACATACATGTCAAATAAAAATAAAATATAGTTCTTACAAAAACAAATTAATAATTGTTAGTAAAAATATAGACAGATTGGGAGTCCTATATATTAATGGTAGGAAAATAAAATATCACCACTATGTAGGACAATATGGATGTTCTTCAAAATTTTTAAAATAGTACTACCATATAATCAAGCAACGCCACTCTTGCATATTTCTCCAAAAGAATTGAAATCAGGGGCTGGAGAGATGGCTCAATGGTTAAGAGCACTGAATGCTCTTGCAGAAGACCCGGGTTCGATTCCCAGCACCCACATGGCGGCTAAGAACCATCTTTAATTCCAGTTCCAGGGGAATCCGATGCCCTCTTCTGACCTCCGCGGCATTGCATGACACAGGTGCACCAACCTACATGCAGACAGTACACTCATACACATAAAAAATAAAAATTAAAAAAAAGAATTGAAATCAGAATCCTGAACAGAGATAAAGATTCTCATCTTCACTGCAATATTATTAACAATAGGCAAGAGAAAGAAGCATCCTAAATGTCTATCATTGAACAAAGAAAATATTGCATAGCTAAACAGAATATTGCTCAGCTATAATAGGGAAATCTTGTCATGTGCTATAATGTGGATGAATATTAAACGAATTATAGAAATAATATAAGCCAGTTACAGAAGAACAAATGCTGCATGGCTCCACCTCTGTGGAGTATGTATACTGGTCCAACTCATAGACTTAGAAAATGGAATGCTGCTGGGGGTGGTGGTGGTACACGCCTTTAATCCTAGCACTTGGAAGGTAGGGGCAGGCGGATTTTTGTGAATTCAAGGCCAGCCTGGTCTACAGAGTGAGTTCCAGGACAGCTGGGGCTACAGGGAGACCCTGTCTCAAAAAAGACAAAAAAAAAAAAAAAAAAAAAAAAAAAGGAATATCAATCACCAGGGGCTAAAGGGGAAAATGAGGAGAAGCTATCTAGTGGATTAGAGAGCTCATTCATACATGATGGAATGTTCTGGACAGCTACTACATAATATTTTGCTTTAAACAAATAATATTGTACTTTACACTTTAAAGAAGTCTTATAAGGATAAATATGTTATTTATTTCTTACCACAAAATGTAGATACATAACCTTCCTTATCTTGGTGGAGGCTCAGTTCTAAAATTTCCACAAAAAAAAAAATGCTTGGAATAGGGAAAAGACACAGTACCTTGCATTATGGATAAAATCCTATCAAGCTTCTGGTTCCTGTGTGCTCAATGGATCTCACAGACCACCAATGCATCATTTTGCAAAAGTAAAATCTGCTTTGCTGAGTTAAAAAAAAATGCTTCACCACTCAAGTCTCTTATGTAAAGTGGTGTAATGATTTGCATATAAACTATATACATTTGTATACTGTAAGTCATTCAGATTATTTATAACATTAACAATATAAATGTATATAGTTGGTATACTGTTTTGTTAAAGTAATAAGACAAGAAAAAATTTACATATTCAGTGCAGTCTCTTCATTAGTGATGGACATTAAACTTAGGGTTTTGTGCATGCTAGGCAAACATTTTATCACTGAGCTATGTTCCTGAGTCCACAGATGCATGTAAATATTTGGGGGTCAAAAAAGCCGGGCATGGTGGCACATGCCTTTAATCCTAGCACTTGAGAGGCAGAGCAGGAAGATCTTTTGAGTTCAAGGCCAGCCTGGTCTACAGAGCGAGTTCCAGGACAGCTGGGGCTACAAGGGAACCCGTCTTGAAAAGACAAAAAAAAAATATTTGGGGGTGGGGGATGGCTGGTGACCAAATAACTGTATAGATCCTTTTCTGTTTGCTGTGATAAAACCACCATGGCCAAGGAACTTATCAAGGAAGCGTTAGGTGAGTCAAATGGATCTATCTTCATAATTACATCAAATAGTCTGCACCAAGGATTATCATTCCTCTTCATGCCACCAGGAGAGCCTTCAGTAACTCTGGGCTTCATTGGGTTGGAGAGCTGGCTCCAGAAACTACCAAGCCCCTAAAGAAATTCATCTTTTGAATTCTGTTTCTCTAGAACCACTTCTGGTACCAAAATCTGTATTAGTCAGGGTTCTGTAAAGAAACAGAAGCAACAGGATGAATATATAGCTATATACAATTTATTGATTTGCTCACGTGACAGAGTTCAAGGAGTCCAACAGTAGCCTCACCACACTGGAGAGGCTGAGAATCCAGGGAACCGCTCAGTCCGCAGGGCTGGATGTCTCAGTAGTCCCAATCTGGTGCTGAAGGCCTGATGGATTCCAGGAGATCTGCCGGTCTCAGTACACGCTGGGATCTGAAGGGTTGCTCACAGCAGCAAGACAAACTCACCAGTGAGAGAGAGGCAAGCTGCAGGAAAAAAGGGACCAGATCCCTCTGGCATGGCCTTTAATACTGCCTGCCAGCAGAAGGTAACGCCCACATTTGGGGTGGGCCATCCGGGTTGAGGTAGTCCAATCCGAAGATCCTTTTTCTCTTATTGTTCCTTAGTGCAGTCAAGTTGACAACCAGGATTAACCATCACAGCTGGAATGTAACTCAGTGGCACAAGTACTTGTCTAGCATGCGGAGTCCCCAGGTCTGATTCCTTGCAGCAGAATAGATATATATTCAGTAAACTAAATGCAGAATATTCTGCATTTAGCTGTCTGAAGATTCAGAATCCACAGATTTAGAGAACCAATTGTAGTCACTCTATATTCACAGTGGTGGTTGCACAATTTTGAGAATATTCTAAAAACCACTTAAAACATGAACTTTATCTGTGAACTTAATATTTTAAAGCTTCTTTCTCACCAAATACAACCAGAGGAAGGTCAGCCTAGAAAGAGAAGAACAAAGTCAGTAGGGAATAAGTTCACCACATTCCTAGAGACAGACCCTAACAAAAGAATGTTATCTTTTTTTAGTTCAAGGGAAGTACAGACAGCTTCTGCGGCATTGATATTTGAAGTACTATACAAAACAGCAATGCCATCTAAGCTGGAGAGTTGTTTTAGGCGGTTCTGATTAAAAATAAAAGGAAAGAGACTTCCAAAAAGTGTGCTATTTGCAGATTTTTTTTTTCTATCCCTCTTTTTTTTCTTTCAGAGTGGCAGGAGTTCAAAGGAGGCATGTGTAGGGTTCCCTGGTTACAGAAAAGCCTTAAACCTCCTAAGGCTAGGAATGTTCTCAGAAATAGCAGCCAGAGAGTGCAGCGGGGCTACCACCGCATAAAGTACACAGGGGCCATAGCTCTGGGCAGGCTGTGAAGTCAGGGAGAGGGATTGCCTGGGTAAAGGCTGCTGTTCTCCGCCCTGAAGGACCTAAGGTAGGACTTGTGTTTGGCCCAGAGAAGTTACAGGCCATGTGGGCACCTTAATGCATACAGATGCAATTTCTGTAGACTTGTACAAAGATGTAATCTGCAGAGCCCATTCTGTGGTGTGCTTGGTAGCTCAAGCAAATGAGAAGGGTAGAAATTCTAATTTTATTCTAATTCCATTCTCTATTCTAATCCATTCTCCTAATTCTATCCTTTTACACCATTGCTTGCAGTTCTCTTTTCACTAGGATTTATTATCCAGAACACCACTGTTAAAAAAACATTTACCACTGAGAGAACATGAGGCTTAACAGAATGTGTTTTCTCTGGTTCCCCTTGTCAATGTTCAGGCCAAAGGAACTGACCTCCACTTGTTCTCCCAATAAAGTAAATAGGTCCTCACCGAAATGACTTTGCCTACACGGGGACTGCATAAATGGCGGCTCTGTGGCAGGGGAAAAGAATGAATAAGGGGACATGTGGTCAGATTTGCTGGCAGCAAGGCGTCTCCTGCATAAGAATACTTCCCACATACTTTCCACCAGGCAGAGATCGATTTTGTCATTGAGCAAGGGCTGTGTCTACCATCTGTCCTCAGCTCCTATCATTTGATCTCATCTGGTCACTGATTGAACAGTCTCTGGGATCAAGCCTGAAAAACCAGAAAGAGACCACACAAGAAGAAATAAGCTCCCCGCAAGGATGACAGTGCTAAACTTGTAAGAGCAGTCAAGAGCTGCTGGGACTTGAGACTTCACTCTCCCTGATGGGAATTAGGGACACAGGAGGGAGGAGGAGAGGACATCGGAAACCATATTCAGCAGGACAGAAGTAGCAGACATAGAAAGCCGCCAGTCAAACTAGAAGCAACTAGAACAACCCAAGTCCTGTTCTACTGCCATCCACAGCCCAGGTAGGGGTAGGAGGTAACTAGATCAGGGTATAGTTCCAGAATCTCCCAGTCTCAACAGTATAAAAGGGTTAACATCTTCTTCTATTTCATCAGTTGGGAGCACAACATTCTCATTCCCCGGGAGACTTTGGTACTCCATAAGAGAAGATCTCCACCTTACCAGCCCTCTTTCATATAAGCCTACCTCACCTAACCTTCCTCCATAAATAAAAGAGGATTACATTACCCAGCATCCTCCAAAATAGAGGCCTCTGTCATGTAACTGTCCCCCACAAAAAGAGGCCTATATCACCCTGCCCTCCTCCATAAAAGGAGACCTGCCTCACCTGGCCCTCCTCCACAGGAGAAGAGACCTGCCTCACCTAGCCCTTCTCTGTAAGGAAGAGGCCGAACTATAGGTTCAGCCATTATGTTTGGACATTTCCCTAACTATCTTCTTGTTAATGTTACAAGCTTTTGGTTCCAGTTCTCAAGTTGGATAAAGCTGAGTTCAAACCTCGACTCTTCTTTTAACAAGCTAAGAGAAGTGAATGATCTTTCTAGAAAGCCTCAAAAACATCTAAGAGTAATCACTAAGTACATGTATGAACTTGGTGTTGAGAGAATTAGGAAGAGGATATAAACATAAGAATCAGCTGGTGGACTTATTTCAAGATGTGTCTTAGGTGAGATTGCACGGGAAGTGCACTGAGTGGTTAGAGGCTTCAAGACTGGCAGGAAAATCTGTTAACAACTTGGAGGCCTAGGGAGCTGAGATGCAGCTCATTGGTAGAGTACTGGTCTAGCATGTATGAACTCCTGAGTTCAGTCCCCAGCACCAAAAATGTAAAATCAGCCTTGGACAAATTCAAGGGGCCTTTAATTAACATTCATCATTCTTGTTTAACATTATTGTTCTTGTTCAGCACAAGGCCCTCCCCCATGGCTCTGCACCACCAATTCCTCCCTGGAGACAAGAAGCAACCTTTTCTCACCAACTCAAAGCACAGAACGTCTGGCTATACCCTTCTCTGGGGACCAAGAGGCCTATATTCTTTAAAGAACTGGGAACATTTCCCTTCAAGGTGATTTCTGTTCCTAACCTGATTGTGAACCAGATGAATCTAAAAGAAGAGGAGGAGGAGGAGGAGGAGGAGGAGGAGGAAGAGGAGGAGGAGGAGGAGGAGGAGGAGAAGGAGAAGGAGGAGAAGGAGGAGAAGGAGGAGAAGGAGGAGAAGGAGGAGAAGGAGGAGAAGGAGGAGAAGGAGGAGAAGGAGGAGAAGGAGGAGAAGGAGGAGGAGGGGGACCCCTCAGATTTAATGTTGGAGTGTCCCTTCTAGTAGAGCGAGCATACCCTGCTATGCTAGCATCCTTAGAGATTGCCCCACTACACTAACAGGCTTGAAGACAATCGCTTCCAGCTTACAGATGGAAAATTGAAAAGAACTCTGCAGCTGCATCTGAAGATGTGTAAATTACTGAGCCTCCTCAAACTTGCTCTACTTGAGAGCTTGCTGCCTCAGGAAGCTAATTCTTCTTCTTTTTACCCATGCTCTGACCTCCAGAGAGATGGTATGCAGCAATCACTTTCATTTTCCAACCCCAGAACCTGCTGAGGATAGGAGGGTGGAAGAGCCATCAAAGGCCAACCAATACTCCTCAAGAGGCCAGCCCTCCAGATTGTCTCCAGTCTTCAAAAGCATTTTTTGCTGTCATCAAGTTGAAGGGAAAAAGAACCCAACCAACTGCAGGCATCATTAGTTCCCATTTACTGAGCATCCAAAGGGTGCATCAGCTTTTAGAGTTGGGTGCTCTCACTAAACCACCTGCTATGACCCTTCCAGGTATATGTGAAAATGACAGCTAGTTAGCTAGCCAGAAGTCTTTCTGCTCATTACTGGGGCACTTAAGGGAATTACCCATTTGTCTAGACCTGGAGGAGGCTGCAGCCAGTGCCAAGCCAAATGGTCTCACTTTTCAAAATTAAAGTTTCTTAGAGAACCATCTCATTTGCACCCTGAAGGCAAATGGTTTCTCCTCCATTCATAGTTATTGTCACATTTCAATGGATAAGGACACTCCAAATTCAGATGCTATTTGGAAGCGCATGCCGTTAACACCTTTGACTAATTCTGACTGCTACTAGACTTGAACTTTACAGAATGATGATGTAATTCAAGCGAGTTGCCACTAGATGGCAGGCTGTACCCTCCTAATGGAGCCCCAGCGCCCCTGATTTTTGCTGCCTGCAGGGTTAAGGGACACAGAAGTGACAAGCTGTGCATGTGCAGGCAGAGGCGTCTCTTCGTTTATTAATATTCCCAGACACAGCTTGAGGAGATCTCGCGTCATTTTAGGGAGCTGATTTGTTTTGGCATTCATTTGCTTTAAAGATGAATAATTCCCTGATCATTTGTCAGGTGAGGCACTTTTAAATTTTAGTTCCTCCCCTCACAGGAGATAAAAAAAAAAAAATCTGCTGAAAGACTCACTGCAAGGGGATACATACATGTGCAGAGTGTGCACCTGCATGTTTGAAATAGAGCAATGCTGTTTTCTAAGGGTTCCAGGGAATAAACAACTTACCTGCTGACAGAATTAATGTTGATGTACATTACTGGATCACACACAAATAAATCAGAGGAATAAAATTATATTGACAATAACTCCCAATGCTGTTTCAAGTTCCAACCATAATTATGATGTTACCCATAAATCCTGCTTGCTCTCCTTTCTAATGACTCAGCTTCCAACGAAAAGATGAGAAAATAACGATGCGAGAATATGTGTTTTAAGGTGTCTGGTAACAGCTTCAAAAAGCCGAAAACAAACAAACAAAAATCTACCACAATTGTTTAGGAGAAGAAATATGTGCTTTTGCCCTTGGAGAATCTGTCAAGGGGAGAAGAAGCTACGGAGGAGAGACAAGCAGGGACTCCTACCTGGGGACTGTTGGCTACACAAACAAAATCATCTAAGTTCTCTTGGACAAAACAGGAAAGTAATTTGGTTGCATCTGGAGCAAGCAGGCTTCAGAGCAATAAGAACCAGATAAGGGAGCAGAGAGAGTTGATAGGGAACATTTTAAACACACAATTAAGATATAATTTCCTTAGGGCCTTCAAAATAACAATAGCTTCCAGAAAGTAGTTAGCATGCAGGCCTGGGGATTACTTCAGCCCATCCTGTTCATAAAGAGACACGCCTGGGTCCACCCACAAGAACCAGTAATTAGATTCTACTACTCCCCATCCCAACCAGTCTTGCTCAGTGACCATTAGCCTCTACCCCAAGGTGCAAGCAGTGATCCAAGAAGGCCATCTACACAGGCCAGGGCTTGCGAAGACAGCAGCAATTAACCTCTCTCCAAGTGAGTGTCTGCCAGGAGGGTTAGTGGGGACAGAACTGTGTGTAGTACATTAAAAAGCATTTACGAACAGAAGGTTAGAAGAGCTTGGGGGAAGAACCTTGTAATGAGTGATGGTTATTAATGACCATTATTATCCTTGTCCTGACCCAAGGACTATTCCTTCAAGATTGTTTACTTAGTATGCAGAACTTAAACTCCAACAGGAGAGGTTCTGAGATTCTGCTGTTAATCCACCAGCATTACAGGGAGAAAATAGCTCCATGAAGTATGTTCTTCCAAAAAACAAATATATATAAATGAAAATTTTAGAGCCCCTCTGTTCAACCAGCAGAGAAATGAATCAATTCTCCATGTGGAGAATCACATAATGATGGGGCATCAGGGCAGGTTTAACATGAATAAGATATTGATCTCCCTGTTACTTGACTCAACTTCATTCCTTTTGGCTTGCCAAAGGCATCTGTAACAACACAGGCTGTGGTCTGGAGGGCTAGTGAGAGCTGCATTTTTCTGGTCTTTTATTTATTCATTAAAGTTTTGAGATAACAATATTTCTGTGGAAAAAAAAAATTCAGAGAAGCCCTCAAGTATGTCTGGTCCTTTTCAGACTAAATAAAGATTGGACAGCTTACTTCAGAGGCATTGGGCAAAGAAGAGACAGGTCATTCTCAGCTTGATTTGTGTTGCCTGTTCAGGTTTCATTTACATTTTATTTGTTAGAGCTTCATAATTCATTAATACAATCCTGCAATGTTTCTAAACCACATTAGGATTATGCCTGAATTAAGAAACAATGTAACCCTCAGCATTCATTTTAAGGCCTAGAACAGAGTTGAACTCAGAACCAAAACTGAACCCAAAGTGAACAGACACCTCTGCCTAGAGCCAGAGCCTGGACACAGAAGTGGGGAGAGGAGGAGATTCTGAACTGGCTGGATGTTTTTGCTTTGTTTTGTTTGTTTTGGGGGGGGGGGTTGTTTCTGTTTTGAGACAGGGTCTTACTATGTAGTTCTGGCTGGCCTGAAAATTGCTATGGAGATCAGGCTGGCCATTAAATCATAGAGATCCACCCATTGTGCCTCTGCCTCCAGAGGGCTGTGCCACCATGCCGGGCCCTGAGTGTGTGTGTGTGTGTGTGTGTGTGTGTGTGTGTGTGTGTGTGTGTGTGTATGTGTGTGTGAATGTATTGTCTGCATGTGTGTAAGTCCACCCATGTTGTGCAATGCCCGATGAGGTCATATTCCCCTGAACTGGAGTTACAGATGGTCGTTAGCCATCATATGGGTACTAGGAATCTAACTTGAGTTAAGAGCCGGTGCTCTTAACCACTGAGCCATCTCTCCAGTCCTGTTTTTGTTTCTTAGACCAAGCTTAATTAAAGATTCCAGAATTTGCTTTGAACTAGCAAAATAAAATGTATCACCATGAAGCCAGGCACAGTGGTTCATGAATTTAATCCCAGCACCTGGGAGGCTAAGACAGGCAGATTTCTGTGAGATCCAGGACAGCTTGGTCTACATAGTTCATTCCAGGCCAGCTGGGGCTATAGGGAGACCTAGTCTCAAAAAGACAGAAAACAATTTATCATCGTGAATGAAAAGGAAAAAAATGAATATTAGCTTGCTAGAGCTGGCTTCCCATTACACAACTGAAATGTCATTCTCTCAGAGTGCTAGAGGCCAGAAGCTGGAGGTAAAGGTGCAAACAAGGTTGACTTTTACAGGCAGAGAGACAATCTTCCACACCTCTTCATTCGCCCCTTGTTGTTCAATGGCAATCTTTGTCATTATTTGGCTTATAGAAACATCACCTCGATCTCTGTCTAAATCCTCTCATGATCTCCCTGTGTATATGGTTATGTCCAAACTTCCCCCCTTTTATTAATCATATTGGATTAGGGTTCATCCCAGTGACCTTACTTTTAACTTGGTTACTTCTGTAAGGATACTCTCTGAACTAAATCATATTCTGAGATACTCCAACATGTCTTAGGTGATATCAAAATTTAATCCTTAATGAGTACTAAGTTTACAGAGAAACAGGTTATACTTTTGCACACTTGAATTATATATGCTGACATAAGTACCTGCAATACAATTTCACTTGTATTCATAAATATGAAAAGTGGGGGCTAGGGCTACGGCTAGTGCCTGGTGAAGTGCCTGCTGCATAATCATGAAGTCCTGAGTAAGAGTCCCAGTACTCACATAAAAAGCAGGGCACGGTGGCCCACATCTGGAATCCCAGCACTGTGGAGGCAGAAACAAGAGGATCCCTGGGGCTAGCTGGCCAGCCAGTTTAGCCTAATTGGCAAACTCCAGGTTCAATGGGAGGCTCTGTCTCAAAAATTAGAGAGCAATTAAGAAAGAGACCCATTATTGACCTCTGGCCTTCACATGCATGTGCATACATACACACCTGCATGCACTCACATACATACACAAAGAAATAAGAGAATTAATTAAAAGGAATATACTTGAAAATGCTTGAGCCACACTCTAGAATATGGCTTTCTATACAACTTTGTCTCTAAATGTCACAGAATTTGTAAATCATCCCTTGAAACCCACTGCCTGAATACCAAATATTCTCATTTCATTTATGTTGCTATGAAAAATACCCTGAACAAAAGCAATTTAGGGGAGGAAAGAGGTTATTTCAGCATCCAGCTTATAGACCCTCATTGAGGGAAGTCAGGGCAGAAACTCAAATGGGTTCCTAGAGGCGGGTCTGTTTGCTGCTCCACACATCACCTCCAGCATCACCTCCAGCAGAGCAGCTCATCCCGCACAGCCAAACAAGCAGGACCATGGAGGATGCTGCTTGCTAGCTGGCTGGCAGGGTGCTTCAGGAGTCAGCTGTCTTTCTCATACAATTCAGGACCCCCTGCCTAGGGATGGAACCACCCACAGTGGGCTGTGCCCTCATACATCAGTAACAATCAAAACAATCCCCTACAGACATGGCCCCAGGCCAAGCAGACCCAGAAACTTCCTCAATAGAGGATCTTCTCAAATGTGCAGATCATAGATTTGAGAGCAAGAGGTAAGGTAGAAGACAGGAGCTCTGGTGACAATTTCATTTGCAATACAACCTTCTGGGAACCTATCACCTACTCAATTCTCACTGCTGTTTACACAGGAACAGCCAAGGAGTATCCAGGTGGCAGGCCCAATTGTTGGTCCAGGAACCCATTCCAGCAGCATGAATGATCAAGTACAAAGTAGGCAAGGTTCATCCCACACTCGGAGAAGAACACTTGTGAGAACCAGTTCTCTCTCAACTAGTAAATATTTTATTTTTAAATTTTTCATAATCTTTACTTGAGGTTTTTAGTTGTTCTGTGTTATCTTCCAGGTCTGATATTCTTTGTTTTGCTTCCTCCATTCTGCTTCTAAGGCTTTTTCCATTCCTTTCCTCTTGATTAGATGAGTGTTTGATTTCCTTTTTCATTTCCTCTTCTGATTTCTTTAGTATTTCTACTTCCTTTTGGAGCTTCTCAGTCTCTTCCTGTAGCTCTTTGTTTTGATGGTTGGTTTCCTTATCTTTTTCAGCATGGGATCTTTTCAGTGTTTCTACTTCCTTCCAGAGTTTGTCATTCTCTCTCTCTAGGTCCTTCTTGAGTTCTTCATTCTCTTTTCTTAGTTCTTTGCTCTTTATAATCTTGTAGTTCTTTAAGTATGTTCACAATTGTGTTTCTGATATCTGTGTCGTGGGCCATCCCCAGGGGGATCCCACTGTAGGAATCTTCCATAGGGGTGGTAGAGCTTGGTGCAGGATTATCTTGCCCCTTTCCCGTGTTGTCTCTTCTTCATGTTCCTGGCATATGGGCTTCACCTTGCCTGTATTACAATGTGAGTTCCAAATGCCTCTTCACTGTGTTGAAGGCTTGCTTTGCTTGCCTCCTTCAGATGCCTTTGTAATTCCAGCTGCCCCCTGGTACCTGCACTTCAGCTTCAGCTGGTCTTGGGAGATCTCAGATCTCAAGACTCACACAACCCTACCTTTTATACCAGCTGGGAGGATAACTCCACCCCCACAGCCACAAAAGCCAATTAAGCCAAAGACAACTGGATTAACTAGATTAAGTCAATCAACACTCAGCCTTGCTGAAGTACCCAGTTCCTACCTACCTTCTTGCGCTTCAGCTGGTCTTGGGAGATCTCCTCAACTAGTAAATACTTTAAATGAGTTCAGGAACTCAGCAGTAGGAGGAGTTTTTATAGAGTTTCCAAATAACTATTGGACCTGCTGTTCTTGGCATTTCCTGCAAGACCTTGTCCAGCTGTGGAACTTATTACAGAGCTTTGCTGATGAACATTGTCTTCTTGCAGGCCAGAGGTTTACAACCACTTGGGGAAGTTTGAACCTTTGGATATTGCTCCAGCATGTCCTCCCAGAGAGGAGCTTGGAAAACTTATGGAAAAGCACCAAAAACCACAGAGGAAAAACCCCAGAAGACTGGGGTATTGCATCTAATGGGTAGATGAAGTCAAACCTCATAAGGCAAAAATAGTGTATGATCACAGAAGACAGTGGCTAGCCACCTTGGCTCCCTCACTCCATCTGGGATAAATTTAGCAATATTTTTTACCTTGTCACAGAGTTTGTCAGTGGCATAAGCTCCAGTCTCCAAGTGGTGACTCACTTGATAACACCATTCACTAGCTGACATCCCTTCCCTGTCTCATGTTCCCTTTTCTGGCTGGTATGCCTTATCATCACTTCTCCAGTGAACTATCTCTCGAAGAGCCCCTCCCCCACAACCTGCTGGATCACATCTTTTCTGTTTCACTAAAGTGTAAACCAAAGTTCAAGCATAGGTTTGCTAAGAAATCTTCAGGACACAGCACAAGACCAGCATATGCCCCGCTGGGCGAGCAGACTTCACCCGTGCCCTGCAGAACGCCAACCTGCAAAAGAACAGGTGAGGCCTGCCTTCCTGGGGGCTTTGGGCGTCCCTGTGCCACGTGAAGGCCTGGCATCACCCAGAACCTTCCAACCTTTCGGTCCCAGAGTGTGATGTGGGCGGAGTTGTGCACCACACAGCACAAGACCAGCGTGCACCCTACTAGGCAAGCTGACTTCACCCCTGTCCTGCAGAACACCAACCTGCAAAATACCAGCCTAGGGAAACAGTGGTGCAGAGGATCTAGCTGTGAAGCCAAAGTTGAGGCTCCAGAACCCAAAGAAACAAATAAACAAACAAATCCACATGCCAAAGACACACACACACACACACACACACACACACACACACACACAAATGGGAAAAGCTCATAATAAATCCACACCGAACTCTACCAACCCTACAGAAGACTTCTACAATGAGATCTCCCTGGAAGGAAACCAAAACACAATTGTGGACATATTTAAACAAATCAGAGAACTAAGGGAAGAGAATGAAAAACTCAAGAAGTACCAAGAAGGTGATAATGACAATTGTTGGAAAGAACTAAGGGGAGAGATTGAAAAACTCAAGAAGGACCTAGAGGGAGATAATGACAAATGTTGGAAAGAACTAAAGGGAGAAAATGACAAACTCCAGAAGGAAGTGGAAACACTGAAAAGATCCCAGACTGAAAGGGAAAAAGAAATGACCAACGAACCAAGGGCCCACAAGATGAGAATGATAGGCTCCAGAAGGAAGTGGAAACACTAAAGAAATCACAGGATGAAATGAAAAAGGAAATTGAGCACTTATCCAATCAACAGGAAAGGATGGGAAAAAGCCTCAGAAGCAGAATAGAAGAAGCAGAAAAAAGAATATCAGACCTGCAGGATAACATAGACCAACTAGAATGCTCAAGTAAAGATTATGAAAAATTTTTAAAAACACAAGAGTGGAACCATGAAAAAAACCAAATCTCCACATCACAGGCATAGAGGAAGGAGAAGAATGCCAAGACAACACTATTGACCAGATCTTCAACAGGATAATAGACAAAATTTTCACCAAACTGAAAAAAGAAAAACCCGTACAAATACAAGAAGCACATAGAACACCAAACAGACAAGACCAGAAAGGGAATTCCCCATGCCATATACTTGTTAAAATACTAGATGCTAAAAACAAAGACAAAATACTGAAAGCCACAAGAGAAAAACAACAAATTACATATAAGGGGAAACCCATCAGAATCACAGCTGACTTCTCAGTGCAAACTATGAAAGCTAGAAGGTGGACCAAAGTATTCCCAGTACTAAACAACTTTAGATGCCAACCCACACTACTATATCCAGCAAAAATGTCAATCATAGTTGAAGGAGAAAGAACCACCTTTCATGAAATGAACAAGATGAAAGAATACATGTCTAAGAAACCAACACTTCAGAAAATCCTCAAAGCAATCCAAAGAACAGAGGAAAGAAGCAACTATCCCTAAGCAGTTAAAGAGAGAAAGCAACAAAATCATAACAGAGGTAAATATAAACCTAGACCAAGAATGCAAACAAAAAATAAGGTAAAAGAAACAATACCTCTGTCAATAATAACCTTAAATACTAATGGTCTAAACTCCCCCAATCAAAAGGCATAGACTGGGAGAATGGATTAGGAAACTGAACCTTTCTATATGCTGTCTACAAGAAACCCATCTCACCCTCAAGGACAGACACCACCTTAGAGTGAAAGGACGGAAAAAATATTCCAAGCAAACAGTACCAAGAAACAAGCTGGAGTGGCTATTTCTAATATCAGACAAGATAGATCTCAAAGTAAAATTAATCAGAAGAGACAAAGAGGGCCATTACATCCTTGTCAAAGGAACAATGAACCATGAAGACTTCACAGTCCTAAATGACTATGCACCAAACTCTGGTGCACCTAACTTTATAAACACAACTCTGCAGGACCTCAAGACACAGATTAATCCTAACACATTAATAGTGTGAGACTTCAACACCCCACTGAGCTGCTTGGATAGATCAACAGGACAAAAAATAAACAGAGAGACATCAGAACTGAACAATACAATACACCAAATGGACCTCACAGACATCTACAGAATATTCCACCCAAACACCAGAGAATATACTTTCTACTCAGCACCTCGCAGAACATTCTCCAAAATTGACCACATACTGGGGCACAAAAGGAACCTTAATAAATACAAAAGGATAGAAATTATTCCATGCATTCTATCAGACCACAATGCAATAAAGCTCAATATGAACACCAGAATAAGTCCAACTAGCTACAAGAACACATGGAGACTAAACAACACAATCCTGAACAATGAATGGGTCAGGGAAGAAATAAAGAGTGAAATAAAAGTATTCATGGAACTGAAAGAAAAAGAGAGTACAACACAACAAAACCTGTGGGATACTTTGAAAGCAGTCTTGAGAGGGAAATTTATAGCCCTAAGTGCCCACATCAAAAAACACAAAGGGAATTGCTTGTGCTTCATCAGTAGGAATAAAAGGTTATTCCTGGATAAACTGCCAACCCATGAAAGGAAACAGCCTGAACTGATCAGAGTCCAAAACGACATCTCCAGAGAAAGTAGACTGCTTTTCTTCTTGCCCACTCGTGTCCCTTTTCTAAAGCCTAGGGAACAATCTGTAGAAGAGGGGCATGGTAGAATGTAAGGGCTACAATTGGGGTGAATTGTGAAACTACAGCAATATAGACTGGACTCTTATTTGATCAACATGATAGTACATATAAGCTCCTCCAGCTGGACAATGGTGGCCTCGGGCTATATAAGTTTGGGCATAGCTGCTTGCAAATTGGTTTTATATGAAGGGTTCTTGTATTCATTACTTATTATTTTTTATTTAAAAAATAAATAAATAAATAAAATAACACAAAGGGAACAAATAAGCAATTTAACACTGCAGCTAAAAACACTTGAGAGACAACAACGAATGAACCCTAAACCCAACAGACAGGAAGAAATAACAAAAATCAGAGCAGAAATCAATGAAATAGAAACAAAGAAAACAATACATAAAATCAACGAATCCAAAAGCTGGTTCTTTGAAAAAGTAAACGAAATAGACAGACCTCTAGCCCAGTTAACCAAAAAAAGAGAGAGCAACTCCAAATTAATAGTATTCATGATGAAAGGGGAAACATCACAACAGACAAAGAAAAGATCCAGACAATCATACGGGAATACTTCAAAAATCTATACTCCACTAAATTTGAAAACCTAAGGGAAATGGATGAATATCTGAAATCCTGGTAACCAACAAAGCTTAACCAAGAAGAGATTGACAGTTTAAACAGACCCATAATTTTTGAGGAAATTGAAGATGTAATTAAAAACCTCCCAACAAAAAAAAGCCACAGGCCAGATGGTTCCACAGCAGAATATTCTATAAAGCATTTAAAGAGGTCCTACCATTGCTACTCAAACTGTTTAGAAGGATACAAACAGAAGGAATTTTCCCAAACTCTTTCTATGAAGCCAGGTATTGGTATACCAAAGCCAGGCAAAGATGCAAGCAAAAAAGAAAGCAAAAGACCCATCTCACTAATGAACATAGATGCAAAAATTCTCAACAAAGCAAATCGCATACAGACCCACATCAAAAAGATCATCCATCATGATCAAGTTGGATTCATACCAAAGATGCAGGGATGGTTCAACATATGTAAATCAATAAATATCATAAAACACATAAATGGACTGAAAGACAAAAACCACACAATCATCACACAATCATCTCAATTGATGAGAAAAAGCCTTTGACAAGATCCAGCATTCCTTCATGTTTAAATTCCTAGAGGGAATAAGACTGAAAGGAACAGTCCTCAACATGATCAAAGCCATATATAGCAAACCCACTGCCAACATCATCCTAAATGGAGAAAAATTGGAACCATTTCCCTTAAAGGCAGGAACCTGGCAAGGCTGCTCTCTATCACTTCTCTTCAACATAGTGCTTGAAACACTTGCTAGGGCAATAAGACAAGAGAAGGAAATTAAAGGAGTATTAATCAGAAAAAAAAGAAGTTAAACTATTCCTTTTTGCAGATGATATGATAGTTTACCTAAGGGATGCTAAAAACTCCACCAGAAAACTTCTAGAAATGATTAAGATTTTTAGTAAAGTGTCAGGCTACAAAATTAACCTAGAAAAATCAGTAGACTTTCTTTACACCAACAATAAACAAGTGGACAAGGAATATAAGGAGACCTTCCCACTCACAATAATCTCAAAAATAATAAATTACCTGGGAACAAACCTAACCAAAGCTACCAAAGACCTCTACAACAAAAATTTTAAACCCCTGAAGAAGGATATTGAAAATGACATCAAAAGATGGAAAGACCTCACATGCTCATGGATTGGGAAAATTAATATAGTAAACATGTCCATTTTACCCAAACTGATATACAGATTCAACGCAATCCCAATCAAAATCCCTATGAGCTTCTTCACAGACTTGGGGGAAAAAATCCTTAAATTCATATGGAAAAACAAAAGACCCCAAATAGCTAAAGCAACCCTGAGTGAAAAATGCAATACAGGGGGGATTGCCCTACCAGACTTCAAACTATATTACAGGGCCATAGTCATAAAGACAGCCTGGTACTGGCACAAAAACAGACCATTTGGCCAATGGAACAAAATTGAAGATCCAGACTTGAGCTCATACAATTTCAGCCACCTCATATTTGACAAAGGGGCAAAAAACCTTCAATGGAGGAAGGGTAGCATCTTCAGCAAATGGTGCGGGAGAAATTGGATCATCATCTGTAGAAGAACAAAATTAAACCCCTACCTCTCACCCTGTACAAACATCAACTCCAAGTGGATCAAAGATCTCAACGTGAAGCCTAAAACCCTGAAGGTGATAGAAGAAAAATTTAGCAACAACATATAAGACATAGGCATAGGAAAAGACTTTTTTTTTTAAATTTATTTCTGTATGTGTATGAATGTACTGTCTGCATGCAGGTCTGTGCACCCGTGTCGTGCAATGCCGCGGAGGTCAGAAGAGGGTGTCGGATTCCCCTGGAACTGGAGTTCTCCTGGAATTGGAGTTTCAGACGGTTCTCAGCTGCCATGTGGGTGCTGGGGATCGAACCCGGGTCCTCTGCAAGAGCGGTCAGCGCTCTTAACCGCTAGGCCATCTCTCCAGCCCAGGAAAAGACTTTCAGACAGCAGCCACACAGGAAGTAAGGTCAACAGTTGACAAGTGGTATCTCATAAAACTCAAAAGCTTCTGTACAGTGAAAGAAACAATCAAGGAGGTGAAGAGAAAACCCACAGAGTGGGAAGAAATCTTTACCAGTGACACATCTGACAGAGCATTAAAGTCAAGAATAAATAAACTACTCAAAAAACAAAGAAGTAAGAAGACAAATGAACTACTCAAAAGATGGAGTAAAGAGCTGAACAGAGTCTTCACCAGTGAGGAATTAAAGATGGCTGAGAAACATCTTAAAAAGTGTTCATCATCATTAATAATTAAGGAAATGCAAATTAAAACCACTCTCAGATATCATCTCATTCCAGTAAGGCTAGCTAAGATCAAGAAAACAAAAGACAACAGATGTTGGAGGGGTTTTGGGGAAAGGGGAACACTCATCCACTGCTGGTGGGAATGTAAACTTGTACAACCACTATGGAAAGCAGTGTGGAGAACCCTTAAAAGACTCGGAATGAGCCTACCACCTGACTCAGTCATACCACTCCTGGATATATACCCCAAAGACTCATCCTACTGCAAAGATACATGCACATCCATGTTTATTGCAGTTCTCTTCACAATAGTGAAGTGCTGGAACCAACCCAAATGCCCCTCAACAGACGAGTGGATGACAAAAATGTGGTACATCTACACAGTGGAGTACTATTCAGTGGTAAAGAAAGATGGCATCATGAACTTTGCAGGTAAATGGATGGAGCTCAAAGCCATTATGCTGAGTGAAATAACACAGTCCCAGAAAGACAGAGAATGGTTTCCTTCATTTGTGAATGCTAACATCAAATCCCCCAGATGAAAGGCAAGCTGAACGACATTATGGTTATATTTCTGTTTATCTGAAAGCAACTATGCTATTATAATGTGAATCTCTCAACGGGCTCTAGAATCCACCCACCAATTATTTTCAGACTCTGTAATTACTGTATATGGGTGGAGAGTATGTATCCATATTTTAGAATAACATAAAATTAATGGAGGAAAATGTGAATTCCTAAACACAAAAAAAGACTGAGAGAAAGATGCAGGACAGTTATGGCAGAATGCATGATCTGGGATGAGGTAGGGTGGAGTGGGGGTAAGGGAAAGGGGAATATGCCTGAACTGAATTGAAAAGTGGTGTATGAAATACACAAAACATCAATTTTAAAAAGACAAAAAAAGAGAAATCTTCAGCACTGTAAGATAGGAGGAAATGGAAGAAGCAGAAGGCAGTATCTGGAAGAAAAAAAAAGTGGCAAATGAGGACTTGGCTGGCTCTCTTTGGCTCCTTTGTGGACTAAGCCTGGCCTTGGGTGGCTTCTACCACATTCTGGATTTTTCCAAGTCTACCTTTAACCCTGTGAGATCTAACTTCCCTTCCTGTGCTGGGACCATCAGTACAGTTCATGACACCCATGTGGTCCTGGAGTCCCCACTGCAGGAATTAGGTACACTGAGCTGTTTTGGATTTTATGTCTTTTTTTTCCATTGGTTCAGATCCAGAGGTCACATACTATGATTAATTGGAACTTCCAAACAATGGTCATCTCTAAATAATCTGCTTTCATAGTGGAACAGTGGAAGGACCACTTCCCATTATTTCCAAGAGTATTCTGTGGCTTTGTTTTATGGAGAAAAGATCAGATGGTCAACCCAGGAACAAATTGGCGGCAGCAGATGGCAAGAAACACAGCACAGTTCTAGCTACAGACATCTCTCTCACTCATTTAGTGAAGAATAGCTCCTCACCTCCTCAAATCTGCTACTCCTAGAAAGGAGATTTACCTTTGTAGCACAGGAAAGAGAATTACCTGTGTGTTTTTAGTCACATTGCTTTGCCTCTCAGAGCTGAAGAGAGATTGTCTCTTTCCTCCTTTCTTTTTTCCCCAATCTATATTGCAAGATCCCTATGGACAAACATGCTTTTCTCTGCCAAGTGTCTGACTCCCAACTGATCCCATGCTGCAGCCAGACTGTGAAGGGTCTTACACTCATACCCATCTCCACTGACATAGGTAATAATCAACTCCTCCCAGCTCCAGGTCTTGATGCTGTTACATACCCAGAATCTGCAACACATAGAGCATCTTACTTTAATTCTTTCAGTCTAACAGCTATTGCCCCACATTCCCTTGAAGATGTGTAACTATAAATAATATCCAAGACACTCTTTCTTATGTCTGCAGAAGCAAGATCCTCAGAGATCCAGAGAAGACCCCCATTAACAAGCAAGTCCATGAGATAAGAGCCGCAGGGAGCTAGAAGAAGTAAGTGACCATGTAGCAGGACCCGTCTGGGAAAACAGAATGTTGTACTGTGCCACCTGAACAGGACAGAGAGGCAAAGGTAGATAGAAGCGCCAGGCCCACCCTCAGACCTGGGCTTTTAGAAATTCATTTCTATGGAAAAGTGAGAATGTTTTCACAATGAGACCACGTGGAACATCTGTTTCCAAGCCCGGGCCATTGGCTTACTTAACTCCACTGGAACTGATTTATAGACTATAAAGGGAGTCTACTAGATGGTTAGAGGGAGTTCACTGTCATGGATTCACCGTCACACTCTGTAACCTGACACTCAAGGAATGCCACCAGGCCTACCACTGGGACAGCTCTCCAGAGAGGGACCCACAGCAGAAAGGTTGGAGTAACCACAACAATTCTGAGATAAGGGAAAAGGAAACTAACCCTCTCTCCCTGCTTTGTGAAATAGAAATAAGTCAAATTCAATAGAGCAATGTTTTATCTCCAAGGTAATATTCACTGTCACTATGATTTCAGTACCCAATGCTGATGTCCCCCTGGCCTGGAGTTCTGTCACCCTTACCAACAATTAGACATTGAGGCTTGGTAGTAGTCTTAGAATATGATTCTCTGCCTAGGTGTATTTATTTGTGTTCATATCTTAACTTTGTCCTGGTGATAAGGACTCTGGACTATGAGGTAGTACCCTGGGTTTGGTCTTGATCCAGCATTCAAAAGATAGATATTAAAAGGGAAATTTTTTACCTATTCTAGCAATCTTCTCTGCTTTTGAAAATAGATGGATAAACCAAGACATCTCTCAGGTTTCTGCCATTCCCTAAAATATCTCTACTCCTATTCATTTAAAGATATATAGTGGCTTAATTGCTTGCATAGGCCACGTTCAGGAAGTAGGATAAAAGAGGTAGATAGCAAAGAATAACACCATTTTGAAGATACCATTAAAAAGTAATTTATATTTCAAGACTTCCATTCTGACATCTTGGAAAGCCTGAAAGAAATTCCTTCCTTTATCTGGTTGCCAGACAACCTTTCTATCCAGGCTTTCATTTCTCTCTTTATAAAAAGAAATAAAAATCTGGCTTTCGATACCTGGTTAAGAGTAAAAGCTGACTTCAGGTTTCCCTTAGCAAAAACACGAACTACGATTGTTCATCAGTAGTTTGACTGAAATTGGAAGAATTTAAGGAGCACATTCAGAGACAGCTGATGAAACTAAAAATTGTCAAGAGATACAGGAGGCTAGAAGATGCTGCAGAAGAGGCACCTAATTAAATAGTGTTTTGTATTTAGTGATTCTCTATTTTGCAAAAATATCTTCCCAAATGGTCTTTCATTCTCATATTAGCCTTTGCCTATGAAGGGAGGATCATCTCTTTTTAATTCATGAGCAAATTGTATCCAAAAAGGTAATTTTTCTTCATTTCTTGACCTAAATCATGACAGAGGTTTAAGCCAAGTCTCTTGAGAAGAATGGGTTCAATGACCTCTGCATCCCTTCCAGTGAGTGTCCGGAGCCCAAGTTTCCAGCCTCCCTAGCTCAGGCCTCTGGGCAACTTTCTGAGCCAGCACAGAGGGAGATCAAGAGGCAACAAGCAGATAAGGCAGCACGGCACCAGGCAGGAAACCCAGGATGACTTTTGGAAAGAAAAAGAGAATCTTATTTCCCTTGGCTCAAGCCCTTGCCCAGCTCCTGAAAGAACATTTGCTATAGGGAAACTAGAGCTTTACCTGGTTAGAACTTGGTGCAATATTTCAGAAAAAAAAAAAAAAAAAGAAAAGTTTATTCTTAGGACTCTTAAATTAGAATTCAGCCAACTTAGCATTGTGATTATATTTTGGATCCTTAACCTCATGCTGCCAGTTATAGGATTA
Source organism: Rhizomys pruinosus (assembly GCA_009823505.1). NCBI lineage: Eukaryota > Metazoa > Chordata > Mammalia > Rodentia > Spalacidae > Rhizomys > Rhizomys pruinosus. The sequence continues at coordinate 2,503,299 of VZQC01001310.1, read as the reverse complement.
AAGACCACCTAGCATACTATAATCTATTTGTTTGTATGTGCATGTTGAATCTGCCTATAATCCACTGAGGGCAAAGATTGATGATGCATTCAAGATGTTTCAAGCAGGCAATGAATGCTTAATCTAAAAGGTTATTGGTTTATTATGCCAAGAAACATCAGGGTTCCATCCAAAGCAGAGCAGAGGAAACTGCCTTCAGCCTAGAGCACCTAAGAAGCCAGGCACCATGATGCTGTCCATCCTGATCCTTCATCCCTGGAACCTGCCTCATTATGCAAGAACATAGGCATCCAACCCAAGCCTTTGATAGAAAAACATTTCCATGGGCTGGAGAGATGGCTCAGCAGTTAAGAGCTCCGACTGCTCTTGCAGAGGACCGGGGTTCAATTCCCAGCATCCACATGGCGGCTAAGAACCATCTTTAAGCCGGGCATGGTAGCCCACACCTTTAATCCTAGCACTTGGGAGGCAGAGGCAGGAGGACCTCTGTGAGTTAAAGGCCAGCCTGGTCTACAGAGTGAGTTCCAGGACAGCTGGAGCTATAGGTGTAAAGTGACGTATGATGCAATAGTAGAGCAGAAGTCAGAGGTGGGTACCCCACTATTCCTGGACGATATCTCTGCCTCCACATGCCCAGCAGGCCAGTAATTTCATTTTCCTGCCACGTCTTGCTCCTCTTTTTTTCCACTGTATATGTAATGTCTTCTTCATGGCTTACACATTCCATATAACATTTGGCCAGTAGAAAATGCACTTTGCATGCATTTGCAAATAGACCATCGAGGCTTAATCTTGGCTGGGTTCCCATCACAACACCTTTTTCATTCCCATCCAAAACACACAAATCTGAGCCCTGGAGACATTGAGTAACTGGCATATTGGCCCAGTTAGAGAATAGTATAACCCAGGTCTTCAAGCATTAATTCAACCTCTTTTGTTTTTTTACTACATAACTCCTTGCTGAAAACCCACAGTGGTATCCCGTGCTTAGCATACCAAAGTTAAGTGTTTCTCCTCAGTCTTTCCACACTTCTATCATGCACTCTGCTGGACAAGCACACCTGCTGATCATCCCCTTATCCCTTGTATGGACAAGCATAACAATGCTATTCTGCCTCTTTTTACAAATTTATTCCTTATAAATTTGACCCCACCTCCTCCAGGAAGCCCACTCAAACTAGAACCACTTCACTTATGTTATTCTGTAGGCACACATACCCTCGGTATTTCTGTGTTATTATTCTTGTCATGTAGAGCTAAGTTCACACTGGCCTACAGATTATGGGCACTGAATAAAGGTTTGTTGAGGGATGGACAAAGGAATAAGTACACCGTGTGGATTCCATCCACAAGCCATCTCTCAGTGTGCCACTCGATGTGCTCCCATTGTCACATGCTCCTCATTCTTCCCGTGACCACCCCCCCCCAATGATCTGAAGGTTTCCTCTCCTTCCATCCTCCCTCTTGTCAAACTTCACCATGACACCTAAGTGAATTTTCTGGAAAAAAGCTGATCACCTCACCCATTCTTCATGATTCCTAAGAGCCTCTCAGACAAAATCAAAAGCTTTTAGAATAACATTCAAGGCTCTTCATAATCAAGTCTCAAACAAACTTCACTTTCCACTATTGAGATAGCCATGTTCAAGTTTAAAATCCTTCAAGCACATGCTTACATTTCTGAGTCTTCTTCATGCTGCTTCTCTTACTAACACCAAGGGCTCTACCTTCTTTCTCTCATGATCTTTTACTAGTGTTTAGGGCCTTATTGCAAAAGCCACAACCACTGCAACAGCCTGGCCAGCTGCCCTGCCCAACCCCAAAGCTAGCCCTGCCCTTCTCTGGGCCCTCCTGGCTCAAGTCCACCCACACTGAGTACAGCGCATTGTCATTGCATGTCGATCAGCCTTGCTTTGCCTTTGCAAGTCTCTTGAAAGTAGGACCAAATGTTCTTCTCTTTTACATCAGAGCCCCATTACAGGGCTTAGCTTCTAGGATGCTCTCAGTGCTGCTGATTAAGTGAACAAAGCATCTTGCTCACACAGTGTTAATTTGCATTCATTCTGAATCATACACGTTAGAGCTGAAAGAAATAATAGAAAATATCTTTTCTAGCTTGCTCATTTTGCAAGTGAGGAAACTTCAACCCACAAGGATTTAGTGATTTTCTCAAGATCATAAAGAGGCACATAGGGGCACTGACCTCTAATCATCTGATTCCTACCATCTTCTACTTTATCATACATATAAAGTCATGATACTGGGGCTGGGGAGATGGCTCAGTTAGTCAAGTGCCTCTGTCTAGGCATGAAGAGCTGAGTTTGGATCCCCAGCACCCACATAAAAAATGCCCAGTGTAGTCATTTGCATCTGTAACCTTAGCACCAGGAATCAGAGACAAGTGGATCCCTCAGACCTCACTGACCAAGCAACCTAGCCAAATGGCGAATTCTGGGTTGAGTGAGAGACCCTATCTCAAAAAACAAGATAGAGAGTGAGTGAAGGCTCTCAGTGTCAACCTCTGGCATACACACACACACAGACAAAGTCATGAAACCAAAGAACAGAGGTGCTTAACTCATGGTTTTGTTTTAGTTTTGGTTTGGTTTTGCTATTTTTGAGACAGGGTCTCCCTGTAGCTCCAGCTATCCTGGAACTTACTATTAGACCAGGCTGGCCTTGACCTCACAGAGATCTGCCTGCCTCTGCCTCCCACGTGCTGGGATTAAAGGTGTGTGCTTCCATGCCAGACAACAACTCATGGGTTTTTATTGTTGCTGTTGTTGTTTAAAAAGAGTTGCTTCTTTCTGTTGTATATCCTATAGGCTCTGCACCATCATTTGATTCATGTACAGCCAACCCTGTGGCATTTGCAGATTGTGGCCTGCTTGGCAGTTGTGCACTTGGCTTTCAATAACATTTTGAAATGCATTTAGTGATCTGATTTAGTTGGTTTAATTTTTTTAATTATTCAGAGCCACTGATGCCCCCTGAAAACTCCTTTCTTAAGACTGTGTCTTTTGAAAGAGTTAAATGAAATGATTGCAGACACTAATATCCTGACACCCAAGAGTTCTCCAATGAATATAGACACCAGTGTCTAGCGCTTCCACGTGGATTTTGTCTCACAAAACAATGCGGAGAATAACTTTTACTTCTTAGATGGGAAAGTCAAAGAATGACGGTAATAGCCATCATCTTTGTAATAACAGACTTGTGGTGATGAAAATGGGGCACTCAGATTCTTCTAGTTTTCAATCCTCTACAACACCCTGAACAAAAAGAAATGCTCAATTTCAGGGGGGAAAAATCTGAATGAGCTGAGGCGTTACTCTTCAGAGCTTTGCAGAGCAATGTGTCTTTTCGATCGTCACTCATCACCATCATTAGCATCAGCTTGCATTCCTCTACAGAAAGCCAGTGTCTTAAAAGGTTCCAAGAATTTTATTCAAATAAATACACAACAAAGATTTTTTTTCAATCACCTACCAAAGAAAGGGAAATGACCACTTTAGTGAGACTGAGGAGCATTTAGCAGTTCGCAGCACGCTGATGTATGCATGGTCTGTAAGCAAGGTGGTTATATTGTGCTATTGCTGATACACTCTGTTCTAACCCCCTTTGTCCTGCTTATGGTTAAAACAGGCTTCAGTAGTCACATTACTGTCATTTTGTGCTATCTCAAAGTTAAATCATAATGAGCTTTGAGATTGTTAGTTGTTTTTCTCTTATTTCTGCAGAAATGCAGGCTCCTTTTTCATTTTGGAGGATCTGAGCCTCCAAGTTTCTATGATTGCCTCTCACGCCTTCTCTTTTCTTTTATTCTCTTCTCTTCTTTGGCTCAAAAAGCAAACTCATTACCAAGCCAAATGTGTAAGCCTCCCACACAGAATCTGGAGGAGAAAGATTTCCCATTTAATACAGATGAGCCATTTCAGAGGCTAGCAGAGGTCCGGGGCTTCTCTAGCCCATGGGGCATGTCAAATATGATCCCCACTGAATGTGGGGCTGTATCTTTGGGACTGAACAAAGTCACCGACATGGAAAAGCAGCCACTTCTGCTACAAATAGTCATGATTTAGCATTAAAATGACAATGGTGATAACAAGTATATAAACAGTGTATGCCAGACCCCATACACATACACACACACACACACACACACACACACATACACACACACACACACTCACAGAGCACTGCACTATCAACCTGATTATTCATGAAACATTAATCAATTTTGCAAACATTGCTGTCTTTGCAGGCAATTCTCTTTCCCAGTCTCTCAATTTTAAAAACGCAACTGTTAAAGCCTTCCTTCACTAGCCTAGGTAAAACTGTCCCTAGTTGTCTACGTACTCCCAGGTCACTTTATTGTAAACAATATGTTACCATTTCTTGTCAGAATATACATTTTTGGAAGGCAGAACCTCAATCTTACATTCTTTGGCATCTCTACAACCTGTTTCATACTAAATGTTCAGTAACTTAAGGTTACGCAAAATTGATCTCACACAAAAGTTGACCCTAATAGTTTTATCATACAAAGTGATATCAAACAGGAGGGCTCTATGTGATCAGTAATTGGGACTTGCTTTAAATGAACCTTGCTCATGGGGTGGGGAGGGGGGAAGAAAGGGGACTATTGGTCTTGATGTTTAAAATTTTTATTCTTATGTGTAGGAATGGTTTGCCTACATGTATGTAAGTGCACCACATGTCCTCAGTGCCCATGGAAGCCAAAAGAGGGCATCAGATTCTCTGGAACTGGAGTCAAAAACAGTTGTTGGTGGCCACGTGGGTCCTGGGAACTGAACTCAGGTCCTCTGGAAAAACAGCCAGTGCTCTTAACCATGGAGCAATCTCTCCAGCCCCTATTTTGAGAATAATTTTTTTAAAGATAGGTTTCACGTAGTCTCAGACGTGCAACAGATGACAGCTTTGAACTCCTGATTTTCCTACTTCTACTATCCAAGTGCTAGGATTAAGGTATGTGCAACCACACCCAGCCCCCTTTAACAATCATTTTCAATAACCTGAAACCTATACTACCTTTATTTTTTTTTTACCTTTCTAGACACGGTCTCCCTGTAGCCCCAGCTGTCCTGGAATTCACTCTGTAGACCAGGCTGGCCTTGAACTCACAAAGATCCACCTGCCTCTGCCTCCCAAGTGCTAGGATTAAAGGCGTGTGCCACCACGCCCGACTGACCTTTATAACCCAACCAATATAACAGATGTTAACTCCATCAGTCTTCTAAAATTTATAGGAGTTAACACATCTGCAAAACTTTTCAACCAACTATTACTTCTTTAGGACTGGCCAACAAGAGTATATTATAGCAAGATAACATTTTCCTTCTTAGTATAAAATAAAACAATCCACAAAAAATAGTTTTAGCTGGGTGTGGTGGCACTCATTTGATCAACTTGATTGAACATACAAGCCCCCCCCTGCTGGATGGTGGGACCCATGAGCTGTGTGGGTTTGGGCACAACTGCTTGCAAATTGTTTTTACATGAAGGATGCTTGTACTCACAAATTATCACTTATTGTTAAAAAAAATGAAAAAACAAAACAAAAAAGCAGAGAAAGATGCAGAAAATTTACGGCAGAATGCATGATCTGGGATGGGTAGGGGTGGGCTGGGGGGAAGGGAAGGGGATATATGCCTGAACTGAATTGGAAAATGTTGTATGAAATACACAAAGCATCAATAAAAAAATCTTTTTCAATAATTAAAATAGAAATACAAATGCTTCAAGTAAAAAAAATAGAAAACCTAGAATGTGTTTCCTTCTCAGTTCTCAGACGCAGAAGATAAAGAACAGTAGCTCTTTGACAGTGTTTCTCATTTGAGATGCTAAGGACCTAAAAATGTTCTTTAATTAGTTTTCTTCCTAATTCTGGGTGGCAGGACCATATGGCTACCCATTCATTTAAAGATGGATAAAATAAACCACAGAGGGTTAAATGATTTTCTGAAATCACCCAAATCACCACCTTCTGCCAGTAAGAAAAGTAGTAATCATTTATTAGCATTTACTGAGTGGCAGACAGAATGTGAGGAATTTATACAAATCAAATCGCTCAGACTTCACATCAGTACCATGAGACAGTACTGTTCCCTTAAATGTAATATTGTTTTTACATTTTAACATCTCTAAAATTAATGAGTTTTATAATCAATGTTATATCATAATTTAATGGGCAGCATTTTTCTTTCTTAGCTGTTCATAAAACAATAATGACATTACAATAGCAATTGGATTTTTGCAAGTAAAGTAACCAAAGCTTAAAGAAATAAAGTTGGGGCAGGGAATATGGCTTAGTCAGCAAAGTACTTACTGTGCAAGCATGCAGACTTGAGTTCGGATTGTTAGCACCTGTGTAAAAATCCAGGTACAATGGAGTATGCCTGTAATCCCAGACCTGCGGGGAGGGAGATGAGATGATCTCTCAGGGTTGCTGGCCAGAGAGCCAACAAATCCCAGGTTCAGTGAGAGACCTTGTCTCAAAAAAATAAGGTGGAGAGCTATTGAGGGAGACCCTCAAAGTTGATATCTAGTCAATACATGCTCTGACGTTCATGCTACACATGCACTTGCACACACATGAATGGGTATATGCAAACACACACAGAGACAACACACACACATATACACACAATAAAATAATAAAATAAAATAAAGTAAAATAATGTGTCTGAGGCAACTCATACATCTTATAAGTGACAGAGCCATAATTTGAACCTGGACAGTTTGAATTGAAATCCACACACTCAACTCTCTGCAGAACCACCCATCATAGGAAACACCCTCACATTTCCCTTCACGAGAGGCCTTTATGTCAGGAGGTTCCTGCAGTAATATAACACGGGAGGAAAGGCACTTGAGAACTGCCCGTTCTTCCTAGAGAGAGTAGAGCTGGTTGCAATACCTCCCAGAGTTCTCATGGAGTCGCATCTTCCTTGGCTCTCATCCTCCCATTCTATATCTCCCTTCTGCAACGATGGACAAACAAAAACCTACCACATCATCACCTTATGTGAACTCAATCTCCCAACATACAGCATAACTTTTCTCTAAACCATAAAAGCCCTTCTATGACCACAATAAAGTTTCTATTATTGGTTGTACTTTAGAAAACAAACTTGGTAAGGCTTAGAAACTTGACAATAACAAAATAGATGTGACTTTCATTAATAGAAGTCAGAATGCAGTTGTATGCAGGAACTGAAATATGCTAGCTGCTAGGAGAAGCCGTTGATTCCAGCAGCAGTGTGACTAATTAGGTTTGCTTTTGCGAAGGAATTGGTTCCTATTGATTCTTTTATGTCTGATGTAACTCAGCAGTCCTCTCCCTGCCTGGGAGACTGCCCGGACTGGTAAGTGAAAAGAAGCTGACTGGCTCTTTCAGGAGATATGGGCTGTATGGACATACCTCCTGACCAAAGTAAGCATGCAGGGCTAGGTACTCCTCTGTCTCTTCCTCCTCTCTCTCTCTCTCTCTCTCTCTCTCTCTCTCTCTCTCTCTCTTTCTCTCTCTCTCTCCCCTTCCTCCTCCCTCTTCCTGCTCCTCTCTCCCTCCCTCCTCCCTCCTCTTTCCTCTCTTCCTCATCTTCCTCCACTTTCTCTCTCCCCTCCTTCCTCCTCCTCTCTTCCTCCTTCCTCCTTCCTCCTCCTCCTCCTCCTCCTCTTCTCTCTTCCTTCTCTCCCTCCCTTTGGGGAAAATGAGAAGATTTTATTTTCATGGAATGCATCTTCTCCAGATAAGAGCATCATTCCTTGCTAGAAAAAAAATGAGTGGAACCTTCTTTGTCCCCAGTTTTGAAGAAGCCAAGATACCATAGGTGCATTGTACAGTTGCTGGTGTCTATTCTGTGGGAGAGAAGTATCTAATGCTGGGCCCCTCTCGCTAATCCTGCTCTTGCACATTCTTCCAGAAGACTGCTTTTACATTTCCTCAAGGGCTCTGACAAGATTTCTCCATCCTTTCCTGTGATTCCCTTAAGACCTGTGAATGACCTTCTTGCCTCTATAACATCCCAGGGCATCTTCCTTTGCTTGGAGACATTCTCATGAATGAATGTTCTCTAGATTGCAGTGATCTGAATAAAGTAATTTCCTTTAGAAAGAGAGTGCAGGGCCAGAATGACCAGAGTATCCATGCGAGTGTCCATTCCCTGCTCAGATGCAGATCTGCCATAGGAACTATTCCCAATGGCCACAATTGTAGGACCTAAACCCAGTAGCGTCCTTAAGAATTCACTTGAGACACTTTAGATGCTGAGGAAGGTCATAGGTTGATTGCTTTTCGGCAAGGAGTTTCATCCTAAAGAAGAGTTTGTTCCTTGACCTTCAGCAGCCTGTGAGATAGACTCAGAGGCTGAGGGCCTCAGACTCTGAGCTACAGACAGCTGTGTTTTCCCAATTCAATAATTGAAATAATCAGGGTTCTATCTTATTCTTTATGATGGGAGAAGCCTTCTTGCCTCCTGCATACAAACCTTTACTAGCACCCCATCACAGCTGACAGAGTCTCCCTAATGACAGAACTCTGTGTTAAAGCTACTGTTCTCACTAGCTTTCTGTTGCTGTAATAAAACACTGACCAAAAGCAGTGACCTGGGAGGCAAAGGTTTATTTGGCTTACATGCCCAAATCACTGAGGGAAGCTGGGGTAGAAACACAAGGCATGTTTTGTTTATTTAGAGGCATAATTGAAGCAGAGACCATGAGGAAATGCTGTTTACTGGCTTATTCAGGTAGCTTTCTTATACACTCCAGGCCTGCCCAGCAATATCAATATCCATAGTGGCCTAGGCATTCCTACATCAATCAATTATCTATCAAGAAAATGCTTCACAGACATGCCCACAGGCCAATCTGATAGAGGAAATTCCTCTATTGAGGTTCCCTCTTCCCAGGTATGTCAAGTTGACAATCAAGATTAACTATCACAGCTACCAAATCAAAAACCATGCAGACATGGCATCCAGGGCAGTTTGAGTTATAGATCTGTTTCTTAGAGCACTGCATTGGGAATTAGCAGGGCTGAATTTCAAATGTGGTTTTGTAACTCATTAACTCTGTCCATGGTCAAGTGACTGAACACTGTGTCTATGTTTCCTTACTTGTCACATCTCATGTGTAAGGTGGCATCAGTAAATATATTATCTTGAGTGCTCTTGTAGTCATTTTTGGGTGTTTTTGTTTGCCCAAAAATCTTTCCCATCAATATACATCAATATCAATACATAAACAATAGCCTAAAGTACTGAAACCATGAATAGCATTTATTTCTGAACAAAACAGGCTCAGGGAGCTAAAGTTAACCATAAATATTGTGTGTGTGTGGTTGGGGGGGAGGTGTGAAATGCTCATCTGGGAATATGCCTTAATCCCAGACTCTCCCCTTTGTCAATATTCTGCTGCCTAAGGACCAGGATGGAAAGCTCCTAAAATGGTGAATTCCCCCTGGAAAAGAGGCTAGAAATCCTGCCATGACATTCTGTTGAATTTATAGAGTAACTAGCAGAGATAGAAAACAAAATTTAGAGGCAAAGTATATAGCACAATAGAGGCAGCATAAGGTGGTCTGGAAATGGAATGTTCAAAGAAACACAACTCCAGCTCAAACAAATACAGAGCATAGGAAATACTGACAGTGAGGATCAAGTGATTGCAGAATCATTTCATCCCAACACTCCATGAGCAGCCTTAAGAATCACATAGAGAGGCTGGAGAGCTGGCTCAGTGGTTAAGAGCACTGGCTGCTCTTACAGAGGACATGGGTTCAGTTCCCAGCACAGACATGGCAAACAACAATCATCTCTCATTCCAGATCCAAGAGATACAACCCCCTCTTCTGGCCTTCGTTGGCACCAGACACACACTTGATGCTTGTACCTATGTGCATCCAAAACACTATACACATAAAATAAGTCAACTGCTCTTGCAGCACCCACATGGTGGCAGAGAGCTGTCTTTAACTCCAGTTCCAGGGGAATCCAACACCCTCTTCTGACCTCCACGGCATTGCACAACATGGGTGCACAGACCTGTATGCACACAGTACATTCATACACATAAAGAATAAATAAAATTAAAAAAGAAAGACTTTGTCATCCCAACCCTTAGACAACTGTGATTTCAAATAAGAAAGAATTTGTGTTGATCAATAATTTGGCTTACAGATAACAAAACCTTACTATATCTTATTTAAACAACATTAACATAGAAACTTTAAGAAGGACAGAAGGCAGTTCACCAAAACTGAAGGGAAGATGAGCTGGTACCTTTAAAGCAATCAGAATCAAGAGCAACTTGAACAATCTTCATAGCAGGACTAATGAAACATCACTCCAGGTCATTCCTCCAGCTCCTTTCCATCCTGGGGTCAATCTGTCTAAAATGTATATTCCTAGAAAGAGTAACTGATTAGTTGGGCATAAATGTACACTACAACAGAACATGACCCTTCAATTAGAAGTCTTGCTAAAAGTCATATGAAATATGGGAGGAGTGGTTGTTACCATCAGAAAGGAATGATTAGGCCAGGCAAAACAACCACAGGGTCCCAGACCAGGTATTCTGTAATAGGATTAAGAAGGAAAATCGGCTGGGCGTGGTGGCACATGCCCTTAGTCCCAGCACTTGGGAGACAGAGACAAGCAGATCTCCATGAGTTCAAAGCCAGCCTGGTTTACATAGTGAGTTCTAAGCCAGCTGGGGCTACAGGGAGACCCTGTCTCAAAATGACAAAAAAGGAAGGAAAATCTTATACCCTTGTAAGAAGAGCTGCATCTGGGAAAGTCCCAGGAACTAGAGGCTATTTAGAGCTGGAGGAGAATCCATGCAAGTAAGCAAGTGCTAAGGAGTGGGAGAAACTCAGAAACCACACACACAGAGCTGAACTAGTAGATGTCAAGCCTAGTTAGGATGATACTTTTCCCCTCAGCCAGAGTCATAAAGCATTCTTGCTGTGGTAGAGGCCCATCCTTGACTTGGCATATCCTAGAAGGGGGTGGGGTATGAATGGGAGGGAGGAAAGGAGGGGTAGAAAAAAGAAAGAAAGAAGGAGGGAGGCTATATAGAAGTTGGAAAATGGAAAATAACAGCAAATTTTGCTAATGACAAGACCAAGAGAGCAAAAGCAATTAGTTTGTGACTTTGGAGAATAGATGGGCCCATACTAAAGGGCAGAAAATATCCCTATGGGGGCTCTAATTGTTCACCCATTCATATATGCATGCGTGTACACACACGTAGACACACACCACCCTGAATTTTTTTTTTTTGGTCTTTTTGAGACAGGGTCTTCCTGTAGCCCCAGCTGTCCTGGAACTCACTCTGTAGACCAGGTAAGCCTTGAACTCACAAAGATCCACCTGCCTCTGCCTCCCAAGTGCTAGGATTAAAGGCGTGTGCCACCACGCCCGGCACCACCCTGGATTAAAAGCAGGGAATAGATGCTATTATGCTCAGTTTCTCCCTACTGTACATCAAGGACTTGCTTGGTCTTCAAACTCTTCCCCAACACAGTTCTCTTGTACATTAACAGAATGATTCACAGCTTGTTATTCTTTCAAATTTTAAGGCCTACAATGAAACAATCGTGTAATTTGGCAATAGGAGGTTTGGTTCAGGCATCTAGACTGGATGCTCATCTCTATGCTGGTCCTCTCTTCACACACCCTTTCTCCAAGGTGGGATGCAGAGTGAGGAGTACATTCAGACATCTTTTCCTCTCCTCAGCCACTCCCCTTCCCTGGGCTCAAAGCTCTTCCGAAGCTGCCCTACCTTATAGGTACATTTCCTCCATCTTTCCTACAGCCCAAGTAGAGGCAAAGTGCCTAGAGGAGAGAATCTGATTGCCTAGTTCAAATCCCAGCTCTGCCACTGTGAACAGGAAAGCCTTGGAAAAATTGTTTTACTTCTTTGATAGTCTGATTCACGGTCTGTAAAATGGAGATAACCAGGCCTTTCAAGAAGCCTGTGAAGTAGTCTACGTAGAAGTACCCACATGGGCTATTCTCATTATCTCTCCACAGCTGCTTCCCCGGCCAATCCTTTTCACAGTCATCTCTTCTTTCCCTCCTGACCTTTGATGTGAATTCTCTGTTTCACTTAGGTAATCGTCAAGGACTCTGGGCTACCTAAGTGCCTATCAATTTTCTAACATCTTTATCAAAAAGTTTTGCCTAGGTGCCTTTAAAAAATTATTTGACAGTGTGTGCTTCTTTTCCAGGAAACATCCTGCTACCAGAGCACCTCCATTATCATTGCATCCTATCACTACAGCGTGAGCAAGATGTTCGGAAAAGAATCATTTTGAGTAAAAGATTTGTAAGTCTCCAAATATGTACATTTTTTTTTACTTTTCAGTTTATGCCAGGCATGGTTTCATGACATTTTGCTTTTCGTTGGTGAACTTGGCAACAAGCATTTACTTCCTTGCTGCTCAGTTGGCTGCTTCTCTTTTGCTGCTGCACCATCACAGCCTGCCAGTGCCTGTCCCTGTTATGCACAGCAACCTCAGCATTCCAGTTGTCCTCAGCTTCAGAGCTTGTTAATCTAGGAGAAACATAGACGTGGGTGGGAAGAAGAGCCAGGTTTTATGAAAAATCCTGCCACTTCCCTCTCATACCTCTCCAGGTACCACAGGGGCTTCTAAAGAGTTACTGAATTTATGTCTTGTTTCATTCAATTTCATCAAAAGCTTAGCCATTACTGCTTCATTTGAGTAATAAGTATATAAATAAGTAAATCCCAAAATAAGCAGTTTTAGAACTCTAATAACTAATATCTATTCTTCAAGTCCAAGAAATACAATCTGATTTTCATAGGAGAGATAAAAGGGCATGGGTGATGGCTTCCCTGGGTGGGAGGGAAATGAAGTCTAAAGACTGTTTCTGCTGAGTGTTCTCATTGTCAGATGTCTGGAAACAAATCCCTAACAGTTGTGTAAGATCAAAGAACTCATCAAAGGGACTGTTCATCAAAGCTGGAACTCCATGCAGCCTCTGCTAGAAGCCATGTTCCCTGTCCACACCCAGGAGAATCCACACAGACTCTTCCCATGCTTGTTGGTGTAAAGCAAACAATCCCCAAAGGAAGGAAGGGGGAAAGGGATAAATAAGAGGAAAACGTGTCACTGAGAAAAATCCTTGCCTCCTTCTTCCTCAATTTCATCGGAAATCACTAGCTAGTGCCAAAAATATGTTCACAGATCTTACTCTTTAAAAAAGGCAACACATGGGATGCTAGCAATGATATTACACAATGTATAATTAGACAGATCTCCACTCACATCCAGAAGTGATAAATCACTAGGATATAAATGAAAGAAAAGAGGGGAAGGCTCTCAGCAGTGAGCACATGCCTGTCATTTTGCATATGTTATCCTACAGCGTGCTTTCTCCTGTGGAACTATAGAAAAGTAGTAAGTTTTATACTCAAAGACTGCCTTGAGGTAGTAGGGACTCCTAGAAGAGTAGAAGTCTGGCTTTGTTTTACATACTTTTGAATGGAGATAAACACAGAGGAAGTTTTCTCTGATCACCAATAATGGGCAGATAGTCAGAAAAAGAGACAGAATAAGGGCAAAACCATAACTTCATTGTCTTCAGAAATAGAATACATGCTATGAAGAATGGCAGATTCATATACAGATTCATAGCAGACAGCATTCAAATTAAGGTTCATGCAATTAAAAATCATCCTCCTTGTGGTCTCCAAGGCCAAGTAGAAAGGAATAATGGATGATATGTTTCTCCCAAACAGAACTTGGTGAGACAATAGATGATGACTTCTATAGACTCAAGGTCATGAGCACAGACATATTCTACAATAAGGAAAGTGACAAACGCTGATGTCCTTACCAGAAAAACCCTCTCATAATTTTGAAAGCATTTTAAAACTAGTGCTTTTCGACAATACTGCTTCCCAGCAGTTTTCATAGAACGAAATCAAATGTAGCAGAATTTGAAAGAACCAAAATCATACCGTCCAATTAAGTTCTCAAGGGAGAACTGAGTTCTCTCAAATGAAATTTTTTATTAAGAAACTGGATCCTCATTTCTTACAATATTTGGGACTTGGTTACAATTAGCTTTGTGCTTCCTAATTGGTTTGGGAGCTTTTTCCAGGAAGTAACATTTGAATGCAAAATTAGAAGGAGATCTTACCGGGAGGACAGACACACCAAAAAGACTAGTTCAGGAAGTAATCCCTCCTAGAAATAAATCCACACACTTCAGTGACAACAGTTGAGAAATGTTCTCAACAGGCTTGCAATGAAACTGCCACTAGAGGTGGAGAGGGGGATGTCACTGCCTGTCAGACCAGCCTTTTACTTTGGTTTCTTAGGAAAATAGTACATGCTCTTTCTGCTTCCTGCGGAGAGTGAATTACTCTTGCCTGCACTCAAGCAGAGAGAGGCTGGCTGGGCTGGGAGCACTCAGCTACAGCCTATTAAACTGAAGTTGCCTTTAAAGTTGGTTAATGACAAGGAAAACTGTGTTTCCATCTATCTATGTATCTAATCCCAGATGAAGAAGGAAAAAAAAAACTTTGTGCACAAAAAAATGTCTTCATATTACAAACTTGAATGTTATTCTTGTGACAAACATAAACTCTTGGAGATATTGAGATAAAAAGGAAATCTGATTTGAGAAACTATTGAGTCTATATTTTATGAGAATTTAAATGTATACACACATGCTCAGATACCCACAAACAAGATGACTTTCCTGGAGGCCAAACTGTGCACAGCTTTCTTAGGCAGAGAAGCCTGCTCACCTTCCTCCTGCTCTGCACCATCATTGGTTCTGACATTTACATAGCCCTGCACTTTATAAGCATTCCTATTAGCTGGTTTCAGAAGTAACCTTCTCTGATAGATCAGGTTACTTGCAAATGAGACACAGAGAGGTTAAAATATTTACCCAGCATCTCAAGTAACCAAGTAACATTATATGAAGACTATATCATTTCATCCAATAAGATATCTAGCTACTATATCCCCAAGCCTCATGTTAATGTTATATCCAAGTAATTTTTCAGACCAAATTTGTAACAACTTCCTTAGTCAATTCCTGACATTTTTTCTTTATTCATTATTGCAATCAGCTCTAAGATAAATTTTCAGATTTAAGATAATATTAATATGAGAATACTACATATTTGAAATTATCTTCTTCTGGGGCTGGAGAGATGGCCTAGCTGTTAAGAATGCTGACTGCTCTTGCAGAGGACCCGGGTTCAATTCCCAGAACCCACATGGCATCCGAGAACTGTCTTTAACTCCAGTTCCAGGGGAATCCAATACCCTCTTCTAACCTCTGTGGCATTGCACGACCCAAGTACACAAACCTACATGCAGACAGTACATTCATACACTTACAGAAATAAATTTAAAACTTTAAAATAAATTAATTAATAAAATTTAAAAATGTATTTTAAAAAAAGAAATTATCCTCTTCTATATTAGCATGAGAATGGTTGATTTTGTTGTCTATAGCTTTAACATTTGTGGTGGTTTGAATGAGTGTCCCCCATAGGCTGTAAGTATTCAGACATTTGTCTCCAGTTGGTGGCACTGTTTGTGGAGGTCTTAGAAGGTGTGGCCGTGCTGGAGGAAATGCGTTGTTGGGGGCAGGCTTAGTGAGTTTTAACAAGCCTCGTGGTTTACAGTCGCTTTCTCTGCTTCCTGTGCTCTTTGCGAGATGTGACCCTCGGCTTGCTGCTCCAGTCTCCAGCCGCCATGCCTCTCACCACAATGGACTCTAATTCCCTGGAACCATCAATCGCAAGCTCAAATAAACTCTTCCTTTTATAAGTTCCTTGGTCATGGTGCTTTATCACAGCAACAGAAAAGTGACTAATACAGTAATTTGGTACCAGAGAGTGGGCTGTTAGCTGTGAAGAACCTGACCATGTGGATGTTTGGAGAAATGTAGAAGACTTTGGAACTTTGGGCTAGAAAGGCTGTTGACTACTGTAAGCAGAGCTTAAAGGGCCATTCTAGTGGAGGCCTGGAAGAAAGCATTGCTGGAAAAAAAATGTAGTTCCAGAGGAGGATAAAGACTTAGGCAGCAACTGGGATATTTGATAAAGAGTCTGGCAGCAGTTTGCCCACAGCCCAAATGCTTGCCTGATGCTAAGTTGAAAAGCAATGGACTGATGTCTTTGGCGGAGGATATTTAAAACAGCCTAATGTAGAAATGGTGGCGTGGCTGTTAATGGTGAATATTGTGCAGATGCACAGTGAAAAGAGCAAATGGGGCAGAAGGAAATGCAGAATGTACAGTTTGGATCTGAAACTGCACTAGAAGATTAAAGGTGTGGCCAAGGCATGTGAAGAGAGGCTCCCTTTCATAAGGAGACTAAAGTGATTAAGGAGAGGCCTGGAGATTACAAGTAAACAAAAGAATCAGTACCTTCAGGGCAAGACCACACCAGCTAATCCTCCAACAAGCGGGCAGAGAAAATTGCAAATGTGGTTAAGTAGGAGAGAGTCCATCCCGAACTTGCAGCCAGATTTGCAATTTCATTCACGTGGTGCTGGCTTTAGAGGCATGAAGTTTGCAAGGTGAAGGGGTCATCAGTTCTTCCTCCATGTTCAGAGAGCCAAGAGGTCAGGCAAGAGTCAGCAGGGGCACCCTGAATAAAGAAGCCCTGATAGGCCATTGTGTGAAGCTGGATGTGAAGCTGGTTGGCAGTGAGACCCCAAGAAGACTTATTCAAGATGCCAGACCTGTGAGATATTTGCAAGGAGACTGCATACAGGGAGGGTACTGGTCTAAGAAAAGATGTATGTTGAAGCAAACTGGAAGAGCTGAGCCACTAAGCCCTTTGGAAGTAAAGTCCCAGAAGTGCATGGAGCTACTGGACTTGGTGTTTGCCCTGCGGTTTTGGTCTTGTTTGGTCCAGTGTTTCTCTCACTATGCCTCTATTCTCTCTTTTAGAATGGGAATGTGTATTCAGTTCCCTGTATGTTGGGAGTATGTAATTTGTCTTTTGATTTTACAGGAGCTTACAGTTTGGGAGATTGGCCTGAGTCTAGAGGAGACTTTGGACTGTGGACTTTTGAATGGCATTGAGACTGGTAAAGACTGTGGGGACTTTTAAGGTTGGACTAATGCATTTTGCATTTTATATGGTCAGGAGCCTATGGGGGACAGGGAATGGAATGTGGTGGTTTGAATGAGTGTCTCCCATAGGCTGTAAGTATTCAGACATTTGTCTCCAGTTGGTGGCACTGTTTTTGGAGGTTTTAGAAGGTGTGGCTGTGCTAGAGGAAGTATGTATTGGGGGCAGGCTTAGTGAGTTTAACAAGCCTTGTGGTCTACAGTTGCTCTCTCTGCTTCCTGTGCTCTTGCAGATGGACCCTCGTTGCTGCTCCAGCTCCAGCGCCATGCTCCTGCCACAATGGACTTTAATTCCCTGGAACCGTCAAGTTCAAGCTCAAATAAATTCTTCCTTTTTTTTTTTAATTTTTTTATTTATTTTTTTTTTTAATTTTATTTATTTCTGTATGTGTATCAATGTACTGTCTGCATGTAGGTCTGTGCACCCGTGTCGCACAGTGCCGCGGAGATCAGAAGAGGGTGTCGGATTCCCCTGGAACTGGAGTTCTCCTGGAATTGGAGTTTCAGACGGTTCTCGGCCGCCATGTGGGTGCTAGGGATCGAACCCGGGTCCTCTGTAAGAGCGGTCGGCGCTCTTAACCGCTAGGCCATCTCTCCAGCCCCATAAATTCTTCCTTTTATAAGTTCCTTGGTCATGGTGCTTTATCACAGCAACAGAAAAGTGACTAATACAACATTCAAAGACCTTATCCATATCTTGATTGTCCAAGTCAGATGATAACATATTTTGAACCATTGCTTAATTATTTTAGCTAAGTAAAGGATGGTTATTAAAACATTGCATACTTTTAAAACAGACAAAGGAAAAAATTCAACTTATAATGATTTAGCATTGGCCTTGAATGGGAAATTAAATAAATAAAAAGAAATGAAAATTCACCATCAGGTGTGATGACTTGTCAACTGCAGTGCACCATAGAAACAAATGTGTTAGAGCTGAGGATGAAGACAGTGAAGGTGAGACTGTTGTCACCTCAGAAAAGCATCAAACTTCACTCTGGTCCTTAACTTCCTATGACACAGAATATCCTATCTTGACTGATCCCAAACCAATTTTGGAAACTTTAGAGGCTTGCTGCCTGGTCTGGATATCTAAACTGGACTAGAAATATACTGACAACAAAACATAGATTTTAATGGCATGATATGAACTTGGTTGCTTATCAAACATTTGATCTTAATACTTATCTATTGGCAAAAAGATTCAGAATGCTGTGAAATCTAATTGGAAATGACCTAAGACTAACTTGTTCTTTCTCAAGCAAAGCACACTGTAAACATCTGTTTCCTTTTGAAAATCAGAACATCCAATATCCTGTGGTGATTTTTGCCAGGTACAAAATGTGAATATTTTGACTCAAATTGTATCTCACTAAAGACTTCTTATCTGAAATTCAGCAGTAATCATGACAATGAACACTAACTCATGCACCTCAAATCTAAAGGAAACTAGACATTAGGAGTTTGGCCATCTATGGCCATACTTTGTAGTGTTCTATGAGTAACTGCACACAGACATCCCAAGTCAGCCAAAGAGTGGCACAAAGAACATGCTGACCCCATTCAGAAGTCCTTTCCAGTGCAATACACATCCCATAATCATCTTCAAGCATTTATTTCCTTCACTCATGCTGTTGCTTTCATTATCTATTTCAAGTCAGTGACCAAACAACTGACGATGATCAACCATTCTGAGACATGGGTATGACTGTGCTGAATGGCAAAAGCACTCCAGACATGGGAGCCAGGCTGCTTGGGTTCAACTTTTCAATTATGATTCCAAGCATTGTCCTTAAGCACTGTCCTTGAGCTCAGCTATCTAGAAGTAAAAAAATTTATGGTCATATTCCTATGGTATTTACTTTCTATTTGGAGATTTCTGACCACATGATAAGGTTGCCAGATTTAGTAAATAAAAATACAGAACTGAAAAAGTATTTGTTTACCTGAAATTTAAAGTTAATTAAATATCTTGTATTTTATTTGTCATCTGATGGGTAAGTGGGGCTGGCTGAGATGTCACAAAAAGTTAAGTGAAAATTGAGTGGACAGAGACTTGGCCAAGAACAAAACCGTAAAGTACTACAGATCAGAAGAGATGGGGGAACCATTGAAGAACTAGACAGATAACCAAGAAGCATAGAATGGAGAAATTAAGTGAAGGGAGGAGTGACTCCCTGTGCAAGGTGCACGGGACAAGGTGGAGGTGGCACAGGAGAAGGAAACTGACTAGAGTAGGTTCCAGAAGAAAATGGGAAGAGGAAAACTGGAGATAACTTTCAAGTCAGATGCAATTCTTTCAGAGTTGCCATACTGAGGTGATAAGACCATGCAGGCAAAGCAGTAATAATGGTAAATGAGACCTAGTGATCATCAACTAAATGACTATGATAGCATCCTGTGGCTGAAGCAGCTGGGCACTCAGCAGCAAGAAGCTGGCTTTCTTCTGGTATGCAAACACAGCACCAGGTAAAAACGGAAGAACCACAATGTCTCAGAGCAGAGTATCCAAAGTACAGTGAAAACTAAGATGACTTTGTTCCCAATAAGCACCACAGCCTCTGGGATGGGAAGTGTATCAGTCCATATACCCTGCCCTGAAGGTATTTGGTGAACTGTGTGGCTGAGTGTGAGAATACTGGTTCCTTCAACTTTCAGAAAATCAGAAAAACTAGAACAATGGCTTATTGCGTTTTTAGCAGCCAAAGAATATGATTTTGGATACATATGGCCATCACAAAATTGATATTACACATGTTTCTACTGTTCAGATGCTTTGGCCCTACAAGCTGGTAGGACTATTCCTTACAGTATTCAGTGGCAGGTATAGAAAACATAACCCAGATGGCTGCAGAAGACTCAAAAGTCCAGCAAGAGCTAATTAGCAGTGGGGCTGACAGACATGGGACCAGAAACTCCAGCAGCATGAGATGAGAGGCACCAATGTGACTTGGACTGACAGAGCCATTGGTACAATGTACCTGTCCCCTGTGTCCTCCCAGATAGCAGATTCTGTCAGTGCTGAGAATATAGCTCAAGAAGACAAGGAGACAGGAGTGGTCAATACCCTAAGGCAATGTGTATACTTTATTAATGGTCTAAACACCTTCACACTTAAGAATATATAAGGGGTTGGGGATTTAGCTCAGTGGCAGAGCGCTTGCCTAGCAAGCTCAAGGCTCTGGGTTCGGTCCTCAGCTCTGAAAAAAAAAAAAAAAAAAAAAAAAAAAAAAAAAAAAGAAAAAAAAAAAAAGAATATATATAATTTAATATATATATATATAATCTTTTGGTACTTTCTTGGAAGCTAAACTACGCCCTATTATAATTTTAATATTTTCTGTACAAAAGTTAAATGATTCTTATACTTAGGAGAAGTTGGTAGCCCCTCAGTGTTCATTTTATTAGTTCTTCCACAGAAATCTTGTAATACATCCTGGTTTTGCATGTGTTACAGTATACCTGTTTTAAATATAACATTTGCCAGTCTGTTTTACTGTTTTACAGAGTGTCTGTTTACTGTGTCACTAATTTGGGCTTTGAAAACTTTAAATGTTTTATACTTCCCTACAAGAAAGGAGCCAATGTTGTGTTTTACACCTGTTCACATACCATGTCCCCATATGGATATGTGTTTATAAAGCCCATAATCAACACCAATATTGTATTTTTTGAAAATGAGATATTGTAACACTTTTGTATACAGACAATAATGATAAAGTACAACGTAGCATTGCAGAAGAATAGTCCTTGAGGAGGTGAGATTGGAGGTGTCCAGTAGACGACTATCCCAGAGGTGCAGTGATGGTTCATCACTGCATGAATGAAGGTGGTTTGTGAACTCAAATGTAGCTCCCTGGGATTCTCATAGTAAGAGCATGTGGGATTTCACCTCTGATTGGATCAGCTCAGTGATCATGAGCCAAGAGTGAGAAATTGTCAAAGGTGGTAGAAGTTAGGGAGAACATACAAGATGATGGTCTAGGAGAGGAAAGAGAAGGGAAAGGTGAATTGTCTATGGATATGGTGACTAAAGATACCATTCACTTGAGGTTCGTAGTAATTAACTCAGAGTAGGGTTAGAGAAAAAAAGAAAAAAAATCAGAATTGAGGATATAAGAAAGCAAGTTATTCTTGTAATGGGCCAGAAAAACTAAGCCTGTCCTAGGGTCTGAATATTTCTCTCTGAATTTTTTCATCTGTTGATACCTAGTCCCTAATATGCTGTTATCAAGATGTAGGGCCTTTGGGCAGTGACTATCATTAAGTGACTATCATCCCTTATCCATGGGATGAGCAGCAGTTTAAAAGAGACATGGGAGCCTGTCTCTTCCACCATGTGATGACATAGTAAGATGAGTCCATGAAGCAAAGCTGAGCCTTCACCAGACACCACAGCTACTGCTACTCTATCTTTGACTCACCACCCTTTACCATTAGAAGCAATGAATTTCTGTTGTCTATTAATAACTCAGTTTAAGTATTTTTAAGAGCCCAGTTGAACTAACAGTCTATTGAGGAAGATGTGAAGACATGAGGGACAGCAAAGATGAAGGGACCAAGAGATTAGAGGTGAGGGGGAAGAGCTGTTGGCATCTGAGTGCTAAAGAGTAGCATGGAAAAATAGGGGAGGATGGCAGGAAATCAGGATGTTTATGATTGGTACTATGAGGGGACATGCTTCCATAAATGTCCCCATTACTTGCCATTATTTCTAAGAGTCAAATAAATCATTGTAACACCGCTTAAGAATATTACACAGAAGCCTATGAGTATAGTTTAGTCTCCTGATATGTACTAGTTAGTGTTAGCTGTCAACTTGACAGAACGAAAAAAGTCACCTGAGATATGGGCCTCTGGATATGGCAATAGGGGATTATCTTAATTGCCTTAAATGAAGTGGGAAGCCCTGTCCACTGTGGGGGACACCATTCCCTAGATGGATTTCTGGGATGCATAAATAGAGAAAGGAAAATGAGCAACAGTCATTGCTCTCTGTCACTGACTGTGGGTACAATGTGGCAATCTGTTTCAATCCTGCAGCCTTGCTGTCGCCTCCTTCCCCATTATTATGGACTATGCCCTTGAACTATGAACCACAACAAAATCTGTCTTCCTTAAGTTGCTTTTGTCACACAGTATTTTATCACAGCAAAAGGAAAAAGAAGATAAGACACCTCCCTTACACACACACACACACACACACACACACACACACACACTTCTTTACACCTCCCCCCACAATTCTGAAATCTAACTCCTCAAATTTGAATTTAACTGAAACAAATGCAAAACAATCCTCATGAAAGAGTATCTATTCTCCATTTGTACAGAAGATGTTGGTGGAAATACTTTAAAGGGGCATGTTGCTGATAGAAACTGAGAGAAAGAACACAGAAATAGCTATCTCTGACATTTAAGTGAGTCTGATGCTGAGTGCTTTCAGAATTATGTGACCGATAATAATACAAGATTGTCTTTAGCTGGACAAATCCAAGTGAAAACCAGTGGAGAAGAGAGATTTGTGGTTAGTAATCCCAACAGGTAATTCTGAGCTCTCCTGAACCCCGAGATACCAAATGACTATTCTCCACCCATGGCAATTAAACTCTTGGCAGTTAAATTGCCTTCCAACAGCTGCCACCTCCTCCTGCTCTTCCTCCTGCTCCTCTTTCTACTCCTCCTCTCTCCTGCAATAGATTTAAAGTTTGATCTAGGTAAACTGAGGTCCTACCTTTAAGAGAGGAAAAGTTCAAGTCATTTTTATATTAGTAGGAGCAAATCTTGGAAAGTTCTTTTACCTAGAAAATTATGCTTCTATTTTTCCAAAAATCTTTCCATTTTCCTTCACATCTAGAACTTTTAATCCATGCTGTAGTTCTCAGAAAACCAAGGTGGAGATCTGGGATTGCTGTGTTTTTCTTATGTGATGTGATGTGATGTGATGTGATGTGATGTGATGTGATGTGATATATATATATATATATTCATATTTTCCACTAAAAAGTAAGCATACATTTTAACGTTCATATTTAGCAAAAGAAATGCAAATGTCTAATAAGCATAGAAAGAGATCACTGTGGTTTGATTATGAAATGCCCCCCATAGGCATGTTTGAACACATGGTTCCCTTGCTAAAGGGAACAGGGCACAAGGCCTGGAAGTTGTACAGCCTGCCCCTGCTTCTTGTTCACCTTCTGCTCCTAACTGTGGATGCAATGTAACCAGCAATCTCCTGCTCCTTTAATCATGCTTTCCCACCATGATGGACTGTATCTCCTTGAACTGTGAGCCAAAATAAACCCTTCCTCTCTTAAGTTCCTTCATGTCACGTATTTTGTCCCCCCCCAAAACAAAAAAAGTAACAAATACAGAGGTATTCATTATTACCATGATGCATTTATTTAGTTAATACAGTGCTTATTATGGCTCAGGCACTGACCTAAGCACCAGGCACCGTTCTAAATCTTTTCAAATAGGAACTCAATTCATCTCAGTAAAAATCCTCTGTGGCAGAGACTATCATTTTCCCATTTTCAACAGGAATGACTAAATCACAGAGAAGTTATGTAACTTGTTAAGGTCACACAGCTAATAAGCTGTACAGTCAAGCAGTGATGGTTTGGGCAATCTTGCTAAGAAAATAAAAATGCAAACAATATATCATCTCTGGCCAGAAAAAAAACTTGAATATTGGTAAATATTGGTAACAACAATTTCTGGTAAGGCTGTGCTGTGAGCAGAGGAACACCCAGGTATTGCTGCAATGCTTAGAAAGCAGCATGCAGTGTTCACTAAAAGTTATGGTACATGAAATTTCTGTGCATCTGTGGAGCATTCCATGCTGGGAACTTTTGCCTACAGGAATTAAAGCACAGGCTATGTGACATCATAAGGTTACATGGAGTGGTAACAAAACTGGAAACTTAAAAAAAAATGTCCATTAATAACTACGTGTGTTAATCACTTTTCTGTTGCTGTGATAAACCACCACAACCAAGGAAACTTATAAAAGGAAGAGTTTATGGGGCTGGAGAGATGGCTCAGTGGTTAAAAGCACTCACTGCTCTTTTTTTTTAATTTTTTAATTTTTTTTTAATTTTTATTTATTTCCGTATGTGTATGAATGTACTGTCTGCATGCAAGTTTGTGCGCCCGTGTCGTGCAATGCCGCGGAGGTCAGAAGAGGGTCTCGGATTCCCCTGGAACTGGAGTTCTCCTGGAATCCTAGCGGTCAGCGCTCTTAACCGCTAGGCCATCTCTCCAGCCCCTACTGACTGCTCTTACATAGGACCCGGGTTTGATTCCCAGCACCCACATGGCGGCTGAGAACCATCTTTAACTCCAGTTCCAGGGAAATCCGATGCCCTCTTCTGACCTCCGCGAGTGCACCAACCTACATGCAGACAATACATTCATACACATAAAATAATAAATAAATTTTTTTAAAGGAAGAGTTTATTTGAGCTTACGATTGACGGTTCCAGGGAATCAGAGTCCATTGTGGTGGGAGGCATGGTGGCCGGGGCTGGAGCAGAAAGCCAAGGTTCACATCTCACAATGAGCACAGGAAGTCAAGAGAGAGAGAGACCAGAGACCGCAAGGCTTGTTAAACTCACTAAGCCCGCCCCCAGTGGCGTACTTCCTCCAGCACGGACACACCTCCTAAGACCTCCAAGAACAGTGCCACCAACTGGAAACAAAATGTCTGAATACTTAAAGCCTATGGGGGACACTCTCGTTCAAACCACCACACTACTGTTGATTAAATTGTGATTGTCACAATATGGAATAATACACAGCTATTATATGAATATAGTCCATATCTACTGATCCAGAGAAAGTTGCAAGAATGTGTAAAGTATGCCTCCCTTCCCCTTTTTGGTAATTTTTAAAGCATATTTAATAGTGATTGAAAGAAATAGGACAGAGCAGAGGAACTTAATTAACTTTATACATATAGATATATTATATATGTGCATTATTTGATTTTTATACTTGATTTGATGTGTACTGACTTTATATTTTAAATATCTAATTGAGTTAATGATAGTTATAAATGCAAATGTAATTATCAATGTAGAAAATGTTTTAGAATTTTTAATTAATTTTTTTAATTTTATGAGTGTTTTGCCTGCACAAATGTAAGTGCACTATATGCATGCAAGATCTGCTGAAGCCAGAAGTGGGTTCCCTAGAACTGGAGTTATGGACGGTTGTTAGCTGTCATGTGGGTGTTGGGAAATGAACCCAGGTATTCTGCAAGAGCAGCCAGTGCTCTTAACTGCTGAGCCATTTCTCCAGCCTGTTTTAGACCTTCTATATTACATAAAAGTAATGTGAAGAATATAGCTTTTCAAATAAAAAGTGAAAGGTTCGTTTATATTTATGGAGACTGCTTACATACAGGCATGTCATTTATTGTTTTCTGCAATTACAGAATAGACATTAATTTTCCTTAATGAGTATTTCTGGCAACAAAAAAGAAGGAGTACTTTGTTCATTCTTTATCTAACAGTACAAGTAGCCAGTGGAGAATAATATCATTTTAAAAGTCAGTGCAAGATCTACAATCTGTTTCTCATTCTTCAGTTTCATACTTATGAGAGACTGAACACTTGGGAGGAAAATGGAGGACTGAGACTGTTGAAAGGTTTAAAACTCTCCCCTTCCTTTGATAAAAAGAGGATTCTTTTTTTTCACTTTTTTATTTATTTGTTTATTTTTAAGGCATTCTACAATATAATAACACAGTTGTTTTCAGATAACATTGATGTTGCTCAGTTTGCCATACAATTAGGTAATTGGTGCATTTTGCAAGTATCTATGTCCAAATTTTGTTTTTCTTTTTAAGCTATTTGAAAGACATTATATTATAGTACTCTTTTTTTTAACATTTTTTTATTGATGCTTTGTGCATTTCATACATCATTTTCCAATTCAGTTCAGGCATATTTCCCTTTCCCTTCCCCCCCACCCCCATCCCATCCCAGATCATGCATTCTGCCATAACTGTCCTGCATATTTCTCTGTTTTTTTTTCATTTTTTAGCTATAAGATAAAAAGAGGATTCTACACATACTCTTTTACACCTTTAAGCCCCCTCCCCATATTCTATGCTGTTTAAAGCTCAAAGAAGCAAAGTTGAAACCAGGTACAATGGCTGAAATGCTAGGAATGAACGAGAGCCTGCAGCATCTTTTGATTCCTGGTTATGTTAGCCACAGTCCTCTCAGAGACTGGCAAAACTTAAAGTGCTGCTGCCATCTTCAGGAGCTCCCCATGGTCATGTTGGAATAAAGTCACAAGTAAGTTGGGTACAGCCTCACAGCCCTTTCCAGGAAATTTGGAAATGTGGCTAGAAAACATTGACTATAAGGGAGGTAAATTCTCATCAAAGATTAAAGCCATTCCTCATTGAAACAGCTTTTAGTGTCTGTGCTTAACATAATAAGATGATAACCCTCTTCCTTTGAGAGATAATAGGAGCTAAGAAGGAGCATCCAAATGGGGGAAAGTTATGCCAAGACTTTAAAAATTGGTGAAGGATCAGAGTTCAATTTATAACATTTTGAGTGTCCCTGCTGACTTTGAAACCACTGAAATAATCTCTCTGAGAATCACTTGCTGAATGTTCATGGCCAATATTATGTGTAGAGAACATTTGGCCAAAAGGAACCTGCTGTTTCCATTTTTATCTGATTTGTTTGTTGACAGGTTTGTTTATTAATTCTGAGACAGCTTGCTTGAATTATGGGTAGTTGATAGGAAAGGGCAGGTGGTTTACTAGCACTCTTAGTAGGAAATTCACTACTTTCCCAGAACTGTTAACTTCACTACTCTGTGAATTAAGCATAAAACAAAAGTGACCCACTATTCTTTTTAAAAAACTGTTTTTATTACATTTATTTATTTTATTTGTGTGTGTGTGTAGATGTGTGCGTACATGCATGTACATGTGTGCATGAGCATGTGTACACATGCACAGGTCAAAAGATAACTTGTAGGACTCAGTTAATTCTCTCCTTCCAACTTGTGGGTCCTGTGGAGATTGAACTCAGGTCATCAGGCTTGGCCGCAAGTGCCTTTACCAGCAGAGCCATCTCACTGGCCCCCACTGTCTTTCTTCACCATGTTTAGAGATGGTGAGACTCACAAATGGCCTAGGAAGTCTATGAGAGCACAGGCTCTCAGGAGGCAAACTTCGGTCTCAAATGCCTAGACTTCACAGTTGTTCTTTTTTATTTGTTAATCATTTTAAGGAAGTTGAGGCATACCTTACAGAGCCCATTTTTTATCTTAGTTTATATTATTAAAAGCAGAAAGTAAAGCTTTCAAATTCATCTTTAGAACATTTTCACAATGTTTTAAGAGATTTTCAAATTGCTTCTCAATCACAAATCTCCCCACTAAAACATGTACAGAAAGAGAAGCTGTAACACTGATGTAATACGCAGCCAGCAGGACAATGGGTTATATGCTGTCAATACAACATCTCGGAAATTCTTCAGAATTGGTCCTTGTTTTTTGAAACTATCCCTTTGGAGTTATTCATTCTTCATGAAAGAATTTCTGAGAGTCTATTGATACACTGCATATTCTGGTAGCTACTTTATATTTGTCACTTCTTCATTCCTCACGGTGATTCTGTAAAGATCATACGCCCTCGTTTACCATGCAGTCACTCAGGCTTGGGACCGGAGTGTGCCTTCCTCCTGGCTACAAGGTTAGCACAGGGATTGCGTCACCAAAGCCGTATAGCAGCTGTCTTCCTGAGGTCTTTCTGCCTACTCTGATGAGGAAACGGTCATCCAATGAACACTTACTTGACTGTTTGTTACAGTCAAGGAATTGTGAATTTGATTAATATAGCACTGAGAAAGGAAAAAAGGCAAGCCAGACCTAAAATCAGACCATAAAAACAAGCAAAGTTATAAAAATGGAAAGTATGACTCAAAGCTATTTGTGCTCGCTGCCACTGGGGGCAGTGCTGACGTAGAAGTAGCAAGCAAACAGGTGAGCAGATTTTTTGCTGGAGAAATCCCATAACCTGAAGATAATTTCAAGCCCATGTGTAATGCCACATAAGAAAGCAAATAAATAAAGACTTAGGACATATATAAATGCATTTAAGCACAATTTGGCAGCAGGGCCAAGCTACAGATTAGAATATTGTTATTTCAACTTTCCTTCCTGTCTCTCATTATGTTTGGCCACTCAAGCCTTGAAATGGGAAAACGAACCATCCCTTCCACAATGCACCCCAACGTGGTTTATGTGTAATGTTGTTACTATTTCTGGATTTCAGAGTGGCCTTAATTCAATCTAAATGAAGATCTGATTGTGTTCAAATTCAATGCAGTAGCTGCTCTGTCTGTTCTTATGGAGGCCCAGATGGCCTCTGATTCAGAAGTGGAGCAGTGAAGCCACCATCTCAGCCCGGTGCCCTCAGAAGTCTCCAGTGCCACTACACAGCTGCTTACAGCTTAATGAACCACTGTTTAGTGCGTTGCTAAATGAGGTCGCAAAAGGCAGACCATCTCTAATGGCATCAGCTTCTGACTCGGGGAAAAGAACTCTTCTGATCCCTTGCAAGACTTTCTTGAAATACAGAAACAGCCCCAGACCTTTGCATTTGGGCAACTCTTCAGGGAGCAGATCCATGTCTCTGCATGGTGATCTGATTTTCTGCTCTTGTGGTCATCATTAATATTAATGCTAAATTGGAAGGTGAGACATTGGGGTCCTCAGGCAGAAAGTCAGCACAAAAAGCCTGATTGCAAATGAGGCAGGATGGATGGGCCAGCTGTAGTGCTAATAACAATGGAAACTGCACATCGCTCAAGTGCTTTTTGAGCCGCTCAGATGAATGCTACAAGACCTAGTCTAAAAGCAGTGAAATCATTAAACTTGTAATGACATTACATATATTAAAAATAAAAAGTTGAGAAAATTACTAAGATTGTGGCCTAGGGAGCAACTCCTTACACAAAGCATTCCCCTACTTAGAACTGCTAGACACTTGTCCAGTGGAAACTGCCCCAGACATTTTCCCCTGTCACTTTAAACTTAGCCTATAGCAAATACAATTTAGCAACTGTGGCATTCCCAGACACATCCTTCTTAGCTCACTTGATAATAATCTCAATTATTCCACCTCCAAACACGAGGATCTCCACACTCTCCTTCCCTTGGCCTTTGTATTCAGTGTCATCATGTCTTCCTTTGTGAGGTCTACCTGACTGTTCCTCCATCTGCCTTTCCCTTTGTCCAAACCCTCAAGTCCTACAATGACTTGATCCTGAGCTAGTGTTCTAACCTCATACTCTCCACTGATTAATTTTCCTATTATACCACCCTACCCAGTCCAAATTTATCTGTGGCCCTGATGTCTTTAAAGTGACAGTCTGCATTCTCAGCCTGGTGTGCCAGTCCTTCCCACACTATATTGATGTCACTTACATTAATTACTTTATGCCATTGTTGTAATCTGATTAAAAATAACTTCAGGAAGGAAGTGTTATCCTGTCTCACAGTTTGAGGGTATAGTCTACCTCAACAGGAAAGTCATGGTTGCAAGAGCTTGAGATAACTAACCACACTGTATCCACAGCTAACAGAGAGCAACGAGTGGTGAGGCTCAGCTTTCTTTCTTGTCCAGGACCCTGCCTATGCAATGGTACCTGTCCACATTTAGGGTCCAGTTCAATTCATCTAATCTAGAGATTTCACAGGGATGCCCAGAGGTTTGTTTCTATGGTGATTCTAAATCCTATCAAGCTGACAGTCCAATCAAATATTCAACCAGTCTAGCTTTTCTTCCTGTATCAGAACAAGCTTCGTTCATTTCTGCCTCTTCATTGATCTTCAGGCTGTTGTATCTGTCTATTCACTGACACAAATCCTACTTCTTTTTCTTTCTTATTTATTTATTTTTATGCATATGAGTGTTTTGCCCACATGTAAGTTCACCTGTGCAAGCAATGCCCACAGGAATCCAGAAGAGGGTGTCAGATCCCCTGGAACTGGAGTTATGGTCCTCTGCAAAAGCAGCCAGTGTTCTTAAGCACTAAGCCATATCTCCAGCACCTTCTTTTATTTTTAAAAAATATTTTTATGAATTTTTTATGTATTGCATGTATGATTTTAATACAAAGTACTTTGCTTATATTCAGGCCCCTACTTCTTTTTAAAAACTCTGTTAACATGAACCACCA
Source organism: Rhizomys pruinosus (assembly GCA_009823505.1). Classification (NCBI taxonomy): domain Eukaryota; kingdom Metazoa; phylum Chordata; class Mammalia; order Rodentia; family Spalacidae; genus Rhizomys; species Rhizomys pruinosus. Next base: position 2,472,926 of record VZQC01001310.1, on the reverse strand, counting down.
CACTTCCCACAAAGCTCCTCTAGTTTATCTATCTGTGTCCTTTTCTTCTAAACACAGCTTCTAAAGCATATGTTCAACATGTACAAGATCAATTCCCAGCAAAAAGAAAGAAAAGTAGAAAAAAAAGAAAGAAGGAAGGAAAGAAAGAAAATATATTTATGTCACTATTTCCCAAGAGAATTTATAGCTAACTCTTGCAGAGCTTGCTGGAAACTCAGCTCATTTACCACGTGCTATAATAATAGTAGCTGACACATATACTGCTTACTCCATGTCAGGCTCCATATACTGCTTTCGTATTTTAACCTATTTTTAAACTCACAGAGACCCATGAGGCAAGTGCTATTATTATTCCTCTTTTTAAAGATCAAACACAGATTTTATGTCACTTGCCCAAGGTTACCAAGCTAGAGAACTACAGAGTCAGGATTTTGATCCAGTCAAGCCTGCACCAGAAACTCTGCACTTCAACACACTACATTTCTGGGAAATTTTTATTATTAAGGTCTATGCCTATTCCCATCTTCTCAACCATATCTAAGAGTAATCAGTCTCCCTCACCTATCATTTTAACCTGTTCCATAACTAGAATAAAGTATTGCCCATGTTAGATGCTCATGGTTTGTCAACCATGTCTGCCTTAAATGCTTCCAGGGAAGGACAAAGAGGAGAGATATAAGCAAACATGGCTTAAAGGTTTTTTGCACAAGAGGCTTTCTAAAAATCTGTGACTAGGGATGGGGAGAGGCTTCAGTGGGTAAAAAAAATATTGCTGTGATGGGTGTGGTGGCACACTCCTTTAATCCTAGTAATTGGGAGGCAGAAGCAGGCAGATCTCTGTGAGTTCAAGGCCAGCCTGGTCTACATAGTGAGTTCTAGGACAATTGGAGCTACAGGGAGACCCTGTCTCAAAAAAAATTGCTGCATAAACATGAAGACCTGAGTTCAAAGACCTAGAATCCATGTAAAGCCTGGGAAAGTAGCAAATGTCTGTAATCCCAGAACTCCTACAGCAAGATGGGAGGTAGAGACAGTTAGGAAGATAACTAGCTTGGCATGAGCAGCACCCAAACAAGAAACTGTGTCTCAAAAGAAGGTGGAAGAAGGTGAGGCCTGATACCTGAGGATGTCCTCTGACTTCCACAAGCTAACCAGGGCACATGTATGTTTGCATAAACAGACATGAACATGCACATAGACAAAAGATGTTCTTTGAATATATGACTAGACTATATAAAGACTTTTGTTCAGGGGATCCTATCCCATGATGGATCTGCATGCACCTCCAGTCTCACCAGGATGAGTCACTCTCAGCCTAGCTTGGGCCTCTGAGATCCTTCCCTACCAGAGAATTGCAATTCTGAGCTCCATCCCCAAGAACTCCCTACACCCTACCATCAGAGCTCTGTACCCAGAGACCTGCCAGCTCCCATCCTAACCTTTCAGCTATCCTGCTCGCTTAGCTGCCCCCATTCCACCCTGCTCATCCCAGATACTGCAGAGTCAGTTGTAGAATATCAACTCTAAAGTTGCACTTCCTTCACCTCATCTGCACCTGAACATAAAGTGGCCCCCAAACTGAAGAAGCACTACTCAGGTGGGCCATAATCTGCCAAATTAGGGAAACAACAAACAAGGTACAAACAAACATTAAACAAGAACAAGATCACTTACCCACACCAAGAACCACCACCACCCAAGTCCACTAGGTCTCATTGAAAAGATACAAACAACATGAATAACCAAAATAATATGGCCACTACAGAAATTAATAACCTAATCATGATGTTTCCTAAGAATATCAGTCTAGTGGGTACACAAGAAAATGATTTCAAAATGGCATATAAGGCCATAGAAAATGACAAATGGGACTACATAAAACTAAAAAGCTTCTGTACCTCAAAGGATACCATCATTCAAGTGAAAAGGCAGCCTATCAAAGGTTTAAAAAAAAACCTGTTTATCAGTTATACCTCTGACAGAGGGTTAGTATCTGGAATATACAAAGAACTCACAAAATTAAACATAACAAAACCCAACCCAGTTAAAAAGTGAGACAAAGCTGAACAGAGACTTCTCTGTTCAGATGAAATGCAAATCGCTGAGAAATACTTTTTAAAATGTTCAACATCTTTTCTCATCAGGTAAATTTAATTAAAAATACTTTGAGATTTCATCTTACCACATTTAGAATGGCCAAGATCCAAAAAACAAATAAAGACAAATGTTGGCAAGGATATGGAGAAAGGGGAACTCTTATTCGCTGCTGGTGGTGGTACAAACTGGGGTAGCCGCTATGGAAATCAGTGTAGAGATTCCTCAAAAAGCTCACAATTGATCTATTATATGATCCAGCCATAACACTCTTGGGCATATACCCAAAAGACTCTATACCCTACTATAGAAATACTTGTTCATCCATACTCAATGTTTTTGTAACAACCATAACTTGGAAACAACCTAGTGAATGAATGGATAATGAAGGTGTGCTATACAATGGAATATTATTCAGCTCTTAAAAGGCTGAAATTATGAAATTCACAAGTAAATGCATGGAACAGGAAACAATCATCATTCTGAGTTGGGTAACCCAGATACAGAAAGACAAATGCTGCCTGTTCTCTCTCATAGATAGATGTATGGTAGCTTTTGAAACCTAGAGATGCACATTCTGATTTGAAATCCAGAGAAGTTGGGAAGTTAATAAATGGTCATGAAGGTGGTGAAAAAGGAAACAATAGGGTAGGAAGGGTTAAATGGGGTGCGGAATGGGAGGGAAGCACTGAGGAGAGAGTGTGGGGAGAGATAGTAACACTAAAGGCTTTTAAAAAAGCAATATGGAAACCTACCACAACAGAAGCTTCTTAAAGTATATACAAATATATTATAAAAAGATATTAGGGGCTGAAGAGATGGCCTAGTGGCTAAGAGCACTGACTGCTCTTGCAGAGGACCTGGATTCGATCCCCAGCACCCACATGGCGGCTGAGAACCATCTGTAACTCCAGTTCCAGGGGAATCCGATGCCCTTTTCTGACCTCCGTGGCATTGAACGACACGGGTGCACAAGCCTACATGCAGACAGTACATTCATACACATACAAAAATAAATAAAATGAAAAAAGAGAAATTAAAAGAAGCTTCCTTATAATAGGGGGTGTTGCCCCTTCTAGACATCATAGGCTAATAAAAAATTCTCAGTGCCAGAAATGCACACCCTCCCTAGAAGTTGTTGACCTGTGGTCCCATAGATCCTCAAACACTACTGGCCATTGCCCCCATTCTTGGTTACCCTCCAGAACTTGATGCTGAGACCCTATTGATGAAGACACCACATACGTGAACTGTAGAACAAATGAGAAATCAAGCTGGTGCTAAGAGTCTCAACTCTACTGGGCAGCTTTCATAGTACTGGAAGGTGCTATGCATGCTACCAGAAGGAAAATGTAATCATCAACCCTACCCAGCTGTAAATCTTGTGAACTATAACAACTGGCCTGGCAAGATATGCCCACTGGTACAACCTCAGCATGATGATTATGGAAGTAACCAACTACTCTCTAACTGGATTTAAATTCTGCTTCCTAGGATGGAGCCCATACCTGACACTTCCTAGGATGGAGCCCATACCTGATACTTCCTAGGATGGAGCCCATACCTGACACACTTCCTAGGATGGAGCCCATACCTGACACTTCCTAGGATGGAGCCCATACCTGACACTTCTTAGGATGGAGCCCATAGCTGACACTGATGTCAGGCTTGGGAACTGAGGCTAGATAGGTCACAGGGAATAGGGAAATCTTCATATTAGTGTTTTAATAAATAGTCATAGTATTAAACTGGCTCCTAATGACTCATTGTTGTACCTGTAGATTTATGTAGCTCTCAACTCTCACCAGAGAAGCTTCCTTATGTAGGGGATGATGATTAACACAGAAAACCACAACTAGCCATTGTGTAGAGAACAAGAGACTACAGAGTACTTACCCCTGAATAGGACACCTAGATCAAACTTCTGCCCCCATCCCCAGCTAAGGGATGACTACAGAAGAGGGGGCAGAAAGAGTGTAAGAGCCAGAGGTGGTAGAGCAAAGGGAAATAGTTTTCCAAACAACTGGGAAGTGACTCACCTGAATTCATAGCAATAGTGACAGTACGTGCAAGTCCCATGCAATATCAAGCCAGCAAAATCCCAGCATAGAGATGGGGAAATGGGTAAGAATCCCCAACCCTACCTAAGGAAGTGTTGGTAACCAATGGCTACTGGGAGAGGGAGAGACAGTATTTTCAAGGATATGACTCTTGGTAGGTTAATCAGGCTGCAGTGGGTGGACCCACACTGAAGGACATTTGGTTACACATATTGGGCTATATAGGCCTTATTATCTATATAATAGAGTACATTAAATCGGGTGAGGGATAGTAAAGGGGAGTGCAGATAAGGGAGGGGATTTAAATACCATCAAATTATATTGTATGAAATTCTCAGAAGTTCAATACATTATATTGAGCCTCTTTACATTTCATTCAACAGTTCATAATCAAATTTAGATCCCCTCCCCCATGCATGCCCCCAACCCCTCCACTGGACCTCATGTATTCTACCACACATGTTAAGTCCTATCCTGTCAAGCATCATACCTGGATGTCCTTCACTGCAAATTCATCCCCTCAAAGTCTAGTTGGCCTATCTAGAGATCGTACGTAAGGCATACTCTCCCTCACTCAGTACTAATCTGTCTCCAGTAATTCTCAGTCTACGGCCAGCCCACCACCCATTTCTCTCACTCTACTCTAGGTGCTTGTCTGGTTGTGTTGGCATGAGTCCTGTGCTTGATGCCGCCATTGCTACAAGTTCATGTGTGCAAGTTTCCAGTGACCTTCCTCGGCTTCCCTGTGTTCACGAACCAGCCTCAGCTCCTACAATATTTCCACCCCCTCTTTCACCATGGTCCCTAACTGTGGGTGGGTGAGGTTAAATATAGGAGTCCTATCCAGGGAACTGAGGCTAGAGATACCTCCACATGCATGATTTTGCTGCTCTCTTCACAGTACTTAAGAAATGGAAACAACCTGGGGCTGGAGAGATGGCTCAGCAGTTAAGAGCACCAACTGCTCTTGCAGAGGACCGAGGTTTGATTCCCAGCACCCACATGGCAGCTAAGAACCCTGTCTTTAACTCCAGTTCCAGGGGAATCCAACACCCTCTTCTCATCTCCATGGCATTGCATGACACAGGTGCACCAACCTACAAGCAGACAGTACATTCATACACATAAAAAAATAAAATTTTAAAAAGAAATGGAAGCAACCTAAATTTCCATCATTTACACAGTAGAGCTCTACTCAGCAATAAGAAAAGATGAAATTTGCAGCCAAATGGATGTAACTAGAGACTGTTATATTAAGGGAAGTAACACAAACTCAGAAAAGCAAGCTATGTATCATTTCTCATTTGTGAACTGTAGCACCAATCCCTTATATGTCAGTATATATCCTGATGTAACATCAAGAGCCAGGAAAATGGAAAGGATACATGGAGGTAAAGGAAAAGAAAGAACTCAAAAGAAGGGAATAGAAGGAAAAAAATGTTAGGAGGGGCGGCAGGAAGTCTGTTTGGTTGGGAGGGGAAGAAGGAGGGGCATTCAGGGGACCATGGTGTTGGGGGCAGAGAATTCAGTAGGGGGTCTAGTGGTAGGCAGGTGTTATTGGGGGAAAGTGGGGATAATGGGGGTGCTGGTACCAGATAGGGAGGAGGGAGGTCAGATGGGAGGAAGAAGAATAGAGTTAAATGGATCTTGGAGGGGCTAGGGAAGCAGAAGGGAATGGGAAACCCCCTGAGAGACACACATACAGTTTATGAACAACTTTTTTTTATAAAAGACTGTTGTCGCCAGGTGTGGTGGCGCACGCCTTTAATCCTAGCACTTGGGAGGCAGAGGCAGGCAGATCTTTGTGAGTTCAAGTCCAGCCTGGTCTACAGAGCGAGTTCTAGGACAGCTGGGGCTACAAGGAGACCCTGTCTCAAAAAGACCAAAAAAAAAAAAAACACTGTTGTTATCTTCCTTAAATATTAGACTGGTAACTCAACTAAATAGGATACGTGAAGTCTAGTAGCAAGGCTATAAAGTACTCTGTGACCCTCTTCTCACAGTAATTTCTAGTATGTTATCTAAAATGATTTTTCATAGAAAACATTAAAAATAATTTTCACAAACATAAAATTCAAAATTATTGTCAATGAAGGTTTTAGGGAGTGTTATCAGACTTCAAACACCTATTACAATGTTATGGTTCAAAACACCTAACATAGTAGCAGGTACATATTAGTTCTTTAAGGACTCCATGGACCAATTTGCCTAGTTTAGGATTTCTTTGTCATCACTGCTTTTCCCATTGTTCCACAGAATACAAGTCTACAGAGTCCCCTGCCAAAGCTTCCAGCCCCTGCAGTTTTGTTCTCTGTGCTCATGTCCTTCTGAGTCATTACATTGCCTACACCACAGACTTAGCCTGTGATATCATATTTGCCAGCAGGTGCTGCCATTTGCCACAGGATTTGCTCATTTTTAAAATTCCCTAAATCTGAGACTCTGGATTGTATAAAATAGTACAGTGCCTAATTTGTCAGCTCGGCAGCTCTGAAACACTATAAAATCAGTTATTTAAAATGAATGATACTTGTAATGTGCCGCACGGTTTTAATGAGCAGGGCTCTATTGCTAAGACAACAGGAGATCACATTGTAAAGAAACAAGCAGCAAGAATGTGAGGCTAGGAGAATAGCAGGAAATGCTTTGTATCCTGAGATCCCAGTGGGAACAATATGTTCAAAAAGCAATCGAGTTTCTTGTTGGCAAGACAAATGGATTCATATTAGGATCTTCCATATCTGTCCTTCCTTCCATTTCCACGCAAGGTCAGCCTCATAGAGAAGTCATTCCAGGGCTGGGGAGATGGCTCAGTTTGAAAAGCACCTGCCTCACAATTATAGAAATCAGAGTTCAGCTCCTCAGAACCCATGTAAAAAGCCAGGTGCAGTGGTGCATGCCTGCAATCCAAGTGATGTCAAGACAGGAAATAGTCAGGTAGATAACAGCTAGCCTGGCCTACCTGGCAAAATTCCTGAACAATGGGAAATCCTGTACCAAGGGCTCCTGAGGACTGACTAACACCCAAGGTTATCCTTTGACCCCTGAGTGCCATGTACATGTGCACCTGCACCCACATGTACACACAGACATAGACAGACAAAAAGAAAAACAGACAGACATAGACAGACAGACACAGACACACACACACACACACACACACACACACACTCACATACACACACACACACACACTAAAAGAAAAAAATGGGTTGGTAAGATGGCACAGTGGGTAACAAGGTTTTCTCTGAAAGCTCCATCCCCAAGTCCCATCATGGAAGGAGAGAACCTACTCCCCAAAATTGTCCTCTAACCTCCACATGCATGCCATGGCACATGTGCACTCACCAACTGTTCCAGTTTGTCTTCCATTGCTGTGACAAAACACTCTGACCGATACCAACTTGGGGAGGAAAGGGTTTATTCAGCTTACATCTCCTGGTTCATAGTTCATCACTCAGGGAGCACAAGGCAGGAACTCAGGGCAGGAACCTGGAGGCAGGAGCTGAAGCACAGGCCATGGAGGAATGCTGTCCACTGGCTTGCTCGCTGGCTCATGCCCAGCCTGCCTTCTTATACTGTCACTGCTCAACAATCAAGACAATACACCACAGATGTGGCCACAGGCCAATCCAATGGAGCCAATTCCCCAATTGAGGCTCCCTCAACCCAGGTGTGTCAAGTTGACACTAAAGCTATCCAGCACAATTGACCCCTTGTCAACTTGACACACAAAACACATCACTATTAAACCACCACCTTTCCAGTTCTTATCCCCAAAGTATGATGTTAACATGAATCACAACCTAAGACAGTACAACCTCAAAAGCCTCACAGTCCTTAAAATGTCCAAACACTTAAAAGTTCACAGTCCGTTAAAAGTCTCTTAACTGTGGGCTGCTGTAAAATCCAAAACAAGTACTGTCTTATTTCAAAGGGAAGAATCAGGCACTCTCAAACAAAACCTAAGTCCAGCAAAGTAGCTCAAGGCTGGACACCTGGGATTCACTCACGATCTTCTGGGCTCCAAAGGGTCTCGGCAGCTCCCCCTCTCCGACTCTGCCGTCCGTGGCACACTCATCTCGCAGGCCCAGGCCGACTCCATTCTACACCTACCGCTGCTCTTGGTGGTCGTCCCAGGGTACCGGCATCTCCAAAAAGCTGGGGTCGCTACTGAAACTGAGGCAGCACCTTCACCAATGGTCTCTTCTGACCTCTCCTGGTGCAAAGCCTCAGCTTCTCTCCATGACCCCTGCAATCCTGGGGTCTTCACAGCAACCGAGGTGCACTTCCACCAATGGTCTTTCCTGACCTCTCACAGTGCCAAGCCTCGGCTGCTCTCTGTGACCCCCTCAAATTTCAACACCGGAACCATATAGGAGACTCTTACACGTTACCAAGTCCGGCTTCTGGCTCGAGATGGAGGCTCAGGCCCTTTCTGGGTCACAGCTTCTGTGTGCTGACCTTGAAGATATTCTCCCCAGAAGATTTCACCTCAGTGATGCTGGTCTCTTGTTACTTACAGCTGATTTTTCAGCCCCAGCTAACCAGCATCAATTGCCCCAGTACCACAAAAGTTTCACTTCAGGTTCTGGTCTCTTGTTACTTACAGCTGATTCTCCACAGCCCCAGCTGACCAGAACCCACAGATTACACAGTCCTGATGATCTCTGCTCTCCTTTGAAACTAGAAACTTCACAAGCCAGGCCTCCATCTTCTACAACTCCTTCAGCAAAACTGCTCCAAGCTCCACAGCAACAATCTTTAGGCATTCAATGATCTTCCCAGCCCAAAGTTCCAAACGCCTCCACAATCCTTCCCCAAAACACCAAGGTCAGGTCTGTCACAGCAATACCCCACTTCTGGTTCCAATTTCTGTCCTAGTTTGTCTTCCATTGCTGTGACAAAACACTCTGACCAACACCAACTTGGGGAGGAAAGGGTTTATTCAGCTTACATCTCCTGGGTCACAGATCATCACTTAGGGAGCCCAAGGCAGGAACTCAGGGCAGGAACCTGGAGGCAGGAGCTGAAGCACAGGCCATGGAGGAATGCTGTCCACTGGCTTGCTCGCTGGCTCATGCCCAGCCTGCCTTCTTATACTGTCACTGTTCAACAATCAAGACAATACTCCACAGATGTGGCCACAGGCCAATCCAATGGAGCCAATTCCCCAATTGAGGCTCCCTCAACCCAGGTGTGTCAAGTTGACACTAAAGCTATCCAGCACATCAACCCATCCATATCATACAAATATATACACAAATGATAAATTAAAAAGTAAACATTTTAAAGAAAAATTATTTCCATATCTTTTTTTTTTGTCTTTTTTGAGACAGGGTCTTCCTGTAGCCCCAGCTGGCCTGGAACTCACTCTGTAGAACAGGTTGGCCTTGAACTCACAGAGGTCTACCTGCCTCTGCCTCCCAAGTGCTAGGATTAAAGGCATGCGCCACCATGCCCAGCATAAATATGGTTCTTAGCCGCCATGTGGGTACTGGGAATTGAACCCTGGTCCTCTGCAAGATCAGTCCATGCTCTTAACCACTAAGCCATCTCTCCAGCCCCTCCATATCTTATGTATGTCTTTTTTCCACACAATTTACTCTCTAATCTACCATGAGCATTCTGAAATAATCTTCCCAGAATGATACTAAAGCCTTTACTGGTTGGTACCCAGATGCTCATGACCTAGGCAGTCCTTCGAGGCCTGGCACACCAGGCCATATAACCCAGTCTCTAGTTATCTGCCCTAACCTTTTTATTATTCCCAAATTCTCCACTTTGACAGGGCAAGGGATTTTATTCTTTCCTATAGGTTAAGCATCTTCCTATCTAGTGCCTTTGTGCCTCCTAACTCATATCCCGAAATGCCCTCCTTCTCTTAACTCCTTAGTCAAAGATATTGCCATATTAATTTTCCAGGAGTAACTAAATGCATGGAGCATTGCTGGCTAACATAATCCCTTCTTCTACCACCCCTGGAAACATCTGAGATTCAGGACAGGCATGCTACGACAAGGCAATATTAATGAAATGCACAACCATATAACACTTATATTGAGCATTAAATGAGTAGACAGCATATAGATAATTCCTGAGAGACCTCAGTCAGCACAAGTCCTGCTGTGTGACCATAGTCATTTTTGCATTCACAGCTGGAATGTGATTTGGAAGCAACCTCACACCACCTTCTCAGGACTTGTTTTGATGACATGAATGGAATCTCAAAGGTTCCTAGGAAAATCCTCTGCTGCATTTCATTTAAAATACCATCTCTCATCTGTGCTAGCTCAACCCACACCGACTGAATTTCTTGCCTTCCTGGAAGTCACAGGCTGCCCTCTGCTACCCACTGCTCTACACTTAAAGCACAGAGATTCCACTGCAATATTCCCCTTTTCTGTACGTTCATAATCTGGCCAGAATCAGTTTCTGAGTACAGTTAATCCTCAAGGGTTTCTCTGCCCACCGAATCAGCCAGCTTCTATGTCCTTTATGCTACTTCCTGGTTTATTGGCTTAAATGAAATATGCCCTACTTGGAATCCAAAATATTCAAGTTCTAACTTAGCTACTTTCTGGCTGGTGTATTTAAGTCTCTGTTACTCCATAAGTAAATGGAAATGAAAAATCCTACAAATTTAAGAAATGAGCTCAAAGAGGATAATGCAAAGCATATTGGAAATTATAAAGTGGCCCACACAAGTAAAATGTCACATATTTTTTGCCCTCCTTCAATAGTCAGAAACACAAGGCTCACTCTCCTTGGCAAAAGATTTGAATACAGGGGCTGGAGAGATGGCTCAGCAGTTAAGAGCACTGACTGCTCTTGCAGAGGACCTGGTTTTGATTCCCAGCACCCACATGGCGGCTAAGAACCATCTTTAACTCCAGTTCCAGGGGAATCCTACACCCTCTTCTGACCTCCGCAGCATTGCACGACACGGGTGCACCAACCTACCTGCAAACAGCACATTCATACACATAAAAAATAATAAATATATTTTTAAAAAGATTTGAATACAGCTAAAATTGTGTCAAGGAGACCTTCCTCCACCCCAGTTCAATTTTTTTTTTTTTTTTTTTTTTAGCATTATTAGGCTATAGAAATAAGAATTTATCCATCGGCTCTATCTGAATGCCATCTAGTGGACACAAGGCTCTTCTGGGAACAGAACTATTGCAGATACAGTTACAGATTCATAAAATGCCAGCCTCTTGGTGTTGCCAATGCACAAGGCAAGCGTTAGTTTTAGCAGGAGACAAAGTGTGGCTACCTGTAAGACACAACACAGACTCCTGAGAAGGATCCTAATTCTTAGTGATCCTCTCCCCAACCCCATCATATCCCAAATTTCCTCATTAGAGTTTCTTTTTATTTTTCATGCATCAGAGGGTTTTGGTCCTCAATATGTTTTATTAAAACTAAAAGGCTTACATCAAGCAAGCCCTTAGATCTCTTTCATCTCAGCTAAGTTCTGCTGAAAGTAAATAAAGAACAAACTCTGCTTTGAAAAAAAAACTCTGAAAGACTCAGAAAAAGATTGAAGACATGTATGGCAGAATGCATGAATTCAGGTCGGGTGGGAGGCATAGAAAGGGAAATGACTCTAAATTGGATCGAGAAATGATATATGATATATGAAAAAGCTTAATAACAATAAAATATATTTTTTCTAAAAAAAGAACAATTTCCTCAGGAATAGAAATCAAGGAAGGCAGGGAAGAGTGGAGGACGCTGGAGAATCTTGACATGATTAAAAGAGGAAATCACTGGAGTCCGGGACAAACTCCATATGTGTCCTATATTTCATTTAGCCAGGTCTTGTAAATAAAACATTGTTTGGCTGACTTTTAAAGTTTTTTATTTGTGTGAGTGTTATGCCTGCACGTAAGTGTACCCATGTCATTCAATGCTGGTGTAGAACAGAAGAGGGCAATAGATCCCCTGGAACTGGAGTTAAAGACCATTAGTAACTGCCATTTCAGTACTGGGATTCCAACCTGGGTCTTCTGTAAGAGCACTCAATGCTCCTAACTGCTGAGCAGCCAATGCTCTTAACTGCTGAGCCATCTCCCCAGCCCCAAATAACTTTTTTTTTTCTGAAACAAGGTATAATTCTGTAGCCCAGTCTGTCCTACAACTCACCATGTAGCCCAGGCTGGTCTACAGCTAACTGAACTTCAGCTTCCCAAGTACTAGATTATAGGCCTAAGTTTAGAATTAAAAAGAGCTGCATTCTGGAGCTTAAAATTGGCCTAAATGGCTGATAAAGCCCATATTCAAGCAAAAGTGGAAGGTATGTATATGCTTTACATTTTTAAATTTATCTCTGAGGCCATCTCAGCACACATGAGGCTGGGAGATGGGGGTGGACAAGAGGGGACTGCTTCATGGTTTGAGTCCAAAGCAAATGGGGCTTCCCGCCAGCAGCCCTGGCTTGGCAGCCTGGCACTGGAGGCATGCCTCTGCAAATGTGGCAGAGCCCTGCTTCGCTGTGTCTGCTCCTCCTCAACACACTTCCTTTTCTATCTACAGTATTTAGAAATATGAGAGACGACGCTGGGAAGAACACAAAGGCTTTTGCAAACTGTCTCTGGCTTCATTTTCAAAGCTGTCGCTATCAGGGTTGGATTTAGCAACTTGGCATTCGCTTGGTCGGACCACCCTTGTTGGCAGCCATCTGGAGAGTCTTGGAGGATTTCTAAAGAGGCATTGCTTGGAGAACGTTTTGTAGTAGAAATAGTGCTGGTATTCAATTCAGGGAGCTTGGGTTTGAGCCCACCACCTAAGTAAGCTTAGGAGATCCACTGTCATTCCTTGATGGTCTATACCACTTAGGTGAACTGGCAATTCCCTGGAAGACCCTGGAAGTCTAGGGCAGACTCATAAAATGTGGTTACTAGACAGCAGTTTTCCACCCTCACTACCTGGAAGCATAACTAAAAATACACATTTTCACCCCCACCTACACTTGATGAATCAGGAATTTGGAGGGTATAGTGTTTAGGAAACCCACCAAATAATTCTGATGCACAGCCAAGTTTGAGAGCAATGCTGTTTCCTTACGCTGTTTCCTCTCTGGGTGTGCCGGGGTAATACCGATTTGCAATAGTCAAAGGTGGGCTCGAGGCCAAGAAGTTAGCTGACGGGAAGCTGAAGAGATCCAAATCAGAGTATGTACAGGGCTACAAAGAGAGAACCTTCTGTCACTTCTCAAAGCCCTCTGATAGCCAAAGTTCCAGAAAGACTCTAGAAATGGCATCTTCTCGGTCAGGTTCTCACAGCACATTCTTACATCAGAAGTAGAAAGCACAAAAGCATTTTTTGTTAATGATGCTAACCTATCTTCACTATTTCTGTCTCTAATCCCCATAGATCTATGTCATTACTGTCTTCATTTCAGCTTTTTGTTTTTCCCTCTACCTTTTCTGACAGCTCTTCATTTCCTCTAAGTTATCAGGGACAACCTGCAAGTGTGGTGCTGAGTTCCACAAGGGAACCACAGTTTCCTAGCAACAGCCTGAGCCTGCTGGGCCATTCTGTGAGTCATCAGCTTGGGGCAGCTCTTGATAAGCAGCATGGCTTGCAGAGGAGCCCTCTGTGGGTACCACACAGGAGCCTGCCTGTCCATGTCACCTTCACAGGGCTACAGGATCATAGAGAAATAGATCACAAATAGGTCATAAAGAGTGACAGTAGGGTGCTCTCCATTCTAAGCTGAATGGATCTTGCTTCTTCACTGTTCTATGGGGGGATGCTGAAGAAAGAAAGGAAAGATGGAAGGAATGGAAGATGAAAGGAAAGAAAGGATGAAGGGAAGGAGGGAGGGTGGGAGGGAAGGAAAAAGGAAAAGAAAAATGGAGAGAGGAAGGACTTTTTTCAACTTACATCCCCTGAACACCCACGGTGTATCTTTACCTAAATATTGGAGTTGCAAAACAAGAGACAGGTCCTTGCCCTCGGGAAGCTTATATTCTAATGGAGAAAGAGGGTTGGGTGAATTAAATTTAATTAAAAGCAATATGTCATACAGGAGAAATGATTCCATGTTTGATTAATATTGATTCCATGGCATATAATTTTCAAGCCTCATGATAGGGCCTTTTCTAATCTTATAACTTTTTCATTTCACTACAGAAGCATCCTCATTGTTGAGATTTTCAAGTATTTTAAGGCATATATAAATAATGCAAGTCTTACAATGGGTTTGATATCAGCATCTGTGACCTTATTTACTTCTTAAAGCTATATTTACATCTTTTCTCACTTAAAAAAGAGTTTATTTATTCTTGTTTTATGTGTCTGATTTGCCTGTATGTATGTGTGTATGTATGTGTGTGAATGTATGTATGTATGTATGTATGTATATGTGTGCACCAGTGTTGCATAATTCCCACCATGGAGGCCAGAAGAGGATCCCCTGGAACTGGAATTACACATGATTGTTAGCCACCATGTGTAGGCTGGGAACAGAAACCAGGTCCTCTGCAAGAGCAACCAGTGCTCTTAACTGCTGAGCCATTTCTCTAGCCCTTCTCTCTTTTGCTGTCTCTGGTTTCATCTTCAAAGCTATTGCTATCAGTGTGTGTGTGTGTGTGTGTGTGTGTGTGTGTGTGTGTGTGTGTCTATTATGGACTCACGTTCATGCATGTGTGCATCAAAGCATGCCAGAGCACCTGTGTGGAGACCAGAGAATAACTACAGGAGCTGGTTCTCTCCACGTGGGTTCTGGGACTTGAATTCAAGTCTTCAGGCTTGGTAGCAAGTACCTTTGCCCTCTGATCCATCTTGCCAGCTCTTTCCATACTTTTCTGTGATGAAATTTTCTTATAGTTTTTGTCTTTCATTTATCTTTATGAAATAGGATCTCGGTAAATTTATCAATTCCACTACTCTTTTTTTCTTTTGGTGTTTTTGAGATAGGGTCTTCCTGTATCCCCAGCTGTCCCGGAACTCACTATGTAGACCAGACTTGAACTCACAAAGATCTGCCTGCCTCTGCCTCCTGAGTGCTCCACTATTCTTTTAAGCATACTGGTTTTATTTTTATCATTTTCCCTTCCTGCTTTCCTAAAGTTCTACCAGTTTTTTTATGTTCTCTTGAGTAGAGACCATAATGGACTCTATCTGTTTTCATTCTTCTTGTGAACTAATAGAAGCACTTATGACTCTCTGGTTTTAGGTTTGGCTGATTCTATATGTGTTAATACGACTTCTGTCGAATGTCCATATTTACTTGTTGACATGGTATATCAAAGGAATTAGAACCACCACTATTGATTAACGTTCCTCTGATTTCTCTTTTTAGTCCAAAGCAGTTTTACATCCTTCAATATGAGTTGCATGTTAGTTATAAGAAGGAAGGAAGGAAAGGAGGAAGGAAAAGGAGGGAAAAGGCATGGGGAAAATCCCTTCATCTCATTTAATGGTCTGTACCTTGAATTCTATCCCATCATCTGATACTGAGTTCCTGGTTGGCTTTTATTGTCCATACCTTCCTTGACTTTATATAGAAACCTGCTTTGTATTTTGACCCAGTGAACATGGTCCCAAACCTGTTCTCCTTTCCAATTCCTTGTCCTTGTCTTTTTTGTGCTCAGAGGGGTGCTTAGAGACAGAGCTAGCTAACTGACTTTAGCCCATGGCAGAAAGCCTTGGAGAAAGGGAAAGGCCAGGGTGTGTCTTCCTTTCTGCCTTGGCCCTAGCTCCTGATGCATAGGCCTGGTTCCAGCTTCTGCCAAGTGACCCTAGTAGCTCTGCCTCCCCCCTTGTCTTTCCAGCACTGTAGAAGATTACAGATGCTACAGTCTCCAGGCTGCCTCACGGTCCCCTACTTAGCTTCTCAAGCCATCTGGTCTGTGGAATCAATTTCCTACATTAAATTCCCTTTGTTTTAAGTATTCCAAATGGTTTCTGTTTTCCTAAGTGAACCTTGATACACCCACTCTTTTATTTTAGTATGAAAATTTAACCTATTCACTTTTGCAGCAAGTACTGTGAGTTGGTTTATTCAACACGCATTTCAAACCCTTGTACTTTCTTCTGGTATAAAGACTACAAAGCTTAAAACTAAACTCTTGAAGCGGGCAAGGAAGGCTATGTGGTATAGTAAGACCTAAGCCAAAGCCTACTGAGAGTTTCTAGAAATCTTTTCTAAACATAGATATTATTATCCTTTCCTCCTTCAGCCCTTCTTTTCTTCTAAGTTTAGATACTGGACTTGATGCCTATACAGCATTAACATGCATTGTGAGACTATAAGAAAAAGGCACGTAGGAACAGAGTGAAGTGTACCCTGACATCCTTAAGACATCGAACCAATGCCAGCAACTTCCAGACTTCCTGTTACACAAAGAAATGAATATGTTTCTGTGTTTAAACAATTAATGGGCAGGAGAGCTAGAGAGATGGCTCACTAGTTAAGAGCACTGGCTGTTCTTCTAGAGAACCCAGCTGTAGTTCCCAGCACCCACATGGTGGCTAACAACCTATAGCTCTAGTTCCAAGGGATCCAAAATCCCCTTCAGGCCTCCATGTGTATTGCATGCATGAGTGTGGTTTCACACATGTAGGCAAAACTCTCATAGACATCAAAAAAAAAAAATAATAATAATAATAAAAATGATAAGTTTTCCATCATTCTAACCAGGATGCAATTCCTAACTTCCAATCTACTCTTGTAATTGGTCAATTCTTTATTGTGTGAAGACAGAGCTGCAAACTGTAGTATCTTCAGCCCCTCTGGGCCCAGCTGTGGTAAATGCCATTACCACTATTCAGCTATTGAGAAAATAAAGATTGTCCCCAAATACTTGTGGAAGAGATAGAGTTGTATCCACTCCAAAAACAAAACACATGTAAGTTTTATTGAAAATATCATTTCAGAAGTTTTATGGACTTGTTGCCTCCCCTCCAGAAGCCATCGGTGTATCTTTTCCCCAGGACCCTTGTTATAAGAACATAAGGTTAGATATTTATTCCACTTTGAGGGGAGGGTGAAATGTTCTAAATAAAATATAGGAATAACAAAATAAACACCCAGATGCCCACTATTCAGAATTAACTAATGTTGACATTCTGTTTCTTTGATTTAGACTTTATTTTAATAAGGGAGGGGGAAGGGCCTTTGTTGCACATTTTCAAAGAACTCCAGCCCCTCCTTCCCAGGGCTATTTTCAGGAATTTTGAATCTCTTTTTAGCTCCCATCTTTTGTTGTTATTAGCTATCTATGTAGGCCCATTCAGTTTAGTATATATGATCATAAGAGCTTGTTAATTGTACATAAATGCTAGCTAGCCAGCATGGTATCTATACCATTCTAGAATTTGCTGATCTCTTACCAAAATTGAAACATAAGTGTAATTCAGTAATTGTAACCTGCATATTACTCAATTGTGTGTTTTACCATTGTGTATCTGTCTTCCTTTTGATAAACATTTCAGGTAGACAGAAACGGAATACTTTGTCTATTCTTGCCAAATTTGCCACAGTAATTAGTACTAACTTAAAGCTCCACCAATAGACTGCATTCCTGTTTTCCCAATCACTAACACTTTGGTAATGTCAGACATACTGATCTTTAACATTCAGGTTGGTAGATGCAAACTGGTAACTATTTATTTCATCTTATTTTTTATTTATTTATTTTTATGTGTTTGAATGTTATGCCTGCATGCATGTAAGTGCATTCATGTTGTGCAGTGCCCGCACAGGACAGAAACAACTGTCAAATCCCTTGGATCTGGAGGTACAGACAGCTATTAGCCACCATGTGGGTGCTGGGATTCAAACATGGGTCTTCTTCACTAGCAGTCAGTAAGTTTAACCACTGGGCAATCTCTCCAGCCCCGACAGTTCTTTATTTAATTTCCCATTTTGGATTACCAGTCAGGTTAAGCAAGAATCAATTGGGTTATTTCTTTTCTTTCATTCTTTTTTATTTTGCCATTTGGTTTCTCTTCAAATTGCCTGTAAAGCATATCCGTATTTCTTCTTTCTATTAAATGGCTTTTTTCCTACTGATTCATAGGGTTCACTCATGCTAGTTGACACATATCATCTAGACCCAAGTCATCATTTTTAATATCTTTTGCTAAATTTTATTTTTTTTTAATTTTATTTATTTATGTATGTGTATCAATGTACTGTCTGTGTGCAGGTCTGTGCACCCGTGTCGTGCAATGCCGCGGAGATCAGAAGAGGGCGTCGGATTCCCCTGGAACTGGAGTTCTCCTGGAGTTGGAGTTTCAGACGGTTCTCGGCCGCCATGTGGGTGCTGGGGATCAAACCCGGGTCCTCTGTAAGAGCGGTCGGCACTCTTAACCGCTAGGCCATCTCTCCAGCCCCCGCTAAATTTTATAATGTTCATAATGTTAGCAGAAATTATTTGTACAGTAGTACTAACTACATGGGCCCCTTCTTTGCAAAGTCTTCTGTGATGTTCTGGCCTCCTCCGTTTTGTATTACTTATTTTGAGTTTGGGGGATTTTGCTGTTTTAGGTGTTTTTTTCTTTTGTTTTATTTTGCTTTCCAGTTAGTTTAATTTTTTTTATTTTAAATTGAACGTTTGTATATATCATACGAAAGTTCTTAATCAAATTTAGGTCCCCTCCCCCATCTATACCCCCCCATAAACCCTTACAGGACCTCATGCATTCTTCCATACATGTCAAGTGCAATCCTGCCAAGCATTTGTACCCAGATGTCACTTGATGCAAGTTCATCCACTAAAGTCTAGTGAGCCTTTTTAGAGATCCTAAGTAGGATCTGCTATTACTACACCCAGTAGTAATCGGTCTCCAACTGTCCCCAGGCTAGGGCTCCCTGCCATCCATTTCCTCACTTCCAAGGTGGGCCCTTGCCTGATTGAGTTGGCATCATCTTGTAGTCGATGCCACCATTGCCAAGAGTTCACATGTACAAGCTTCCAGTGGCCTGAAAGCCTGTTTCCTATGTTCATGGACCAACCCTGGTTCTTACAATCTTTCTATTCCCTCTTCCATGATGGTCCCTGAGCCATGGGTGAGTGAGGTTTAATATAGGAGTCCTATCCAGGGACACACACTCTGCATGCAGTCTCTTATTCTCTAAAACTTGGCTAGTTGTGGCCTTCTGTGTGCACAACACACTGCTGTATAAGAAACTTTGCTGGTGAGAGTTGAGGGATGCACTAATTTTCTCTATACCCCTGTTCCTCTATGTTCCATGAGCCTTAGGTGTAGAGGTTCCACTGTAGATGTGTCACCTAGGACTGGGCAGCTCTCAGACATATTCTGTGTGTGTGAGCAGTTGTAGGACTCTGCAGTTGCCTCCATCTGTTGCAAAAAGAAGTTTCTTTGATGAATGGTGTATGGTATACTTGTCTGTAAATACAAGGATCCATATTTTGCATATGATAAGAATTTCATTTGTCTGGAGATATGACCAAGATAGGGATCTAGGATTTATGACTTCTCTAGTCATGTGCATTTGGCTGTGTTTACAGTATCACCCATGAATTCACTCCCATTGAGAAGGCTTTAAGTCCAATTAGATAACTGTTGATTACCCCCCCCCAAATAACAGTTCCACTAATGCAGAATAAGGATAGTTTCCTGCACAAGTGCTTATGGTTATTAGGCTTTAGAGCTAAGTTGGAGCATTGATTGACTTTCTCCCTTAGCAGCTTGCATAGTATCCTCTAGAACACTATGAGAGCTAGACTTCAGGTAGAAAGCTTCCAGGTCAGTTTCTGCTCCATTGCTCCAAGCCCTGTGTCTGAAATATGTCCTGTCATCAGCAGTAGGGTATTATATTTGAGATAGTCAAGAGCTCCAGCAATAGCCTGTGCTATGTGGGGAGTCTCTTGGACTACTCTGACCAGCCACACCAAGGGAGCTCTCTCCTGTCTGGCACTGTGCTCCTTGCCATACAGCCCCCAGGTGTACACATGCACTAACATTCAGACACAAGATGTGCATTTCTCAGGGGTTCCTGAGCCAACACATTTCCCTCTGTCTTCCCTGTGCCCCACCCCCTGCAAGCTCCGTTCATCTCTCCTTTCTGTCCCCCCATCCAATCTCCCTCCTTTGTCCCCAGTCCAAGCACCCGCTTATCCCCAACATCTCCCATAACACTCACTTCTCTCATGCCCCTTCTCCTGAGTTCCCTCCTCCCCCACAACCATGGTCCTCTGCAAGTCCCTCCCTCCTCTCCTCGAAGCTGAACACTCACATTTTTCCCACCTCCCCCCTGGTAACAACTGTTCTCCACTATCCCCCTCTTCTGGGATCTTTCTTTCCCTTTTCCTCCATGTGTCCTCTCCATTTTGCTGGTTCATGCTGGCACATCAAGATATATACTCACATATAAGGGTCACTGCTATGATCCAGAAACGAGGGAGAACATGCATCTCTTGCTTTTCTGAGTTTGTTTTCTTCACTTAGTGAAGTCTCTACATCCATTTATCTGCAAATTACATCTTTTCTTACTGCTGAGTAGGACTCCACTGTGTAAATTTATCATATTTTCATTACCCATTTATCAGATGAGGGGCATTTAGGTTATTTCCACCAGCAGTGAAGGGCATTCTCCTTTCTCCACAGCATTTGGTGACTTTTGTTCTCTTACTCATTTGAGAATTCTCTGTTCCAGTCCATAGCCCATCTTTTTATTGGGTCATTTATTTTCTTGTTCCTTTGTTTTTCTATTTCTTTGTATATTCTGGATACTAAATTATCTGTTAAATGTGTAGCAGGTAAATATTTTCTCTTCATTGGTTCTTTTTTTTTTTTTTTTTTTTTTTGGTCTTTTCGAGACAGGGTCTCCCTGTAGCCCCAGCTGTCCTGGAACTTGCTCTGTAGACCAGGCTGGCCTTGAACTCACAAAGATCCGCCTGCCTCTGCCTTGCAAGTGCTAGGATTAAAGGCGTGCGCCACCACACCCGGCCCTTCATTGGTTCTTTTCTTCTACAGAACCTTTGTAGCTTAATGAGGTCCCACTTGAAGATTGTTAACCTTAATGCGTGAACAACTGATGTCCTATTTAGAAAGCCCTTTCCTACACCTATGTCTTGTATGTGTTTTCTTCTAGCAGTTTCAGAGTTTCAGGTTTTATATTGAAGTTTTTGATCCATTTGGAGTTGGTTTTTGTGCATGTTGAAAGATAAGGGTCCTGTTTCATTCTTCTACAGGTAGAGATCCAATTTTTCCAGCACTATCAAAGATTCTATCTTTCCTCCATTGTGTTTTCTTGGCACCTCTGACAAATATCAGGTGGCTAAAATTGCATGTTTTCTGGTTTGGGTCTCCTATTGTGTTCCATTGATCTATGTGTCTATTTGTGTGCAAGTACTATGCTGTTTTGTGACTAGCTCTGTAATATAATCTGAGATCTGGTATGGTGATACCCTGAGCATTGTTCTTTTTGCCCAAGATTAGGGTAGTAGGCAGCCCAGTCAGGGTAGTAGAAGGGCTGGTCTGTGTCAGGCAAATCAAGAGTCCAGAGAAAGATGGGCATGGGAATTACCTGTGGAGGGATTTATATTCTAGAGGGTTTAGCTAGTCTGGGTTAGGAAGCTAGTCCAGAGATCAGAGGCAGAGGAATTGGAGCAGGTATAGGCCCAAGGCTAGAAGGTAGATAGAGTCTGAGTGGGTAGACGGGAGGTGATCAGGCTGCAGAAGAATGGAATAGAGACTCAATGTGTGGGATCTCACTTACCAGGGTCATAGGAGGGCTGCTCTGTGTCAGACTGATCAGGAGCCAGGGGAAGATCTGGATGGGAACAGCCTGTGGAAGGATTTAGCAAGTATGCTAAAAGGATTAGCTAATCTGAGTTAGGAAGCAAGTCCAGAGATTTGAGGTAAAGGAATGAGAGTGAGTCTGGGCCCAAGGCTAACAGGGGGACAAAGTTTTGAGGATTTTGTTTTAGTTTTTGATGGGTTTCTCTTTTTGTTTTTTTTTTGGGGGGGGTGGTCTTTTTGAGACAGGGTCTCCCTTTAGTCCCAGCTGGCCCGGAGCTTGCTCTGTAGACCAGACTGGCCTTGAACTCAAAGAGATCCACCTGCCTTTGCCTCTGCCTCTGCCTCCCCAGTGCTGGGACTAAAGGCATGCACCACCGCGCCTGGCTTGAGTTATTTCTTAATTGTTACCAGGCATCTTCAAAGAATTTTCCCCTAGAAGAGTAAAACTCTATGAGTTTTCGAATTTCTGAGAATAGATACTCTATTGCCTGAATGCATAAACCAAATATAATTTTTTTGAGACAAGATCTCAAGTATCGAATGCTGGCCTAAAATTCTCTGTGTAGCTAAAAATGACCTTGAACTTCTGATCCTCCTGCTTCTACCTCCCAAATGCCAGATTTCAGTGGTACACCACCCTGCCCAATTTATGTGGGGCTGAAGATTTAATCCAGAGCCTCATGCACACTAGGCAAGTACTGTACCAACTGAGCTACATCCCCAGGCCCCAAATAAATTCTTGAGTAACAGTTTTCTCTCTCAAAATGTTCCCTATATTATTCCTTGTCTTCTAGCACTTAGAATGATGAAAAATCAGTAGGCTGAAACACTTATTTGTTCTCCTTTCTGGATAATGTTTGTTTATTTTTTTGGTTTAGCTGAGTGTAGGAAGAAAAATGCACAGAGCTACAGCTCAGTGTGGGAGTCTACACAATTCTACTTGATAGCTAGTGGGAATCTGAAGACTCAGGTATGTTTTGAAGTTTATAATCTTTTTTCTATTATTATTTCTTTCTTGTTACCTTTTCTATAGCTTCTCTCTCCTTTTGGTGATTTTATTGCACCCATGTATATATGTTAGATTTATCCTCTATATGTTGTGTTCATATATATGGTTATGTTTGAATATTTTCTTCTGTGTTCTGGAACAATTCTTCAATTTAATCATATAATTCACTAATTCAATATACTTCAAGATTCAATTTTATCTCTGCAGCTTTTATCTAAAAATTTTAATTTAAGGATTATATTTCTGTTTTATGGCAATATTTCCTAGCTTAAGAACATTTGATTTTCATAAATTCAGTGTCCTCTATAATCTTGTATTGATGCATTAAAAATCTGGTGATGCTCCTAAATTTTCCTTTTTATGATTTTTTTCAGTAAGTCCATTTTAGAGGTCATCACATCTCATTCCACTGGTCTCCTTTATATGAATAATTTTAATATTTATTGAAATTTTTTTCAGTGCTTCTTTTGTAGTTAGCAGTACTTCCATCCTTACAGCTTTTTTTTAAGACAGTTCTCAGCCACCATGTGGGTGCTGGGGATCAAACCCAGGTCCTTCGCAAGAGCAGTCAGCACTCCCAACCGCTAGGCCATCCCTCCAGCCCCTTGCAGCTTTTTTGTTGTTGTCATTGTTATTGTTTGGTTTTAAGTCAGGGATTTGCTATGGTGTCCTGGAACCCATTGTGTATCCCAGTCTGGTCTTGAACTCACAATTCTGCCTCACCCCACTAAGCATTTGGATTATAGCCGTGGGCCGCCTGCTCTTTAGTCTTGCCTTCAGATCTTTGCTTATGGTGTTACCTCTGAATGAAATCTTTATCCTAATTCCTAGCACAGAGTAAGTGCTCAGGAAAAATGTGAGTTTAGGGCTGGAGAGATGATTCAATGGTTAAGAACACCAGCTGATCTTGCAGAGGACCTGGGTTCAGTTTCCAGCACTCACAAAAATCTATAACTCCAGTTTCAGGAGATCTGATGCCCTCTTCAGGCCTCCATGGGCATTGCACACATATGGTGCACTTACACACTGCAGACAAAACACTCATGCATACAAAATAAAAATAAATAAATAAATAAAATTTTAATGTGAGTTTAATGAATTAATGTTGACATTTTCTCTATTTGGAGTTTTGAAATATTTATCAAAAATTATATGCATCTCTCCAGTCAAGCTGTTTAGCTTCAGATAAAAGAGAGAGGAACATTTGATGTTTTTGTAATTTTATTTTTACAACATTGCCAATTTGGTTTGTACCCTGAAGTCAGAAGAAAACACACACAATAAAGTTTACTCCTGGGCTTTCCTGTACGAGATGTAGTTCCCTTTGCCAGCCCTCTCTCCTCAGGCTCAGTGGGAGCCTGCTGTGATAATGCCTCCATTTCACTTGGCATTGCAGGCCACAGCCAGCTGTTCAATGCATAGTCAAGATCTCACTTCCTTTGGTCATTTGTGGGGTTCAGATTTGAACCACACTTGCCAAGTATCACACTGCTGCCTGAGCTCATAATTTACCTGGGGCTCTGCTAACAATGCACTACCCAGTTACTTTCCAGGCAGTATTTCCTTCAAATGTATTGGATTGCAGGTGGTTCAGTGCTCTCCTGAATTCACTTTTTAAATTTTCCAATCAAACTTGTATTTATTTCCTATGGCTGTCATAACAAATCACCACAGACTGGGTGACTTAAAATGATAATGTTTTTCTCTCCTAGTTCTAGAGATTGGAAGTCCAAACTCAAGAATTCAGTGTCATCAGACTTGCTTGATGACTCTAAGGAAGACTCTCCTTGCTTCTCCAACTTCTGCTGGTTGCCAACAACTCTGGGCATTCCTTGGCTGCACTACTCTCCGCTTCCTTGTGTGTCTGTGTACAAATTTCCCATTTCTCATCTCACTGAGTAGGAGCCCACTCTAATCTAGACTTAAATATGATTGTATCTGCAAAGATCCTAATTCCAAATAAGGCCACATCCACAAGTACTGGGAGTAAAGACAAACATCTTTTTGACAAAACTCAACACACACACACACACACACACACACACACAGAACTCTAAAAGTTTCATAAAGATTTTCTTATTTTATGGTAAGACCCTAAATCTACTAATGTATTAACTGTATCTTATAGGAAATCCTTAAGTTTCTGGCCTTCCGGGAGCATCATTTTCTGTTCTCTGGCTATGCTACAAATCTGTTTAGTGCATATCTATAATACATATCTTTGGCCATTTCAAAATAAACTGAGTAAAAGGAAAGGGGCTGAAGTATATGGACTTAAATCCCCCTCCTAAAGTAAAATACTATTTCACAGACTTCATTAACATCTCATTAATTTGTGCATAGTATGTGCAATTAATAATGAACTTTAGAAGAAAATAATGGCACTGTGGCCTTCAGATATAAAGAAAATGCAGATAAAATGACCAATGATCTCGAAACTCCCTGCCCCAAGTCATCAGTAATCTGAACATCAACTCAGAACACATTTTTGCCTCTCTGGCCCCCCACACCTCCCACCCCCAAGCCCCCTGAAGAGGAATCTTTCCCCCAGAGAACTTGCTCGAGTACATGGTTTGGAAGCTATTTAAGAGTATTTTTCAAAAATGTCTTAATGTCAGTAAAAATGGAAAGATAATGTGCAGTGGCATTTCTTCATTCTTTCTGTTGAAGGGAGAAGGGAAGCCTTCAGGCACAGCTTGAACTTAGGGACACCATGGAGTCAGCAGTGCAGATGAAGCACATGGCCTGGATACTGCTAAACGAGAGGCGAATTGTGCCCACATCTGACCAGGCACTAGCACAGACCAGCTCATTTAACCCTCACAAGCCAATAAAGCCAGTTCTGTTCTTATGGGTGAGAAGCCAAGCTCACAGGGTTTCCTTTGGCCAAAGGAAGTGAAGAAAGTAAGATAAGGGAGAGGTGTTGTTCACGTAGACATAAATATTGGTCTGAACATGAGTGGGAATCACTTGCCTTTCATACAACTTTGGAGTCAGACATAGTTCTTCAAGCTTGTCTCTGCTGAGAACCATTGCAAAATGGAAAAAATAACTTCTTCCTGGGTGGCATCAACCAAATCCAAATAAGCAACACCTGCTTTGGACAGACATTAGTTCTCATCTCCCATTTTCCCAACTCCACAAAATAAAATGCCCCTGAGGGAATTCTAACCTGTTGAGCTTTATTGTTTAGTGAAAAATACCTTTTCCTTTCTTTTTTTATTAAGAATTTCGTACATGCATATGTTTTAGTTAAATCCTCATTTCCTGTTCTATCCCCCACAACACTTTTTCCTCCCAACTCCTTGTGCTATCTGTTTAATTTTTTTTCAGCCCACTGAGTCTCCCTAGTGCTGTTTGTATGTGCATGGCTGCAGAACTATCTACTGGGGCATGAGTAGACTTCCAGGGACCTTAGCCCTAGAGAAAACTTACTCTTACTTCCCCAGCAGCCATCAATTGCCAATAACCTCTCAGCTTCGGTAGGACTTCCTGAGTGCCTTTCCCATCCATGATGGGATTTTGGCTGGCTTGATCTTGTGCAGATCTTGTGTATGCAGTCACAACCTCTGTGAGCTCATGTGTGCAACAGCCCTGTCATATACGGCAAATAATGTCTCACCGCAAATGTTCACTGCCCCCCAAAAAGAGTATAAACAGACCGTGACTTCACTCATTTAAGATGAACATTGATGAAGAAATACCATTGAAAAAATGCAATATTTTACATTACTTATAATATAATATATATAAATGATACATTTTATGCCTATATTCTTTAATATATACAAATGATTTTTTAATTTACTCCAGATTATTTGATATTAATCTAATAGTCGGGTAAATTTTCACTTAACTATAAGTTATTTATGCTCTAAAATGCCAAATAAAACTTTTGTAGTTTTTTGTTTGTTCATTTTGAAACAGTCTCCAGTAGCCCCAGCTAGCCTGGAATGTACTATGTAGACCATGCTGGCCTTAATCTCACAAAATTTTTCCTCCTAAGTGCTGAGATTAAAGGTGTACACTACCATGCCCAGCTCAAAATTTTTGTAGTTATAAGAAATAAACATTTTTATCAAATAATTATCCTTTTTTGGGTCTTTTTGAGACAGGGCCTCCCTGTAGCTCCAGCTGTCCTGGAACTCACTATGTAGACCAAGCTGGCCTTGAACTCACAGAGATCCGCCTGCCTCTGCCTCCCCAGTGCTGGGATTAAAGGCGGGCACCACCATGCCCAGCAAATAATTATACTTTTGAAACCAGCATCTAGTTTATATCCAATACAAATACATGTTCCATATTGGGGGGGGGGGGAGAAAAGACCTTTTTTTTCCTCAAAGCACATTCTAGTCAACGCTGGTTAGGAAAGTTCAACACTTATCCCACTGTTCTAGCAAGTGAAGAAATAATTTTAGAGGCATTGAAAAATCTCCTCAAGGTCACAGAGCTCTGGCTGGAGCCAGGCTCAGATCACCTGATTTCTGGTTACAGCTGCACCTAATGGAGCAGTCCCTAAGCACCGCATTTGCTGAATTACAAAGTAGTGTGGCTGTACATCAAAGCCAAAAGCTATAACAAGGTGCGGTGACAGCAATTTCAGGTTGAGTTTCTATTGACCTGTTAGCTGTCTACTCCTGACTGAGACATCAACTATCTTTCCCTTACTGTGTACAATGTGGGGTTTCAATAAAGAGCCAGATAGGGATGATCCATCAGTGTCACCTGCTATGTCAAGAGTCCCTCTTAGAACTAGGAATGGGGAAGAAGCAACACAGTCCACATAATCCATAGTCTAGGAAGCAGACTTTTGACCTGTCATGCCAGGGGTACTCAGCTTTCTCATCACAGATGATAGTTAATTACTATAGGAATCGATCAAAATTATCAAAATGGAGTAAATAAAAATTATCTAAATATTATTGTCTCTAATTATTTAAGCATTCATACTTATATCTCTATATCTATTGCTTAATCTCTCTGTTTCACTCAGGCTCAAGTTTATTGATGTATATTCATCTCGACTTTCTCAGAAAACAAGATAAATGTTAAATCCTTTTCCACATTCAGATTCAGATCAATAATTTTTGAGACTCTTAATACTAGGAGACAAACTCCAGAGTAATGCTCAGTTGAAATGCTGCACAGCCAGCCTCATTCCCACTGCAATATCTTAAGCTCCTGATTGTTAAACCTTCTGTAGTGGGAATCTTTTGCTTACTATTCCCCTCATGTGCAGACTGCATGATTAGCTTCTCAGATGTGAACCATGCTTTATGCCCAGGTGATCGCAAGCTATTGCACACTTTACATAGCAGACTTTGCATATAAAGGGAATAAATCTCAATGACCCTAAAATCTTTCTCTCATAATCAGTTTTCCTTCCTAAAACTGTATCTCTCTGAGGACTGTCTGGGGCTTTACTGTAACAAATAAATTAATGTAGAAGAAGAAACAGATGGATTTGACTGCATTCTGGGTTTTTTTTTTTTTTAAGCAACTCATTTTGGAAAGTGTAAGTAAGGTTTTGTCTACAAATTCCACAAATGAATGAATAAAGAATGGAAATTTAGGTCCAAAAATAAAAAAAGGACAGTGATAAAAGTTCTATCCAGCAGGTGGCCTGAGAATCCAGTCAGAAGCTCTGAGGTTCGAAATGCTAATTCCGGGATGGTCAGCAGCTCACTGTGCAATCTCATAGTCAGTTAACAGCTCCAAATTGGGTTAGGATTTTTATTTGCCTCGCATATTTGATGTAAGAAATGTCTATTCACATTGAACATGTTATTTACTTTTTACTAGCCACTAGAGACTTTTCTGCTTTGTCCTAAAGAAAAGTTCAAGGATGAGTTCAATTTAATAATAATATATCATCACCAACTGACCGCTGTTGACCACTGTGATTCAGAACTGTTCTAAAGGTGATAGACCAGAGAAGAAAAGAAGTTAGTTCAGAATGGGGAAATACAAAATTCTCAGACCACTCTTCCAAGGACTGTTTCACAAAGGGTTTTTTGCACGCATGCCCTTCTCCCCACCCATATCCATAGCTGGATTGAACAGAATACGTGTCTTACCCAAGTGGAACCTTATCCCTATGATTGCAGTAGGGCAACCAGATTTTGTCTCTAGAAATCAGGAGTTTAAAACCAATGGTCCTCTTCACAGACAGCTGATACATGGCAGCCGAGAACCGTCTGAAACTCCAATTCCAGGAGAATTCCAGTTCCAGGGGACTCCGACACCCTCTTCTGACCTCCGCGGCATTGCACGACACGGGTGCACACACTTGCATGCAGACAGTACATTCATACACATACAGAAATAAAAAAAAATTAAAAAAAAGAAATGTCAAAAATATCTACACAGTGTGAAAAGGGGGGGAGCATGTTCCCCCCAAAAATGATCATAGATTTAGCATATGACCTTGAAATTTCATTCTTATGTGTATGTTCAGGTTCCGCTGCAGACATGGGCTTCCATCAGAACACATATACAAGGTTTTTATCATATTGTGATATAAACAAGAATACCATTAGAGAAAAAAATTTTAGACTAATATCTTTGCTAACATACTTGTAAAAAATCCTCAACAAAATCCTAGCAAAATGAATTTAATAGCACATGGAAATAACCGGTCATTATGACTCAACTATTCTATACCTGGGCATATACCCAAAGAACTCCATACCTTACTACAGAGAGATCTGCATATCCATGTTTATTGCTACTCTGTTTATGATAGCAAGGAAATGGAATAAACACAAATTGACCATCAACAGATGAATGGATGATGAAAATGTTCCACACACAAATGGAACATTATTTAGCTGTAAAATGAGTAAAGAAATTTTCAGGAAAATGGATGGACTTGGAAAGTATGATATTAAGCTAGATGGCCCAAACTCAGAAAGGGAAAAACCTGAATGTTCCCCCCTCATATGCAGATCCTAGCCCATTATGTACATAATTAAACATGGGTAACTATAAGTATAGTATAACATTTAGAAAGGAGACCAAGAGAGGGTAAATATTAGGTGATGAAGAACAGAACGCAGGCAAAAGGATACGTGGTCCATGAAAGGATATAAAGCTAACTTTTTCCAGCTACAACTGCCTTGGTTTTTTTCTTTCTTTCTTTCTTTCTTTCTTTCTTTCTTTCTTTCTTTCTTTCTTCCTTCCTTCCTTTCTTTCTTTCTTTCTTTCTTTCTTTCTTTCTGACTTTCTCTCTTTCTTTCTTTTTGAAGTGAGTAGTGAACACAAATGTAACTGAGAGCAAAAGTGTAAAACCCTAAGTGAAGCTCCCAAGCTTCAGAATGTGCATTCTAAGTGTATAGAAGCTCATTGTGATACATAGTGTTTGTGAATAGACAAGTGTTGTAGTGACTTCCTTAAACAAGTCCTGCAATGTTCTTATTTGTGAGTTTATTGGAATAAAGTGATTTTTAAAAATAACCATTCAGGGGCTGGAGAGATAGCCTAGCGGTTAAGAGCACCGACTGCTCTTGCAGAGGACCTGAGTTCGATCCCCAGTACCCACATGGCGGCTAAGAACCATCAGTAACTCCGATTCCAGGAGAACTCCAGTTCCAGGGGAATCCGAGACCCTCTTCTGACCTCTGTGGCATTGCACGACACGGGTGCACAGACCTACATGCAGACAGTATACTCATACACATATTAAAAATTAAATTAAAAAATAAAATTAAAAAAATAACCATTCATCATGATCAGGTGGAATACCTCTCTAAGTTGTAAGGATAGTTCAATATTTAAAAATCAATTCAGCCGGGCATGGTGGTGCACACCTTTAATCCTAGCACTTCGGAGGCAGAGGCAGGCGGATCTTTGTGAGTGAGGCCAGCCTGGTCTACAGAGTGAGTTTCAGGATAGCTGGAGCTACAGGGAGACCCTGTTTCGAAAAGACCAAAAAAAGAAAATAGCAATAGTTTAAAAACTTCTATTTCTAGCCGGGCGAGGTGGCGCATGCCTTTAATCCTAGCACTTGAGACAGCTGAGGCTACAAGGAGACCCTGTCTCGAAAAGACAAAAAAAAAAAAAAAAAAAAAAAGAAAAGAAAATCAATTTAACGGCTATATTACATTGAGAAATGGATAGAGGATATGAAAGGATATTTCTCTAAAGACTTACAAGTGGCCAATATTTATATGGAAAAAATGTTCAACATCTCTAATAATTACTTTGGAGAAAAGAAAGGGCAGTGATTGGGAGATATTGGTAAGAGTTTATGGAGTTTCAGTTAAACAGGAAGAATAATTTCTAGCAATCTATTGTTAGAACATGGTGATGGACAGTAATTAACAATTTAAAAATGCACTTGAAAATTGCCAAGAGAGTAAATTTAAATGTTCTCATTACAGAGATGATTAAATATGTGAGGTAATAAATATGCTAATTAGCTACATTTAATCATTTCATAATGTAGATACACATGAAAACATCACATTGGCAGGTGTGGTGGCATACACCTGTAATCCCAATACTTATGAGGTGGAGGCACTTAGATTGCAAGTTCAAGGCCAGCCCTGGCTATGCATAGCCAAACTTTGTCTCAAATAGGCTCTCTCTCGCTCTCTCTCTCTTTTTCTCCACGTAAGTGTGGTAAATGTATGCAAGTGGATCAATTGTATACACATACAGTAAGTGCTTTGTGTAGTATATACATGCATGTGAACCAAACATTCTGACCCTGCATGGATGGCCCACACCTGGTTATGATGGCTGGGGATGGTTTCTGTTACTTGGAACTGAATGATTCTTAAAATAGCGTCAGGGTGTGGGTTTGTGTGCCCATGCACATGCATGTGGAGGCCAGAGGAGGATATCCAGTGTCATCTATCTCTCTCCACTTTTGTTTGAGGCAAGATCTCTCACTGAACCTGAAGCTCATCTTGGCTAGACTGACTGGCTGGCAAGCTCCTGGGATCTGCCTGTCTCTGCTTGTCAATGATGGAGTTATAGGCACACACAGCCATCCCTGTTTTTACGAGTGCTGGGGATTTGAACTCAGTTCCTCTTGCTTTCACAGCCAGTAATCTTACTGAGCCATCTCCCAGCCCCTTAATGTTGTTTTTCCAATAGCAAAAGAGTTAAAACATATGCTCTACAATATGAACATATTTTTAAAAATATTTTATTTTTTATTTTATGTGTATGAATGTGTTGCCTGCATGGATAGAAGTGTACCCATGTCATGCAATGCCTGTGGAGGTCAGAAGGGGGCATCAGATCCCCCGGAACTGGACTTAGACTTATAGATGGTCATCAGCTGCCCTGTGAGTGCTGGGAATCCAGCTGGGGTCATCTGCAAGAGCACCCAGTGCTCTTAACCACTGAGCCATCCAGCTCCAGAATATGAATATCTTAAAACTTGAAGTCTGATAGTACCACTTAAAGGCATCTATGATAAGCCATATAAAGTGAATCAGATAACGGTAGTCTGCCAAGGAAAGAGAGAAGCAGTAAGTAACCAAGAAAGCAGCAAAGACAGCTCAGAGCCTGGAGGAGCATGAAAATCTACATCCCAGTGTGGGTCTCTGCAAGTCCACTCAACCATGTCAAACATTCTGACTCTGCGTGGATACCCCACACCTTGTTATGATGGCTGGGTTTCCATTACCTGAAACTGAATGATTCTTTAGAGTCAGATAAATTCCAGTACTTACATCACTTATCTCCCCATCCCCACCACTAAAAAGTTAAAAAGCACTATCCAGGCTTCTCAAGAGCTCTAACAAATATGAAAAGAGACTTAAATTCCAAAAACCTGAATCTGCTGGGGAAAAAAAGACTAAAAGCTCAAAACCAGCTGTGGCAGTCATGCCTGTAATTCCAGCAATTAGGAGGCTGAGGCAGGAGGATGGAAAGTTCTAGCCTAAATTACATAGCGAAGCCCTGTCTCAAAAAGAGAGCACGGGAGGGAGGGAGAAATGAGGAAGAAAGAAAAGAGAGAACAGAGGAAAGGAGGAAGGGAGGGAGAGAGGAAGAGAAGGAGAAAGCTCACTTGGTCAGAAGCAGGTTCTCTGGCAAGATCTTAAAATAACTTCTGTGCAACCCAAGAGGAAGCAGGTAATACTAGGGACAGCAGCTGCTGGTCTACCCCGACTCTTAATCGGTATCTGAGGAAAGTCCCACTTCAGAGAATACCTCTTACATTTTCTTCCTCCATCCTACCTATCCTAGTTTGCTGCTTCAGGCCTAAATGGTTAATTGTTGAGTAGGACACTGGCCAAATCTAGGAGAGAGTGGGTCATTCCAATGTCTGACTGTTGTTAAAATTAACCCAGATCAGAGCCTAGTTTCACTCCCAAAGCATAAAGTAAGGTGATATATGATAGGAGACA
The DNA here is from genome assembly GCA_009823505.1 of Rhizomys pruinosus. Taxonomy (NCBI): domain Eukaryota; kingdom Metazoa; phylum Chordata; class Mammalia; order Rodentia; family Spalacidae; genus Rhizomys; species Rhizomys pruinosus. Next base: position 2,439,672 of record VZQC01001310.1, on the reverse strand, counting down.
GATCTGGTGAACACCCTCCATAATAGCATCCATGAAAATTAACTTTCATTGATTTGCTATTAAAATTCTATATCCATAACTACTTTGTATAATGATTTACTTGGTGATGCTGATTTTAAGTCATGAGCTGGCAGGTGCACAGATACTTTTATAGAAGAGAGTACAATCCTGTTAAGGACAAAGTGGGGGGATGCCTAAATCCAGAGTCACCCAAAGTTCATCCCAAGGCTCCACAAGACTAAAACCTCTGCATCTTCCAGAGATGTAGCCTATGGCCAGGAGTGCTTGCAAAACCAGGCTGATGTCTGTGAGGTCATTAGACCTTATCCTAAATCTAATTTGAATAATTATATTTCACTCCACTCTGAGTCAGTGGAGGACCCTGATTAATAATCAGCATTTTCTATATGCCACTGAAGTGTTTGCTGCTATAAATAGACAGTGTTAACAATCTAATTAGCTATTGGCACTGGCAAGATGAATTCTCCATTTGGAAAGAAAGACAGATGACAATATTTGTAAGAGTTGTGAGTACTATGCTGTCCCTGACCCTAATCCATTAGCATTTATTGTCAAAGGTCAATCTCTTATTTTTTAAAGAAATAATCCCTTCCAAGAGCTGTTACCACTTCTTCCTGGGGGCAGGCACTTCAACAATAAATATTCTGTAATATTTACCATAGAACCTTGAGGCCCTAAGGATAAAACATGGCTAGAGGAGCAGTCCTATCAGTTCACACCCTTGACTTGTCATCGCAGTTACCAAGCCCCAGACTCAAGTGGCCAGGGAGGAAAAATTCTGCCCTTGTCTCTTCTGCAGCAGTGCTTGGCTCCCTGGAAGTTCTTTGACACCTTCATCTACTCAGTTGCAAGGAAATAAAATCTGATATAGGACAGACCTCCTTGGGCAAAAGAGTGTTTTCATTTAAGTAATTTATAATCAGAGATTCATAGTCTGATTTCCATCTGAAACTATCAGAATTTGGTCTACTATTGCACAAAAATTTTGCTGTTTTGTTAAAAATGTAGCTATTCTTACACTTTCATCCATATATACAGTGCACTTTGACCATATCCTCCTTCATTATCCTCTTTTAGCTCCTTCCCCCTCCCACTGAACCCCTTCCCAACAAGTCCCCCCTCCTTCTTTTATGTCTTCTTTTTGTGCATGTGCTGCACTGTATTTAATTAGGATTGTTTACATGCACGTGAGTGAGGGGATATTTTCTTAACCAAGGGCAACTTGCCAGTGGCTACACCACTGAGAAGTAAGACTCCCCCTCCCCCACAACCATAGCTCCTGGGGGGATTTGTGAGCCCCTCCCCCACAGACATGGAATGTAGATGGGTCGAGTCTCTTGCAGGTCTCGTGGGAGTAACCACTGCTGCACTGCTACTGTGTGTTCAGATAAGAATGCACTGTCAGCAACAGTAGAGCTTCTCCTTGCTTATCATTTCCTTAACAAGGGTTAGCTGGTTTCCAAGCCAGCAAAATTGATACCTCGTTGTTTAGACAATTTCCGGTCTTGACAGAGTGGCACAAAGATGAAATCTTGGGTGTTCTCATAAACTTTCAGTGTGTGCAGCCTGGCAGGCACTGTGAGAACGAGGCCTGGAGGTTGTAGCTTTCTTTTGGCCTTAATCATCTTACTGCCAAGCCTCAGTGCTGAATGGTCCACATTCGCTGCTTGGATTTCTATCTTCATTGCTGTGTTAAGTATCACTAGTGGTATCTTGAGAACAAAATTCTCATTTCTATGGCTTTACTGAGGCATCTACCACCACTGAATACCCCTTACATTCTTCCAATTCTCTAATCCTATGGGTGAAGGGAACTCTTTCAGTGTCCCCTAAAACTTTTGTGGTATAGATGCCAGTTAAATTTGACTTCAGATAAGTAAGAATGGGGTACATTTTTTACTAAATTTTATTTGTTGTTTATCTGAAGTCCAAATTTAACTGGATGTTTTATATTTTATCAGGCAACCCTACTTGGTGATGATATATCTGTGTCTCTTTCTTTCCAGGCTTTGGACTTTGTTCCAGTTATTTCTTTTATCCTCACTTGTCCCTCTCTGAATTTATCTTTTCTACCAGGCTCAACCATCATATCACTTCTAGATCACTTCTCTCCTTCCTCTGAACTCTTTAAACATATTCAGCAGTTTTATATGCTCCCCTGTCACATATATCTTTTCTATTGTCTTAAATTATTATTCAAACCTTTCATGTGTATATTATTTGTTGCTTACACTTTATTTTAAACTCCTTGAGGTCAGAATTCTTTGTATCCCAAAGCCTGTAGTATAGCCTACTGGTGGGCTGCCAAAAAACATGAAATTCTCAGGTTTTGTTTTCTTCTCATCAAATTTTCATGTCATGCTTCTGCCTGGAAATTCTACCACTAAATTTCTTCAGTCTGCTCACTTTCACTCTCTGGGCTTCATGTCACACCTCTTCCCCCTCCTCACTCTTTGCAGTTGACCTTGCTTCCCACACTGCTGAGAAAATGGAGAAAATAGCAATCAGAGAAAAATCCCATGAGCTCTCACTTGTATAACAAACAACCCAGCAGTGTCTGTACTCATACATCCTGCCTTCCCTCTTGTGACAAAGAATCCACTCTGGACTCCTTTTTAAGGCTCAGCCCCTCCCCTGTTTACTGGCTTTCACCTCCCAGGCTGGCTCAAGGACATTGCCACAGCAAGTCTCCCTCTGTCCCCTATACCATTTCTTCTTTATAGAGTTTGTTACCATCAACATGCTCCAGTATTTCCCCTCTCAAACAAACAAACAAACAAACAAACAAACAAACCTCTCTCTCCCTTGACATCAAACTACCCTTTCTGTTCTCTGTGCAGAAAAAATTCCTCCAAAGAGTTTGTATTGAACCTCCATTTCGCCTGCTAACATTTTCCTTTGAATCCACTATAATCACAATTTTGTCCCACCTATGCCTTGACTGCTCTCATCAAGGTTATTTATTAATCACTCCCAATCGCCATACTGAACAATAGCAACTCAGTCCTCGTCTGACTCCACCAGTCAGCAGTATGTGAAGTGAGTTTATTGCTTTAGTGATTGTTCCTCTCTCTCCTGTGTAATAAGTTTTGAAGCATTCTTGAAATAGCATCTTCCCTCAGCTTCTATATCATCACTTCCTTGCACAGTTCTGCAGGCTAGAAGTCTGAAATCAAGGTGTCAGCAGGGCCCTGCACCCTTTGAAGGTTCTGGGGGAAAAAAGAAATCTTCCCTTTCTTCATTCTAGCTCCTAGAGTTTGCTCATAATCCTTGGCAATCCTTAGCTGGTAGATGCATTTCTCCAAACTCTGCTCCCACCACTAAATGTCCATGTTGGGATCCAAATTGCATCTTATAAGGACATCAGTTATCAAACAAAGGGAAACCCAAAAAGGGTATAACCTCATCATGGCTTGATTAAATCTGAAAAGACAGAGTTTTCTTAGAGCTAAAACAACTGGGGAAGGACTCTACCTGAAGTCATGAAATTGTCATCCTGGTGGGAAAGGGTTTGGCAGAATGCCCTTGTTTCCCTAAGAGGCAGGTTGATCCATAGAGTAATCTACCTTAATCAGCATTACGTAATCCTGCTAAAGGGCGTGCAATGCAAGCTGGGTGCAAGCAGGCAGAGCTTGGGGAGCAGAGCTCCAGGAGGAATCTTGCCCTACATTGTTACGCAGTGCTACTGCACAGCTGGCACACCTTTCTGCCTGCTCTGCCTAGAGCACCTCGCCCGGCAACTAACCCACTTTAGTCAGACCTTCCAATGGTAAGGCAGGTTCTATATTTAGACAGTGTTCTCCGCCTGAGGATGAACTGAACTGGCTGCAGTGTCACACCTTGACACAGCTCTTTTCTTTTCCTTTGGGTTTGTTGTGGGCACCAGCAGTCTTCTCTGGCACATGAACTTAACATGTTTTAAGACTAGGGAGAAGGCAGAAGCTCATCTAATTCAACTCCTTTTTACAACATCTAAGTGTAGACTTTAGCGCCTGAGTTTGAGTCATAGTCTTAGACCTTCTTAGCCATGTGTCGTTGGACCAGTCCTTTTGCTTATAAAATGTGGACACTAGTAGTATTTGCCTCAAAGACTATAGAAAGATAAATTAGATGCACAGAAAGCCTTTAAATACTTCTTGGCACACAGTAAATTTAAAAGGAATTTTGACTATTACTGTTGTCATTATATCAGACCACCCACTAAGGCTCAGAGACATGATGTGACACAGTCAGACCTGGAATTGGTCTGCTGGGGCACTGTTCTCTTATTTGGTCCACAGTTAGAGACTTAGAGTAGGTCCTTTGAGATGGATAAGAAAGGTAAGAGTCATGCCTCACTGGCTCCATGGACCCTGGCTTTAATTTGTTTCCCAGACTGTCTAATTGTCACTGTGAAAGCTGGGAGATGGTCCTAAGGGGAGGAGATAATAACAATAATGGCAAGTTAGACCAGAGGGGTGTGAGATTAAAGGCAGGAAGACCACTTAGTTGGTCATTACAGAAGTCTAGCTGGTAAATAATTAGATGAGAAGGGAAAAAGAATGAAGAGATTAAGTTTATTTTTTTAATCACAATAAAATAAATTTTGTTACCAGCAAAAGTGTTTGGTGAAAATGTAAGCCTTTCCATTTACAGTATGAAGGAAGACTTGTGAGGCTGGTTTGGTGAAAGAATGTGGTCACTTAAGCTAGTTGGAAGTTTAGAGGAAAAGAAAACTGAGTCAGTGGGATCCTAGGAGGGTTTGGGAACTACTTCAACTACTTGACTCCTATGAGGAAGGTGAAAGGGAAATACAGGAGTTGTCCTTCTACATCGAGGCCAGAGAATGGTGCTGGGCATTGACAAGGTCAAGCAGCCTGGTTTACAAAGCACAGGAGAGCCACAGGGTGACTTGAAGAAATACACCCATGGAATTTTCCTCAGAAAAATTTTCAAACTCATGTTTGAAAAAAAATCTCTGGGTGCTGAGAAGATGGCTCAGTAGGTAAAATGTGTTTGCTGCCAAATCTGACTGATGACCTGAGTCCAACCCCTGGGACCCACAAAGTGGAAGGGACAAACTGACTCCATCAAGTTGTCTCTGAGTTCCATACATGTGCTATGGCATGCACGAATATGCACTCACAAACACACACACACACAGACACACACAATAAATAAATAAATAAATAAATAAATATATTTTTTTTAATTCCTGCACATCACTTCATCAAATCACATTCTTGGGCCTTGTATTAGATGTCAAATGGCAGGCTTGGTGTGGTGGTGCATGCCTTTAATCCTAGCACTCGAGAGGCAGAGGGAGGCAGATTTTTGTGAGTTCAAGGCCAACCTGGTCTACAGAGCAAGTTCCAGGACAGCTGGGGCTACTGGGAGACCCTGTCTGGAAAAGACCAAAAAAATCCAAAAAAAACAACAAAAAAGAAGTCAAACGACAAGGGATTGAAAAGTGGGTGTCTCCACCTTATGAAAGAAAGTATTAATAAAAACCAGTAGGTAACTACATGTGAAAATACAGAGAAATAAAACATAGAGGATGATGTCTTAATTTCTTTTTTAAATTTATTTATTTTTATTTTATGCGTATGAGTATGTTTCCTGCATGTATGTAAGTGCAATGCCCACAGAGGTCAGAAAAGAGCATCAGATCCCCTGGAACTGGAGTTAGGACAGTTCTTAGCTGCCATATGGGTGCTGGGATCAAACCCCAGTCCTCTGCAAGAGCAGCCAGTGCTCTTAACTAGCCATCTCTCCACCCCTGATATCCTGATTTTTAGTGAGCAATTTGGAGGATGGAGGCCTTTTCCCAAGCTGAGAATTAACAAAAGTGCTCCCATGTGCAGTTCTTATCCCTACAAACCCCAGCCTGGACTTGAACTCATAGCCATTTGCCTGCCTCAACCTACTGACCACAGGATTTGAGGCATGCATCACCATGTAGAGCCAATTTTTTTTTCAGATTCACTTTCTAATTTAAGCCTCAAAACATCCTATAAATACATTGATTTTTTTTATGTGTACAGATAAAAGAATCAAGATCAGAGAGGTCAAAGGACTCATTAGGAACATTTTCAAGTCTATCAGGGTCATGGCAGGTGGTCTCATGTGAAAGGAGAATCCAATGTGACACTAAAGAGGGGAACAACGCCTGGAGCAGCTTTGGTCTAGAGTCCAGGAAGGACCAGGTCTTTGAAGTGCCACATCCAACTAGCAGGACAAAGAGAACATTCTAGCTTCACTCTGCTCATAGATTGATGCCATCAGAGTGTCAGCCTTTGGCAAGATATGGGATCTACTTAAGTGCCCATCAACAAATGAATAGACAAGGAAATGTAGTACACACACATACACACACACACACACATACACACACACACACACACACACCCCACAGACAGACAGACATACTATCCAGCCTTAAAGAATGAAATTCTATCATTTGTGACCACATGGAAGCACCCAGAGCACATGACACTTAGTGAAATAACCAGGCACAGGAAGGGAATATTGCATGATCTCACACACATGTGGAATCTGAAAAGGTCTACAGAAGATAGTAGAATTCAAGCTACCAGAGGCTTGGATTAGGAGATGAGAAATGTTTACCAAAGGATGCAAAGTTTCACTTAGATGGGGGAAATATGTTTTCAAGATCTGCTACATAGCACAGTAACTATAAATAATAATAATAGTGTACTATATAGTTCAAAATATTAAAGAAATATTTTCAATGTTCTCATGAAGTATATAAAATGGTGTCCGTGTTAATTATCTTTACATAATCATTTTACAGTATATTAACTCATTACATTGTGCCCAGTACATATACATGATTGTCAATTGATATAAAATTTTGAGGTGAGAGGAGGAATGTAGACTTTTGAGAAATTCTAAAACAAATTCATTCATGTATTCATGGGTATTTTCAGTACACACTTTACCAGACTGGTCCTGTTATAAAGGCCAGAATACAACAAAGACTATGCAGGGCTATGCTTAGGAAAGGCACATTATAAACACGTAAGAAACCTTCAAAGCTAAGTGTATCTTTGAAGCCCTATAATCCCAGAGTTCCCAAGGCAGAGGCAGGAGGAATTTAAATTCCAGACTAGCCTGGGCTGTATGCCAACACCAGGCCAATCTGGGAAGATCCTGTTTAGAATGACTGGAAGAAAGGAAAGAAGAAAAGAAAACAAGAGAAACTTTCAGGTAAGAAACTAAGTACAAACAGAAGTGTTACCAAAAAAAAAAAAAAAAAAAAAGTGCTACAAAGAGCCTATGTAGTCCAAGCACTGAGAAGTTTGTTTTATCCTAAGCTCAGAGGAAAATGAGTATATGGTTTGGGACAGAAGAGTGATTTTTTATTTGTATTTCTACAAGTTCTTTTAGTTGTGGTGTAGAAACCTAATGGCAGAGCAGCACCAACAGTAGCTTCAAAAGTATTCTACAGCCTAAGTAAACCAGAGAGGGGCTTGGATTGGGGGTAAAACTGGAAAAGGTAGATGATATGGTATATCCCGCATGTAGGACAGACAACTAATGGACTAGACGTGGAGAGGCAGGGAAAAATGGCCCTAAAATAATTTATAGACCTAAGTCCTTGTCTGTCCTGCTATAAGACAATGCCTTCAAATCTAAGCAAGGATATAGTAAATCAAACAACCAAAGCACCATACAGAACCAAAAAGGGCCCAAGCTTCAGTAAACCTAAATTTAGATTCTGGTGCCACCGCTGATGGTTGTATATATTTTGGCAGATTTTTCTCCATCCTTTCCGAGAATATATTTGCTCTTTTATATAACAGTGACAATAGCACCTACCTATTTCCCAAAACTGAGATAATTCACATAAAATACTTAACACAGTAATGGGATACAATAACTTCAATAAATACTAGAGCTGGTATTATTTTCTTTCTTTTTAAAGATTTATTTTCTTTTTAATTATGTGTCTGTGCACTTGAGCACAGGTGCCCTTAAAGGGCAAAAGAGGGTGTCAGATCCCCTGGAGTTAGAGTCACAGGCAATTTGTGCCAGTCACAGTGATGCTAGGAAGTGAACGGGCCCTCTGGAAAGGTGGCAAGCATTCTTAACTGCTGGGCCATCTCTCTAGCTCTTATTATTACTTCCATCAAGAATTACTTATAAGAAACAACTGGTTCTTCAGCATGCTTGGCTTCTGGATCTCTTGCTTATAATCACATGTCTAACTATGCTGTTCTTTGAGATGTGAAAATAGTATCTCTTTAGGTTGGGTTCACAAAAGAAAGGTAATTGTTCACCTGCTCTCTGGGTGCTCACTTCATGCCAACAAACACAAGACTTCTAAGTCTGCCTCAGGCATCTTTGCCAAAGACATCTGGCAAGTACAATATTTTCACAGACCACCCCAGCCAACCTCCCTCAAGCCAACTAGAGTTTCCTTGATTATCCTGGCACAGCTCAAGTGTCAGTACTATATAATAAAGTGTGGTTATTCATGAATGGAGTCACTTTGCAGTATAGCTGCATTAGTTATTTGTTAGACTAGAATCTTTAGCTATATAGAGAAGAGAGAGAGAGAGAGAGAGAGAGAGAGAGAGAGAGAGAGAGACTATGATCTACAGGAAGAACTATATCATGACCCAATATTCAGTATTTAATAGGTCCAAGCTATCATGAAATAGCATTTATTCTTACTGCATATAATATACTCCAGATAGTTCAGGTTCCTGTCCCACTGCCTTTTTTTAAATTCTAGTCACAACCAGTGACTGTCTGTAGCCTTACCTTTTGTGAATGACCATGATTTCTGTGTATCTGAACTCTCTGCATCTGTATAAGGCAACTCGTTGCTTGTAATTTTTCAAAGATGCTTTTAGCTCAAGTGCTAGCCCATCTGTTTAGACTTATTTATTGCTTTTTTAAGAGAAAAGAAAAAGCAAATTAGGAATTCCAGGCTCATGCTAACCAGGACTCCCCCACCCCTTCCGTAAAAGCCTTCCATCTGTCTGCCCTTTTTTGGACACAACTCAACTAGGAGCATACATCTCATCAAATCAAATGTGGGTGCTGTCAAAAATCTGCCAAACTATTGTGCCATTTGCTTTATTTTTTTTAAGGAGAATTAAAATCATATTTAACATAATGAGTTGTTTGTTTTGTTGCTTTTCTTTCCCCCATTCCAGAAACCTCAGTCAACTACTGTATATAGCAGCCTTCTTGAGAGTATTCCCAAGGTACCCTAAGACAAACCAGATAGACTATTCTTCTGGGCCATAGATTAGTGACAGAGAAGTAGATCAGTGTGCGCGGGGAGAACAAACCAAGAGTTCTAGCTAAGATGTCAATTAGATCAGGAAATCCAATGTAAGAACAAGGCTATCAGGCTTGCTTTCTACTCCTAGTGAGAGAAAGTTATTGCTATCTAGGAATTCCATCCCCCTTGCAAGTCATTTGACCTCTGACTAGTTTTCTTTCTGGACCCAACATTGATGTTTAAAATAATAGCTGTTAGCTGACTATGGTGGTACATGCCTTTAATCCAGCACTCAGAAGGCAGAGGCAGATAGATCTCTGTGAAATGGAGGCCAGCCTAGTGGTCTACCTAGTGAGTGCCAGACCAGCAAGAGCTGCAGGGAGACCCTGTCTTTAAAAAGATAAATAAAGGGCTGGAGAGATGGCTTATCGGTTAAGAGCGCCGACCGCTCTTACAGAGGACCCAGGTTCGATCCCCAGCACCCACATGGCGGCCAAGAACCGTCTGAAACTCCAATTCCAGGAGAGCTCCAGTTCCAGGGGAATCCGAGACCCTCTTCTGACCTCTGCGGCATTGCACGGCACAGGTGCACAAACTTGCATGCAGACAGTACATTCATACACATATGGAAATAAATAAAATTAATTAAAAAAATAAATAAAAAGAATAAAAAGATAAATAAAGGGCTGGAGAGATGGCCTAGCGGTTAAGAGCGCCGACTGCTCTTGGAGAGGATCCGGGTTTGATCCCCAGCACCCACATGGTGGCTGAGAACCATCTTTAACTCCAGTTCCAAGGGAATCCAACACCCTCTTCTGACCTCTGTGGCATTGCATGACATGGGTGTACAAACCTACATGCAGACAGTGCATTCATATACATACAAAAAATAAACGAAATTTAAAAAAATAATAAAAAATAAAAAGATAAATAAGTAAGTAAATAAATAAATATCTACTATACTTACTATACCTACTATTCCAATAATTCTCAGAGAATAATCAGACATCAAATACCATACATAAGAAAATAAAGGGATCAAGTAGTCACTGCCCAGTTACTAAATGATAGAGCCTAAAGTCTATTGAAGAGCCCTTTCGCCTCCACCAAATGGATCTTTTGATCTCAGGTCTATGGTCCTACCATAACCACGAACAAATGATAGCCTGTCTAAACCTCAGTTTCCTCATTCCGTTGTTTAGGGACTCTGAGATAATAAATTATATAGGGCAGTTAGCATATTATTTCATAAAAATCAAGCCCACAAATGGAAGATACTATTGTTATTGTTCTGGCAGAAAGAAACAAAGCAATCAGAATGTGGAGAAGTCTGAAAAAAAAAGGCAGGAGATGTGCTTGAGCCGAATTTGATGGTGTAGGAAGATCCAGTTTGAATTGGGGGCTAGTTCTAGGCTAGCACCCCTCAGGACACCACATGGATGGGAGTCAGGGGATTTCTCTGACCCTGCCCCAAGAAGAAGCAGACAACATGGCCCAGGTGCATGATGCTGGGTGGGGCATCAGTGTGCAGGGTGGGGCATCAGTGTGCAGTGGTGTGGAATTGAGGTCCTGTGATTGGCTCTGGGAGCTGACGTTATTTTGTTTATAAAGACAGGCTGCAGCAGGCAATAAATTGAATTCTCCATTACCATCATTACAGAATTCCGGGCTGTCATTTCTTGTGTGCATACAGGCCGAAGCAGGTCTGCATTTCATTTGGGTGACCAGTGGGTTGGACGGGGGTCCTTGGACCACCAATCTGGATAGCTGGTGTGGTGAAGTGAGTTGTGAGTGGACACAGGCTGAAGATAGGTCATCAGCCATCAGACTGAAATTCCTGTCCAGGGGCTAGCAGTCTCTGGGCAGGTGGAAAATCACGGCCAAGAGTGGGAAACGGTCTGTTGTCCCAGGCTAAGGACCTGAGTTGAAGTTACCTCTCAGGTCGGGTAACGAAATTAACTGACTGACCTCTGCGTTGAGAGATCAGTTGTCTACAGCGGCCGCAGGCAGGTACTGTGCTCCCTGTTCCCTTAGCAGGACCATGCTGTACCTGCTCATGGCAAAGAAAGCTTCCTACATAATGGTAAAATCAAATGCTTAGATTTGAAAAGCAGTGCCACAATGCAAAATAAGAGGCTGATGAAACTGAAGAAGAAACTCTGGAAAATTATTTTAAATGGAGTATTCAGGAAGCACTGCTTTCCTGAAGCAGTGTGATGTCATGGTGGCTGGGTCCTGCTTAATCATGCAAATATCTTGTTATCTAATCACAGGAGCCCATTAAAGCAGAAGCTTATTTTTCAATTTCCTCTCACATCATCTTCATCTCTTCTTGTCGCTTTCTGATTCTGTAGAGACCTCTTCAAGAAAGCTAATTTTTGTTTACTCAAAATATGCTTATTATGGACTCGGTAGCCATGAAGCCCTTACGCTTGTTCTATAATGTTAAATCACTTTCTAGGGTTCTAATCAGTGTGCCCCTCAAGTAGGACTTAAGTATTCTATGTATGATATCTGAAATAGAAATAATTAAAAAAGAGGGCAGGGATTTTTAAATTTGAAGATCCTGATAAACTAAAAATAACTATTGTCACATTTTCAATTAAGCTAGAGCAACATAACTTACAGGACTGGGATTAACTATATACCTGAACTTCTCATTTCTTGAATAAGAATCCTGTCTCCACCTTTCAGTTCAGTTCAATGAGTTTTTTAATGCCAGTTGACAGGGCTCTTTTTAGTGACAGATTTCTAAACTTCATCTGCTAAATACCTAGGAAGAATATCTTACCAGTCCAAATCAATCCACTTCTAGGATGCATGTATTTTTTTTTATTATTTATTTTTGTGTGTGTATGAATGTATTGTCTGCATGCAGGTCTGTGCACCCCTGTCGTGCAATGCCGCGGAGGTCAGAAGAGGGTCTCGGATTTCCCTGGAACTGGAGTTCTCCTGGAATTGGAGTTACAGACGGTTCTTAGCCGCCATGTGGGTGCTGGGAATCGAACCCGGGTCCTCTGCAAGAGCGTCGGTGCTCTTAACCTCTAGGCTATCTCTCCAGCCCCGATGCATGTATTTTTTTAAAAGAAAAGATTAAATTTAGTTGTACTTTCCTGGTGATTTATTACTTCAGAAATTCTTTGTTTTCATTTCTATTTCAGATTGATTGACACTTGGCAGTTGTTTCCTAAACCCTCCATTGAGTAAATAATAAACAAATGATAAATAAAATGTTCCCAATAAAATATAATTTAAAGAAATCCAGCTCTTTAAGAAATTTTATTCCTAAAGTAAGCATTATTTTATAATGTGATTAACAGGTTCTTAATTTGTTGAGATTTATAATTAGATTTCTGCAGAGTACTTTTCTTGAACTAGAATCTCAAGGCTGTACCATAAAGGAAAACAATTCCATATTAAAATCCTAATAATCTTTTCCACTGCATTTTATGCAAGGTAGTGAGCTTTTTGCAATATCAGTTTCCTTACCTATTAATGGTAGTGAATACTCATCACCTACAGTGGTGTGAGGATTAAACATAATAATGTTCCTGAATATAGTGTGCACTTATCAGGTTTATCACCAGAGTTTTTAAGAAAGAATAAGGTGAGCCCCAAAGCTAGAAAATATCTAAGTGGACTGTTCAGCAAGAATTTTTTCCATGAATGTCTCCATAGTGCTATCCTTTGGACTAGACAATCAGTTTTTGTCTTTCCACTGGTCGTGTGTGGCTTTTCATGGGAAATCCAGAAAGTTTAGTTATCTCTCTCACTGGAGAACTTCTTCACCATGATGATTTCCTGCTGTGTCATTTAGTGAGTGAGGAACCTTGCTTGTTTCATCCAAGTATTATCTCAGTCTGAGCCTGTTTCAAAAGCTAGTACTGACATTTGCTAATGTGGTGGTCAAGCAGGATTAAATGAGATCATACAAAGCTGGCATCTTAAGTTTTTAGTCTTGCTATTTCCTGCAAGAGACTATTTTTTAATATTTTATGATTTCAACCCAAATGATACTAGCATGATCTCCTAAAAACTATACAAATAGCTTCACTGGCAATCACAAAATACAAATAATTCCCAATGCTAAAAAGTTTGTATAGCTCATATGTCCACAAACCTGATATAAATGTTTGAGATACTATTTGAGGTCCTTACGTAGTTCACATGCACTGGATTGCAAGTTAGCTATTCAGGCTACAGAGTCAGCTGGCATTCTGCATAATATACACAGGGTGTGTATTTTCCTGACAATGGCCTGGAAATATTGTGATCTTGCATTGTATCTGGAAATGCTGAGATTTATCTGTCATCAGTTCTTTTCTTACAGAAAGCTCAGCACAGTACCTTGCCTCAGGCAACCTGCCGCATATAACTGATGAGCTCTTATGAAGGATGTTTCTGCCTTGCAGCTCTTCCTGAATCTAGGTTCTAGCCATTTGACTTCCCAAAGGTGAAGACAGGAAAGAGAAAAGAACCAAAATTAAATCAGTGAGACTGCCTAATTATCAGATACTTGGGGAAAGTTTGATTTAAAAATCTATTGAGGGTTGAGATCTCTTGAGCCCAGCGGCAGGTGCCGGGGCGCGGGCTGAAGAGCCCCCCCCCCAACTGAGATTACGAAGAAGGATCTGAAGGAGGCAAGCAAAGCACACCTTCAACACAGTGAAGAGGCATTCAGGACTCACATTGGAATACAGGCAAGGAGAAGCCCATATGCCAGGATCACGAAGAAGAAACTACACTGGAAAGGTGCAGGATAATCCCACGCCAAGCTTTACTAACCCTATGGATGACTCCTGCAGTGGGATCCCCCCGGGGATGCCCCAGGACACAGACATCAGAAACACAATTGGGAACATACTTAAAGAACTACAAAATCATAAAGAACAAATTAAAGAACTAAGAAAAGAGAATGAGGACCGAGAGAGAGAGAATGACAAACTCCGGAAGGAAGTAGAAACACTGAAAAGATCCCATGCTGAAAAAGAAAAAGAAACCAACCAGCAAACAAAAGAGCTACAAAAAGAGATCGAGAAGCTCCAAAAAGAAATAGAAACACTAAAGAAATCAGAAGAGGAAATGAAAAAGGAAATCAAACACTCATCCATTCAAGAGGAAAGGAATGAAAAAAGCCTCAGAAGCAGAATGGAGGAAGCAGAACAAAGAATATCAGACCTGGAGGACAACACAGAACAACTAAAAACCTCAAGGAAAGATTATGAAAAATTTAAAAATACACAAAAATGGAACAACCAGGAGCTGTGGGACACTATGAAAAGATCAAACCTCCGCATCATAGGAATAGAGGAAGGAGAAGAATCCCAAGAGAAAGGTATTGATCAGATCTTCAACAGAATAATAGATGAAAACTTCCCCAAACTAAAAAAGGACAAACCAATACCAATACAAGAAGCACATAGAACTCCAAACAGACAAGATCAGAAAAGAAATTCTCCACGCCACATCATAGTTAAAATGCTGGACACCCAAAACAAAGAGAAAATTCTTAAAGCGACAAGAGAAAAACAACAAGTGACCTATAAGGGGAAACCTATCAGAATAACAACGGACTTCTCACAGCAAACGATGAAGGCAAGAAGAACCTGGAGCAAAGCATTCCCAGTGTTGAGGGACAATGGATGCCAGCCCAGGTTACTATACCCAGCAAAAATGTCAATCATAGTGGAAGGAGAGAGGAAAATCTTCCATGACATAAACAACTTGAAAGAATACATGTCCGGAAAACCAACCCTTCAGAGAATACTTGAAGCAATCCAAAGAACAGAAGAAAGGAGCAACCAACCCCAGGCAACTAGAAGGAGAAATCAATAAAAGCATAACTGCAGAAGTAGAAACCTAAATCAAAACCGCAGATGGATAATAAGGCAAAAGGAAGCAACACAAACCTATCAGTCATAACCTTAAATATTAATGGACTAAATTCCCCAATCAAAAGACATAGACTGGGAGACTGGATTAGGAAACAGAATCCATCGATATGCTGTCTGCAAGAAACACATCTTACCTTCAAGGACAGGCACCACCTTAAAGTGAAGGGATGGAAAAAAATATTCCAAGCAAATGGTACCAAAAAGAAAGCAGGTGTTGCTATTTTAATATCGGATAAAATAGACTTCAAAGTAAAAGAAATCAGAAGAGACAAAGAAGGCCATTACATTTTCATCAAAGGAACAATCCACCAAGAAGATTTCACAATTATGAATATATATGCCCCAAATTCTGGTGCACCAAACTTTATAAAGACAATTCTCCAGGACCACAAGTCACAGACTAACCCCAGCACACTCATAGTGGGAGATTTCAATACCCCACTGAGTCCTTTGGATAGGTCAACAGGACAAAAAATAAACAGAGAGACATCTGAACTGAACGATATGATACACCAAATGGACCTCATAGACCTCTACCGAACATTCCATCCTAATACCAGAGAATACACTTTCTACTCAGCACCCCACGGAACATTCTCCAAAATCGACCACATCCTGGGACACAGAAGAAACCTCTACAAATACAAAAAGATTGAAATAATTTCATGCATCCTGTCAGACCACAGTGCAATGAAGCTCAACATCAACACCAGGACAAGCCCTCCTGCCTACAAGAACACATGGAGACTAAACAACACACTCTTGAATAATGAATGGGTCAAGGAAGAGATAAAGAAAGAAATAAAAACATTCCTGGAACTGAATGACAATGACAATACAACACAACAAAACTTATGGGATACCTTAAAAGCAGTCCTAAGAGGGAAATTTATAGCCCTGGGTGCCTACATTAGAAAAACAGAAAGAGCACAAGTGAATGATCTAACACTACAGCTAAAAGCACTTGAGAGGCAACAACAGATGAACCCTAAACGCAACAGACAGGAAGAAATAACAAAAATCAGAGCAGAAATCAATGAAATAGAAACAAAGAAAACAATACAAAAAATCAATGAAGCCAAAAGTTGGTTCTTTGAAAGAATAAACAAGATAGACAGACCTCTAGCCCAGTTAACAAAAAGAAAGAAGGAACAACTCCAAATCAATACAATCTGTGATGAAAAGGGAAATATCACAACGGACAAGGAAAAGATCAAGAAAATTATATGGGAATATTACAAGAACCTATATTCTACCAAGTTTGAAAATCTAGAAGAAATGGATGAATATCTGAAATCTTGGGAATCACCAAAGCTTGGCCAAGAGGAGACCAGCAGCTTAAACAGACCCATAACATATGAAGAAATAGAGGATGTAGTAAGAAGCCTCCCAACTAAAAAAAGCCCAGGCCCAGACGGTTTCACAGCAGAATTCTATAAAACATTTCAAAAAGACCTACAACCATTATTTCTGAAACTGTTTAGAAGTATACAATCAGAGGGAACTCTCCCAAATTCCTTCTATGAAGCCAACATCACTCTATTACCAAAACCAGGCAAAGATACAACTAAAAAGGAGAATTATAGACCCATCTCCCTCATGAACACAGATGCCAAAATTCTAAACAGAATACTGGCAAATCGCATACAGACCCACATCAAGAAGATCATCCATCATGACCAAGTTGGATTCATACCAGAGATGCAGGGATGGTTCAACATACGAAAATCAATAAACATCATCAAACACATAAACGGAATCAAAGACAAAAACCACACCATCATCGCAATTGATGCTGAAAAAGCCTTTGACAAAATCCAGCATCCCTTCATGCTTAAAGTCCTAGAAGGAATTGGATTGGAGGGATCATTCCTCAATGTAATCAAAGCCATATACAGGAAACCCACAGCCAATATCATCCTAAATGGGGAAATGACGGAAACATTCCCTTTAAAGGTAGGAACTCGGCAAGGCTGCCCCCTATCACCACTCCTCTTCAATATAGTGCTTGAAACACTTGCTAGAGCAATAAGGCAAGAAAAGGATATTAAAGGAGTACTAATTGGAAAAGAGGAAGTCAAACTATCCCTATTTGCTGATGATATGATTGTTTACTTAAGAGATGCAAAAAACTCCACCAGAAAACTCCTAGAAACGATTAACAGCTTCAGCAAAGTGGCAGGATACAAAATTAACCTTAGAAAATCAATGGCCTTTCTTTACACCAAGAACAAGCAACTGGAGAAAGAATTCAAAGAGACCTTCCCACTCACAATAGCCTCAAAAACAATAAGATACCTAGGAACAAACCTAACCAAAGACACCAAAGACCTCTACAACAAAAATTTTAAACCCTTAAAGAAAGAAATTGAAGAAGACCTCAGAAGATGGAAAAACCTCCCATGCTCATGGATTGGGAAAATTAACATTGTAAAAATGTCCATTTTACCAAAACTCTTGTATAGATTTAATGCAATCCCAATCAAAATCCCCAAGAGTTTCTTCACAGGCTTGGAAACAAAAGTTCTTAAATTCATTTGGAGAAACAAAAGACCCCGAATAGCCAAATCAATCCTGAGTGAAAAGAGCTACACAGGAGGGATCTCTATACCAGATTTTAAACTATACTACAGGGCTATAGTCATAAAAACAGCCTGGTACTGGCACAAAAACAGACCTGTTGACCAATGGAACAAAACCGAAGATCCAAATCTGAGCACATACAATTTCAGCCATCTCATATTTGACAAGGGGGCCAAGAAACCACAATGGAGAAAAGACAGCATCTTCAGCAAGTGGTGTTGGCAAAACTGGATCACCACTTGTAGAAGAATGAAATTAAACCCCTACCTCTCACCCTGTACAAAAGTCAACTCCAGATGGATTAAAGACCTCAACGTGAAACCCCAAACTCTGAAGGTGATAGAAGAAAAAGTTGGCAGCAGACTACAAGACATAGGCGTAGGAAAAGACTTCCTAAATCAGACAGCAGCTGCACAAGAATTAAGGTCGACAATTGACAAATGGGACCTCATCAAACTCAAAAGCTTCTGTACATCAAAAGAAACAATCAAGGAAGTGAAGAGAAATCCCACAGAGTGGGAGGAAACCTTCACTGCAGATACATCTGACAAAGCATTGATTTCCAGAATATATAAACTACTCAAAAAACAAAGAAAAAAGAAAACAAACGACCCGCTCAATAGATGGAGCAAAGAACTGAACAGAGACTTCACAAGCGAGGAATTAGAGATGTCTGAGAAACACCTCAAGAACTGCTCAACATCACTAATCATTAAGGAAATGCAAATCAAAACCACTTTAAGATATCATCTTACTCCAGTAAGACTGGCTAGGATCAAGAAAACAAATGATACCAAGTGCTGGAGAGGTTGTGGGGAAAGGGGAACACTCATCCACTGCTGGTGGGAATGTAAACTCGTACAGCCACTATGGAAAGCAGTGTGGAGAACCCTTGGAAGACTTGGAATGAACTTGCCACCCGACCCAGCCATACCACTCCTGGGCATGTACCCTCAAGACTTACGCCACCACAGAGATACATGCACGGCCATGTTTATTTCAGCTCTCTTCACAATAGCAAAGAGCTGGAACCAACCTAAATGCCCCTCAACTGACGAGTGGATAGAGAAAATGTGGTACATCTACACAATGGAGTTCTATGCAGCAGTAAAGAAAGACGACATCACGAGCTTTGCAGGAAAATGGCTGGAGCTAGAGGACATCATGCTGAGTGAAGTAACACAGTCCCAGAAAAACAAACGACGAATGGTATCCCTCATCTGTGGATGCTAGTGCCAATTACCCAGTTGTAAGTATTTCTTGTGTAGGGCCCCCTGAGCTTCTGTACAAAGCAGTTGGACATAATGCATTTTGGAAACAACAACAACAACAGAAAATACTGCATCAAAGAACTGACTGAAACAGTGAACTTCTGCTCAAAACAGTCAACGTCCCCATGGAAAATATTGAGAAAGACTAAGAGATGGAAAGCATGTTTGGCAGAATGCACGAGCTCTGACGGGGTGGGGGAATGAGCGGGAACACGGGTCTAGATTTGTTAAAAATAAATAAATAAATACAATAAAAAAAAAAATAAAATAAAAATCTATTGAGGGCTGCAGAGATAGTTTAGGGGTTAAGAACACTTGCTGTTCTTCCAGAGGATCTAGGTTTGATTCTCAGCACTCACATGACAGTTCTCTTGCATTTTTCCAGCCTTCACAGGTACTACACACACACATACAGGGAATCAAAACACTTGTACAAATAAAAATAACTAAACAAACATGACAGAAGTGGAAAACGAGTTGTCCTTTGGCTTCTACAGATCTGCCATTACACACACATACACATACACACACTAAATGTTATTTTTAAAATTTAAGGTTAAAACAGTTACATTTTTAAAATTTATAAAAGTGTTCTCTGTATAAATAATAAAATAAAAATCTATTGATATTATCCAGGTGTGGTGGTGCACACCTTTAATCCCAGCACTCAGGAGGCAGAGGCAGGCAGATCTCTAAGTTCAAGGCCCGCCTGGTCTACTTAGTGAGTTCCAGGCCAGCTGAGACTAAAGGGAGGCCCTGTCTCAAAAAGTCCAAAAAAAAAAATCTATTAATAGTACTGGTGAACAATAAAACCCCCTATGTGGAGATTCTACAACACCCTCTAACACAATAAATCCATTGCTACCAGATGTTTTGCTAATGGTTTTACTTTAAAAAAAAGAAGTCCACGCACCATTTTTCCCAAAAACACCTATGTAGTATTTATAGAAAACACAATACTCATTTTGCAAGTGAGGAAAACTGAGGCCCCAGCACAGTTTTCTGATTACCATAATCAGCATCAACAATAACAAAACTTATGCTAAGGTGACTTACTGTCTCCAATGAATGTGGAATTTTTGATGCTAAAACTGGAAATCCTTGGGCAAATGGGAGATGTGTGCCCTACTCTAAAGCCATCTTTGTGGTTTCTTTCTTCCCTTTTTCTGATTTAAAAAGGCAGTCATCTCTGGGGCTGGAGAGATGGCTCAGAGGTTAAGAGAACTGACTGGTCTTTCAGAGGACCCGGGTTCGATTCCCAGGACCCACATGGTAACTAAGAATTGTCTTTAATCTGGGCGTGCTGGTGCACGCTTTTAATCCTAGCACTCGGGAGGCAGAGGCAGGTGGATCTCTGTGAGTTCAAGGCCAGCCTGCTCTACAGAGTGAGCTCCAGGCCAGCTGGGACTAAAGGGAGAACATGTCTCAAAAAGACCCAAAACAATGACAACAACAACAACAACAACGACGACAACAACTGGAAATCCTTGGGCAAACTGGGAGATGTGTGCCCTACTCGGAAGCCATCTTTGTGGTTTCTTTCTTCTCTTTTTCTGATTTACAAAGGCAGTCATCTCATTTCCCACTATATAAGGGGAGTACAACCTATAGTGAAAGAATGATCATAAAAGAACTACCTTCAAATACCATATTCACCAACTAGCTCTGTAAGTATTATGGTGTACAATATAGGAACCACAGAACAAGACTGAAAAAACAATTTGTTTTTGCCAGGGATATTTTGCTTTTTACATCTTAATTCTTTTGTAATAGGCAGCCATCATTATACTTAAAAACTCATCCTGTCCCTCATACCATCCAGCAATTCCACTGTTAGGTATACACTCAAAGGAATCGAAAGTAGACACTAAAACAGATACATATATGAGGCTCATTGCACATTATTCACCATAGTTAAAAGATGGAAACGCACATGTCCATCAGAAGATGAGTGGATACACAAAGTATTTTACATCCACACCACAGAATATTATTCAGACATTAAAAGGAACGAGAATCTGATACAGGTTGCAATATAGACAAAGTTTATATGAAATAAATCAGATACAAAAAGACGAGTATAAATGATTCCATTTAGATGAGAAGTCTAGAACAAATTTATGGACAAACAAGCTGCAATCTATTAAGGGCTTGTGGAAAGGGGAATAGAGAGTTATCACTTACTAGCTGTAGACTTTCTGGAACAAGGAAAATGTTTGAAAATGGTGGTTATGGTTGCACAATATCGTGCATACCAATTAATGCACAATTAGCTTTTTTCCTTGTCACTTTCCACAGAAACAAGAATGCGGGGGTTATTTTGCTCGTAATTTCAAAGCAGACATTCCTCAATGGCAGGGAAGGCATGGGGGCGGGGTGGTGCAACCCACAACAGCAGGAGCGAGGCTGACATCTCCTTGCATTTTGACCAATCAAGAAGTAGAAAAGGGATAGAAAGCAAGCCGAGACTCTAACCTTTGAAAACACTTTTTATTTATTTGTTAGTTTTTAGTTAGTTAGTTAGTTAGTTTACTGTTTATGAGAATTTTGCCTCCATGTACGTAAGTGCATCCATGTCATGCAGTGCCCATAGAAGCTAGAAGAGACTACCAAATGCCCTGGAACTATAGTCACCTACACCTATGTAGGTGCTGGGAGCCAAACCTGGGTCTTCTGAAAAATCAGTCAGTGCTCTAAACCACTGAACCATCTTGCCAGCCCCAGATCATAACCTTTAAAAATCACCCTTCATTATCTACATCCTCCGGCTAAGACCTATATTCCAAAGACTCTGCAGCCTTCTAAATAGTGCAAACAGCTGGTGGGGCCAAGGATTTACACATGTGAGCCTGGGGGGGGGGGGGTGGCGGCATTTCAAACTATAACAGTTCCACTGAATTGCACATCTTGAGAATACTTAAGTTGGTACATTTTATGTTATATATTTCATTATTTTTGTTTTATTTGTATGAGTGTATTGCTTGCATGCATATAAATGCACCCGTGTCATGCAATGCTCATGGAATTCAGAATAGAGTGTTAGGCCCCCTGTAACTGGAGTTCTGATAAGGTGTCAGCCACTATGTAGCTACTGGGAATCTAACCCAGGTCCTCTGCAAGAGTAGCCACTGGTCTTAGCTGTTGAGACATTTCTCCAGCCCCATTATATGTATTTTTACCATAATAAAAGCATACCAAAAAAAAATCATGTCTCAAGTATTTGAAGTTTATGACTAATGTAATAATAGACTATTGAAAAATGTGGATGTGATAAATCCAGCATACACAGAGTGAAGCAAAATATGAAATGTGCTTCTTCTGCTTTCAAACTATCTCTCTTTATTCTACATGGTTTCTTGTCAAAGATCAAGGATTTCCAAAACGTAGTTGGAGGTCTCTTCTGAATTCTTTATTGGAAGTACCACATATCTGTGTGGGTGTATGGGTGAGGTCAGCTGTTTAAGTATCAGAGTTGCTCTTCAACTCAAACTCATAGTATATAAACACACTGTGCACTTAATCACTATGACCATTAAAAATATAAGGCATTTCAGAACTTAGGGTGCTAAACTTATACCTCCAATTTGAAATATGCCAGAAATCTAGCTCTTCAGGTGCCATTCTATGAAATGCCCCCAAACCAGAGCTTTATTTCCAGCTGTTCATTCAAGGAGTGGCTCTCCCCTCGTTCATACCTGAGGGGTTCTTTTTGCATATAGATTTCCATTTTTTTCTAGCACATTTGCTGAAAAATTACATTTTCCAGAAATTGAATTGCGTTGGTATCTTCGTCAGTAGTTGGTTAACCAAACAAATAAAATAGAATTGATTGATCATATGGATAAAGATCTGGTTTAAAGCCTCTGTTCTGCTCTGACCATTGTCTATGTCATTCCCTGTCTTGATGACTGTTAGCTTCACAGTAAGTTAAAATCAAATACTGTTAAGTCCTCTGATTTTGTTCTTTATTTACAACTGTAAATTAATAACCTTTCTTAGCCACAGAAGGGAATGTGGACTTCAAATGATTTAAACTTTTGACTGAGGTACACATGTCCATAAATGAATTTTAGCATGTAGGCAGATTCACAAATACAGAATCCATGTGTAATCAGGGTTGGTTGTGTGTATAACCACCACTGAATTTTATATACACAGTTGATATTGGCTTATGTCCTGTAACCTTGATAATTTATAAATTTTAGGAGATTTTTGGGGGTGCCCTAAGATTTTCCATGTAGAGGATCAAGCAGCCTGAAAGGATTTCTAAACTCTTGCTGATTTTCTATAGTCTACCATCAGTCACTGACAGAAGATTACCAAATGTTGAGCTCTCCATTTTTAAGTTCAGATTTCTACTCATTTCAGTTTTGTCAGTTTTGGCATCATGTATTTTGAAACTGTTATTTTTTTTTTTTTTTGTCTTTTCGAGACAGGGTCTCCCTGTAGCCCCAGCTGTCCTGGAATTCACTCTGTAGACCAGGCTGGCCTTGAACTCACAAAGATCCACCTGCCTCTGCCTCCCAAATGCTAGGATTAAAGGCATGAGCTACCACGCCCGGCTGAAACTTTTTACACATATCATTGGAATTATATCTGCTTCAGGAACTTATCAATTTATCATTATCCTTAGGAATATTCTTGCTTCTAAAATTTGTTTTATCTGATATTAATATATTCATTATACCTTCCTTCCTTTCTTTTTGTGAGAAGGATGCATTAGTCCAGGCTAGCTTCAAATTGGCTTTAAAGAAAAGAGCAATGTTAAACTCCTGGTCTTTCTACCTTTCCTCTCAAGTACTGAGATAACTGATTGTGTCACCAAGCCTAGCTTGGTCTATCTTTATTATTATTATTATTATTATTATTATTATTATTATAAAAATAGTGTTTGCATGTTATATATTTTCTATGTTTTATTATTTACTCTGTGTGTTGGGGGGAGGGAGTATAGATGTATGTGTGGGTATATGAATATGTTGAGGTCAGAGGTCAACTTGCAAGAGTTGGTTCTCTCCTACCATTTGGGCTCTTCAGAACAAAGTTAGGTCAGGTTAGGCAGCAAACATATATACTTACTGAGCCATCTCACTAACGCCTATGTTTTTTTTTTTAATTTTTTTTATTTGATTTTTTTAACAATAAGTAATAAGTCATGAATACAAGCATCCTTCATGTAAAACCAATTTGCAAGCAGCTATGCCCAAACCCACACAGCCCAAGGCTCCCACCATCCAGCTGGAGGGGCTTGTATGTCCAATCATGTTGCTCAAATAAGTGTCCAGTCTATATTGCTGTAGTCTCACAGTTCACCCCAATCGCAGCCCTTACATTCTACCACACCCCCTCTTCCGCAGATTGTTCCCTAGGCTTTAGAAAAGGGCCACAAGTGGGCAAGAAGCAAAACAGTCTGCTTTCTCTGGAGATGTCGTTTTGAACTCTGATCAGTTCAGGCTGTTTCCTTTCATGTAACTCCTATGGTTTTATTTTCTTTATTTGTCTTTAGAGTTAAAATGGTAAGCTTATCAAAAGAATATTGGTTGTGACTTTTTTAATGGGGACTGACAATCTCTTCCTTTTAATTGGATTGTTATATCATTTATATTTAATGTGAATGTTGATGTGATTTATTTTCCAATTCTGACATTCTTTGTAGATTTGTATAAGGTCAATTAGTTTTTTTTCTTTAAATTTGTTTACTCGAGGTCTCACTGTATAGTGCAGACTAGCCTCACGTTTCCCTTGCCTCCCAGGCTTCTGCCACCACAGCCAGTTAGGTATGTTTTTCATTTGTTTACTTTGCCTTTTTGTCCTTCTCACTCATCTCTAGATGCTTTTGTCAGATAATTCCATCATCTTCTCTGTTTCTGAGTTTCTATTGATTTTTCTCTTGATTATGGGTCATATTTTTCTGCTTCTTCAGATGGCTGGTAATTTTTGCTGAGTATAGAACATTATAATTTTATGTTGTGGAGTGCTAGATTTGTCATATGCCTTTAATCATTCTTAAATTTCGTTCTGGAGCATAGTTGACTTAATAGAATCAGTTTAATCATTTCAGGTTTCGTTTTCAGGTTTACTATATCAAGTAATATTTAATCCTGGGTTAATTTGGCACCATTATTAAGGCAAAGCCTTTCTGAGGATTCCTTTTAGGCCCTTGTTACTAGGAGGTCTTACTACTTGGACTACTGAGACCATCAACTATTCCCAGAACTGCTCAATCTGCATATTTCTTTGCAGGGCTTTTCCTATGTCCTCAGGACATTTTCTCACATGTGTGAGCAGACAATTACTCAGCTACAGACTCAAAGGTTCCCTTTGCAGATAACTAAACATTCTCATTCATTCTCTTTCTCTCTCTCTCTCTCTCTCTCTCTCTCTCTCTCTCTCTCTCTCTCTCATTATTTATTTTACCCTAAACTCCCTAATAGTTAAATCAGTTAGTAGTCTCACTTGTATTCCCTTTCCCATGCTTTAGCCTGGAAACTCTATGTAATAATGTCTAGCAACTGATAATAATGTCTACCTTCCCCATCTCAGGATCATATAGCCCTGTATCACCTGTTGTTCAGTGCCCCAAAACCTGTAATCCATTTTGTCTAATTTCATAGTATTTAGGAAAGATCCTTAGACAAACATAACTTCTTAGTGTATACTAAATATGGATCCTTATATTTACACACAAGTATACCATTTGTCACTCAACAAAGAAGCTTCTTTTTGCAATAGATAATG
Organism: Rhizomys pruinosus; assembly: GCA_009823505.1. Taxonomy (NCBI): domain Eukaryota; kingdom Metazoa; phylum Chordata; class Mammalia; order Rodentia; family Spalacidae; genus Rhizomys; species Rhizomys pruinosus. Next base: position 2,413,927 of record VZQC01001310.1, on the reverse strand, counting down.
ATTTAATGAGATAGTCCTAGAGACCTGTGGGACAGTATATATCTAGAAATATTGTACTCCATGTTAAATTTTAGTTAAAAGGGTACTTACTGTTTAGTGTTCTCATCACTACATAATGATGACAATAATAATAAAGCAACAACAAATATTGATGTGATGGTGGAAAGAACCTTTTGTAAGTAATGCATATGTTTATAGCACAGATTGTGGTGACAGTTTCATAGGTATACACTCATCAAGTTGTACAGGTTAAATATATATTTCTTATTTATGCAAATCATAGTTATATAATAATGTCGTGTATAATAGAGTATTAAAAAAAACAAAATAATTGAACCATTTTTCGAAGTCAACTAAGTTTTGTTTTGTTGCCTAAGACCTAAGGTAGTGTTTGATTGTACATAACAGTTAAGTGGGCAGATGCTAGAATCAGGCTGCCCCAATCTCACTCCTACAACTTACAAGCTGTGTGAGCCTAGTCCATGTTCTCATTCCCTCTTTTCTCTGGTTTCTCATATGTAAAATTAGACTGATAATAATGCCTATTGTAGAGGGTTGTGAATATTAAATAAGTCGCTGTGTAAAGAAATATGTCCATCATCTATTGCTGAATAACAAACCTGCAAAACAAAATATTCCAAAAATCAGTGGTTGTGCTGAAGATTCAGTTTCAGTTGTCAATTTGACATACCTAGGAAGTGGGAACCTCAGTTGGGAAATTTCCTCTATTGGACTGTCCTGTGGGGATGTCTGTGACGCATTTTCTTGATTGTTGAGTGATGTGGGAGGGCCCAGCCCACTGTGGGCGGTGCCACCCACAGGCAGGTGGTCCTGGGTTGTATAAGAAAGCAAACTTGGGGTCTGGAGAGATGGTCTAGCAGTAAAGAGCACCAACTGCTCTTGCAGAGGACCTGGGTTCTACCCCCAGCACCCACATGGCAGCTGAGAACTGTCTTTAACTCCAGTTCCAGGGGAATCCGACACCTTCTGACCTCCGCAGCATTCCATGACACAGGTGCACAAACCTGCATGCAGACAGTACATTCATACACATAAAAAATAAATAAATTTTTTTTAAAAAGCAGACTTGGGGCTGAAGAGATGGCTCAGAGGTTAAGAGCACTGGCTGTTCTTGCAGAAGACTGGGGCTCAAATCCCAGCACTCACATGGCAGCTGACAACTGTCTGTAAATCCAGTTCCAGGGCTCCAAAACCCCTTTCTGACCTCTGCAGGCACTGCATGACACAGGTGCACTTACACGTATATAGGCATAACATTCGTACACATGAAATATAAATAAATAGATGATGATGATGAAGATAGATAGATAGATGATAGATAGATAGATAGATAGATAGATAGATAGATAGATAGATAGATAGATGATAGATAGCAGACTGAGCACAGGCCAAAAAACCAAACCAGTAAGCTTCAGGCCGTCTCCAGTTTCCTCCCCTGCTTGAGTTCCTGCCCGACTCTCCACCATGATAAGTCAACTGTGACCCAGAAGACGTACAATTAAATAAACCCTTTCCTCCTCAAGTTATTTTTGCAGTATTTTAAACCAGAAATAAGAAACTAACTAAAACAACGGTGTACAAGGAGAAACACTTTTTCAGCTCAGGTTTTTCAGACCTACCATTTGGTAGGTCACCATTTGGCTGGGATCTTCTGGGAAGTTCTTCTAGTATAGTTTACTCACACGTCCACTCAGTGACTGATCAGCTAATTCATCCTCCTGGAGAACTCATCTGTGGGCTCCGATGATGGGAGTAGGTAGACCGTGTGCTCCTCATGCTCTATAGACTAGCCTGGGTTTATCCATGTGAGTGCTGACGGTTCCAAGAGCAGCAACAGAGTAGCCATGTTCCTCAAGCACTCTTCAGGTCTGTCTGCCTGTCTTACAGTTGCTATTTTCCCGTTTTGTAATACGAGCCATATGACCTAGCCCAGTAGTCAGCCATGGAGGCACCCAGTAGTGGGACAGATATGGTGAGGAGAAAATTTTGTAGACACTCTCACAAGCCACCATAGGCACATAGCAGCATGGTTAATATTTAACGGCTGTCATTATTTTCTTTATTTTATTGTAATCAAGCAGGCACTCATTACTTTTTATAAGCAAATGACAATAAGAACCATGCAACTGAAGTGTTAACTGGTAGCACTCATCAGTCTACTGTTACTGCTTAAATAAATGTCTTTATCTTGGTCCGACAAATCTTTTTTACTCTGTTTCTGTGCACTTGTTACAATTTCAAGGGACATCTCTTGCCTCCAGTTCTACAATCACGTTCTGCTGCAAAATTCCCTCTCTCTGCACTCTTCAGTAGGAACACTTGTATAAATCACCCAGAATGTTGGCAAGAAAAGAGCTACTTCTGGGCTGAGTGCTTTTTGAAAAAATCTTCCCTGCTACCCAGAAGTCATTTACATAGGTTAATTCCTGGGGGTTAAAATCCATCCCCCCCCCCCTGCTGCAGCAGCTGTGGGAGAGTCTTTTCTGCAGCATCACAGGCGGATTACTGCTTAAGGATTTTATGCACACTTATACACAGGCCCTGTTGGCAACAGAAATGCTATTTATTGCTCCTGTATATTTAGGTCTGAATAGCCCTCCCTCCTTGGATGTGTTACTCTTCTGACACCAAATGTCACATTTATTATCCCAGTGAAGTATTGCCTGAATCTTCCTGGATCAAGCACTCATCCGCAAATCATTGTTCCATCATTTGCTGGTCCTACATCTCCAAACTTGATTCAATCAGATAGTGTGTGCATATCCCACAAGTCTTCACTGAACCTCGGTAACCTACAAGTCACCTACTTCACTGTGGCAGGATGATTCATTGAGATATTAATTTTACTTTGTTCTTGCTGCCGTAGGAGAACATAAGGAATGAAAGGGAAATTTTCTCCCCCCTTCCTCTCTTCTAAGAAGAAGAAGCATGTCCTTATGATCAGCCTCCTTGCTTTGAGGAGATCATTGCAGTAGCTTCATTATTTTTCAGAATAGACCCTGAAGACAATACCACTCCCATCAGTTCCAACATTCTCCCCAGAACTTTATTTAGCAGTGAGCTAGTGCTTAGAAAACAAGGAATTGATAGCTTGAGCTCTGAAGAAAGAGAGAGAACTGAATAATAGAAGGTATTTAGAGGGATATGCTTCAGCTGTGGAAGACTTGGACTATTCTCCCTTGTGGAAGCCCAGGGGTGGTAAGACCTCTCATGTGGTAATATATGATTAACAGGTGCCATTGCCTTTATGGCCATGCATTAAAGAACTCATATTTAGGAGCTGGAGAGATGGTTCAGTGGTTAAGAGCGCTCAGTGTTCTTGCAAAGGACTGGGTTCGATTACCAGCATCCACGTGGCTAATAACCATCCGTAACTCCAGTTCAAGGGGATTGAACACCCTCCTTTGACCGCCTCAGGCATTGCAAGACACAGATGCACTTATATACATGCAGGCAAAGCACTCATACACATAAAATAAAAATAATAGAAATAAAAAAGAACTCATATTTAAAGTATTCACATTCATATTTAAATTCATATCTAAGTAGGCTTGGATGAAGAACACTGTTAGCAGCAAATACAATAGAAAAAAAAAAAAAAGACCCAAGTCCCTAGCTCCAAGTTTTCTACATTATCTAACCCCTGGCATGGGACTAGGATTTCTTTAGCCCTAGCATGACCAAGCCAGAAAACCAAGGGACATAATACCTTTCTCATATCCTCACCAAAGTATAAAATTATATGGATATACTTGTAAAAATAAAATTATCATCACCAAGCTTCTAGAAGCTGATCCTCGACATTATTTTCCATCCTTAAATTTGGGGGGTTCAAGCTAGTCACCAAATTGGAGAAACTGAACATATACAATATTAGCCAACAGTCGGTGCAAATCTAAGAGGTCAGGGCTAAAGTCTCCTCCAGATCCGGTACACAGTTGTTAGCTAACTGGCACCAGTGGGCATGATCACAGGTGCGAGAGAAAGGGGATTCAAATTCTAGTAGAGCCCCAAAGCAATTACACAGAAGTGCTGTTGTAGGACTTAACATTAACTCCCCATCAGTTCTAGTTGGCTATCTACTATCCAAAGGCAATTTCCACCCAAAGTTTTAGTATTATAGATTCCCTCTTTCCCCTTCAACCTGAAAATCCAGCTGTGTTCTCTCGCCTCTGACATCAGCGTTCCTGGCTTTGATACAGCCAACCATCTGGTTGATGAAGCATGAGGCAGAATGGAATCCAGCCGACTGTCCCTGCTGTTTCCACATGAACATTACAAAACCCACTGGTGTCAACATGGATGGTTAATTGTGATGCAGACCCGGGGAAATTAGAATGCTATGTGACCTTGAGCTGTAATTTCTGATGTCCATCACAGATGGTTTTTAGGGGTGGTTGAGGTGGCTCTTGTGATATCACAGGACTTCTGAGGATAGTCTCTCCAAGAAGTTCATCAGAAGACATCGCATCTTCAGTATAAATGATAGAATTCTAGAATATTGAAAAGGTGTGAGCATTTCCTTTCTAGTTCATTGTTCTATGTATGAAATGTATCTGTTCATTTACTATTTAAATTTATACTTCTTCTAAAGCTTCTTTTTATTTTTCTCCTGCTCCTTTCTACCATGTCTGTAAGTAGAAACATTCTACCTATCATCATTATCCATTTTCTTTGCCTTCCACTGCCAGCCTCCCTCCTCCAGCTTGGCTGTCATTTCTGACTTTGGAAAATCTAAAGGGAAAAGAGACACAACAATATCAACCAAAAAAAAAAAAAAAGGAGAAAGAGATATTAAACAATATAGCTTTGTACTTAACTCCATAAAAATACCATAGTATGCACTAGACAAAATAACCTGCTCAGTGGTTAACAGCAAAAAAAAAAAAAAAAAAAGGAGTAAGCATGAGAAGGGTAGCAAGCTCTAGAAACAGATTTTACAGAGAACCTGAATTTAGTTTTTGTTCTGCTGCATACTAATTGAGTGATTTTTGTGTATTATCATTTGAACACTGTGTCTCAGATTCCTAAACTACAAAAATAGAGAAAATAATGGTAAATGATATATGGAGAGACAGGGTCTGTGTAAACTAGAAGGGCCTCTATTTATTATTATTATTTATTATTATTATTATTATTATTATTATTATTATTATTTTGTGTGTATGATGTTATCCCTGCATGTATGTAAGTGTACCCATGATGTGTCATGCCCACAGAGGTCAGAAGAGGTCACCAGATCCCCTGGAACTGGAGTTACTGGTGGTTGCTAGCCTCCACCTGGGTGCTGGGAATTGCTAGGGTCCTCTGCAAGAGCAGTCAGTGTTCTTAACCACTGAGCCATCTCTCCAGCCCCCTACTTTTTAGGTGTATGAATATTTTGCCTATGTGTATGTATGTGTACCACTGGCATGCCTGGTGCCTAAAGAGGGTCTCAGATCCCCTGGAACTGGAGTTACAGATGGTTATAAACTGCTGTGTGGGTGTTAGGAACCACACCCAGGGCCTCTGCAAGAGTGGTCAGTGCTACTAACTATTGAGCCAGCTCTCCAGCACTTACATATTATTTATTTAAGGAAATTTGAGCAAAAGGTTTTGAACTTCAGATCACACCGAAGTAGAGATAATAAAATGAAAGTGGCTAAAGAAAACTAGTTTCTGGTTTCTCTTCATTTTCCCCTTGAGCACTTCTGAAGTAGGGACTGTACTTGTTTGGTTTAGTGCTTTCATTATGGAAATGAATTCTCTGAGTAGGTTTTCTTTGGCAGAGTAAGAGAATGACTCTCTCTCTCTCTCTCTCTCAACTTCCCCTCCCTCTTTTCTCCCCCCTCCTCCCCTCTCTCCAATCCCTCTTGCTCCGTCCCCTAGCCCTCTCTCAGAGAAATGTAGGATTTAGGGACTGTCAGGTCTCCCTACTCATTTCATCTACCTGTATTTCCTACACGGCCCAGCTGCCTTTCTGTAGTTCCTCTTTGAAATTGAATTATATAAAGAAAAGAGACATCCACAGCATCCACAGCCTTGCTCAATGTGATGGTCCAGACCTAGTTCATTTTTACTTTGTATTCAGGACACACGCATTCCTCCTCCTGTAGTATTTGCTGATATGCTTTGCACTCCAGCTGCTGCAATATTTAAATCAGTGATTCAGTACACAGACCGCACGATGTGCCACTACACTCCAACAAGCAAGGTCTGTCTCTCCATGGGGACAGAGGATCTAAGCATCTGTCATTCTCTTCCCGTCGCTTATAATTAACCACACACCCCTTTACACACATAAATATTTATGTGCAAAAAGAAAACTCCCTGGTGCTTTAAGCCAATCTCTCTTCTCCTCAGTGAGCATTGAAAGTTTCCAAATGAATTTTTTACTTAATTCAAACTCTGTTCTTGGCAAAGAACTTGTAAGAAACAATTGTATTCTTGTAAAATAATTTAAAACTTCAAACTTCGAGTATGATATCTACATATTTTAGAATGTAAACTTCATGAGGAGACATATTTGCCTGTTTCATTGTTATATCCCAAGTGTTTAGAGAAGATCCTGGTACATAGTGAGTTCAACAAATATTCTTTGAATGTTGAATGAATGCACAAGTCCAAAATATATTTCTGGTATTTAGAATAAAATTTTAAGATTCTCTCTCTCTCTCTCTCTCTCTCTCTCTCTCTCATAAAACTCAGGGCCCTGTGTGTATGCTAGACAAGAAGATCTCTACCATTGGGCCATACCCCCGCACCAAGACTAGAATTAGTAAACATTACAGTCTATAAATATTTTGATATCATTTGAGAATAAGACAGACAGAATGAAGAATAATCATGTGACATAAAGCTTGTCCCCTTATGTATCTAATTATTCAAAAAATCATATCTCACTATCTCCAAACATTATCACATTAGGCTCAAAAGAAAATTTTTTTGTTTGTTGATAAAGGGTCTCACTATGTAGCCCTGGCTGGCTTGGAACTCACTATGTAGACTAGGATGACCTTGATCAGATCTGAGATCCACCTGCCCCTGTCTCCTGACTGCTGGATGAAAGACATGCATCACCATGACCTTCCCTAAAGCAGTGATTTAAATAATAATTGTTCTCACTCTTATGGACTCTCAGTTTATATGTGATTTTCAAAAGATGGTCCATGAATCTCCTATCTCTATTTGGGGTAGAAATCAGAATCCCAATGAGCTTTTAGAATCAGACTCACTGAGCACCAACAAGGAAATGTAATGTATTTTCAACTTTATAGGCAGGCAATGGCATAGACACTAACATTTGAGATATTAGTCTAGTGGAACTTGAGTTATTTGACTGGTTCAGGAATTATGTAGTCTCTCCTATCTGTTGGGTAATATTTGATTTGTCACATACAAATCTCCCTTAGCGAATGGGTAAAGTGTAATAATATTCAAATGACATGATCATTTAGCATCCTAGATGAGTATCTATTGATTGGACCCTATAAAACTGTCCTCTTTTAAAAGAATCCTTGCTGGCTCTAGTGACTTGACAGGAAGAATTAAAAAGGTGAACATACGGTGCAGACTAGAAGACTTTCAGAATCAATCCTAAACTATATTCCTGCATATTCTTTAAATTTCTAAACTTCTACAGATAGTTTTTGAAAGTTGCCTCTGGCCTCATCAATTTCAAATATTCCAGTGTCTACATTAACCTGTCCTGCTCAGCACAAACTCCAAATTGACTGACACCTGCACACCTTCTTGCAAAAAGTAATTAGGTCCTCAGTGCCCGAGATGTAGTTAGAATCCACTACCGTCTGGCTCTGGATGATGCTGCCTAACATTCTGAATGTTTAGGTTTAATTATGCGTTTCTGTAATTTGGTGCAATTTTCTATGGACTACTGACATTGCACATCTTTAAACAACTCTGCTGACCCCTGTGGATTGTAAGATTGATCTCTCAGTTGTTTTTCCCCATTTGAATATCTCTTTGGACCTGGCTTCAGCAGGAAGAGCCTTTTGCATCTTTCATTTCTCTAATGTTTTGTTTGGTTCTACTCTTTCTGTTTGTACATTGTTCAACTCTATAATTTCTCTTGGCTCATAAATCCTTGTGTCTTATGGCTCCTGACACATTTTATAACCATCCTCTCCATTGTCAATATTTCCCCAATTCCTCATCAGTTCTTTTTCAAAATTATTTGTAAAAGTTTAATATTTAATCAGTTTCTGTGTTCTGTGCTTCAGAATTCTACTGTTTACCATTTCACTAAGCAAAGAGTTAGCACACATTGAGAGTTCAATCACATAGTAATGCTGGTTATTATTCATACATTATATTATGCTTTCATTCTCTGTGGGAAAGGTATATTAAATTTAGTACCAGCCAGAAATGAAAATACTTTGGGAATTGCAAACGCTAGCCACTGAGGTAGATGCAAACATCTCCTTAACATTTGAGATTTTTTTTTTTTTGGTCTTTTCGAGACAGGGTCTCCCTGTAGCCCCAGCTGTCCTGGAACTCACTCTGTAGACCAGGCTGACCTTGAACTCACAAAGATCTGCCTGCCTCTACCTCCCAAGTGCTAGGATTAAAGGCATGCGCCACCACGCCTGGCTAACATTTGATTTTTTTTTTTAAGATTAATAATGATAGGAGAAAATGCCATTTAATGCTTTAATGTTAGACTGTGCATATTTTGTTAATCAAAACAATTTTTTCAACTCAAAGTGACGGTACTTAATGTTCTGTTAATTATGCAAGGATCTAATCAATTTGTCCCTTAAATGGATGTTCACCTGATTAAGAGAAGCTAATCATCGGTTATGAAATCCATAAGGCACAGATGAGTCAGGTTTAAAGCGTTTCTTAGCTAACTTGGGGCCGATAATTCTATCTCTTTAAATTACCTCTTATTTCAGTTGGGAGAAGTTATTTTCTTTCCTTAAATATGTAAGTGTTATGCTCTTACCTATGGAAATTAAAGCCTAGTTTAGCTTATAGTTTAGGAATGAAACCAAAGATGATGCTATGATGACTTCAATTTCATATTTAATCCCTAGGGGAAAATAACCAGGCAAAGAATTATGATTTGACATTAAGAATAAGTTACTGTGAACTGGTGAAATGGCTCAGTAGTAAGGGTACTAGCTACCAATCTTGACAGCCTGAATGTAATCTCCAGAACCTACAGGCTGGAAGAGACCTGACTCTCATAAGGTGTCCTCTGACCTCCATGTACACCAAGGCGCACACACCCCACCACACACATACATGCACAATAAATAAATGTAAAGAATAAGTTGCTGGGCTGGAGAGATGGCCTAGTGGTTAAGAGCGCTGACTGCTCTTGCAGAGGACCCAGGTTCGATTCTCAGCACCCACATGGCAGCTGAGAACCATCTTTAACTCCAGTTCCAGGGAAATCCAACCCCCTCTTCTGACCTCCGCGGCATTGCATGACACAGGTGCACCAACCTACATGTAGGCAGTACATTCATACACATAAAAAAATAAATAAAATTACAAAAAATAAGTTGCTGTGAATTAAATAAGGCAGTTTACACACTTAACTCACCTCAATGCTATAAAGAGGATTTAGAATACTAATTATTCAGTAATCTAAAAAATATTAGGAGCTCTGGTTATAGCTCAGTGGTAGACCATATGCTTTACATGTATAAGGTCCTAGATTTGATCCTCAGCACCACCATGGGAAAAAAGAGATAATATAAAAACCATTTTTATCTGTTAATATGCATCCATTTAGCAAATATCCATTGAGCATCTATTTTATGGCAATTACTGTACTAGACATCAAAGATACACAAGGTGCAGTTCCTGGCCTTGGAAAACCAACTAAGCAACAAAAATCAGCCACCATAACAGATAATTAGATAATTACATTTGGCATATATCACTAAAATCAAACAAAATAAAACAAAACAAGCACTTAAGAGGCTGAAATTTTCAAGTTCAAAGCCAGCCTCTGATACAAAGCAAGACTATGACAACAAAAGACAGAACAGAGGCAGGGAATGAGGGAGGGAGGAAGGGAGGGAGGAAGGGAGGGAGGAGGGATGGGAGGGAAGGGAGAGGAAGGAGGAAGGACGGAAGGAAGGGAAGAAGGAAAGGAAGGAAGGAGGAGGAGGGAGGGAGGGATGGAGGAAGGGAGGGAGGGAGGGAGGGAGGAAAGAAAAGAGGAAGTGAGAGAGGGAGAGAGGGAGAGAGGGAAGGAGAAGTGGATTCAAAGATTCATAGCAACGTATCTTGTCTTACGTATCAGAGATTAAGAGGTGGGAAAAAAAACTGTCAGAAAAATTACAGTATAATAGCTAAATTCAATGGTCTGGCAGTCAGGGTATTTAGTCTTTAATTCCATGTGTATCTGTCTCTAATCCCTGCTTGATCTTGAGAGTATTTTAATCCTTTCTTTGTATTTCAACTTTTTTCCATCTGCAAAAGATCAGTGAAGTTTCTACTATGAATTAGAGGTTAGTTTTAAATCATTTTCAGGAAAATCAGAGCAATCCCAAGGGCTTCCTTACTTGGAATCTAAATGCAAAACACGTTAATCAATCAGCTAGTCAATAAGTACTTATTGATTATCTACTGAGTGCTCTCCAGGGTGTGGGCCCTGTTGGAGGCATAAAGAGGAGGAAGCAAAATGATTACTCTCTTCAATTACCTGTCACCTTTTTTTGTAAATAAAAAATCAGTATGTAGTAACAGTGAAGAAGGAATGGATGAGTGAATTAATAAATATTTATTAGCTAACTATTGTATGCCAAGCACATGTTTTATTGGTTGTAAAACACTTTTACATGTTATGCTGTTTAAGGGTGAGCTGGTGTATAGAATTAAAAGTTGGACCATGTAGTCTTTTAAGTGCTCTTTAAGGTTAGAGAGAAGAAATATTAATTGTGCTACATTCAAGTTAAACAATTTGAGAGCAGACACTGAGCTATTGTAGAACAAGTAAAGTTAGATAGCAACACATTCTGGAGGAAAGGGATCAGACCTAAAGAAGACAAGGTGCGTATCAGGTGACCATAGTGCATTCACTGGAGCAAATGCTTCATAGACAGATGATGGGAAACTAGAGGTAGATTTTGAAAGCCCAATTAAAACTTTCCTAGAATGTCAGTTTAAGATACATAAAATATATGAAATAGGAAGAGGCTGAAATATCTAGAGTAGGAAACCAATGTGATCAAGGAGGTTGAAGAGATACATTGCTAGTAATAGCTACTTGATTAAATCTCAGTGCACAGAGACTAGACTACCAGCATATTGGCTTTTCTAGCCAATACTTGCAATTTCTGCAATATCTAAATCACAGTTATTGCTCTTATCATTTATAGAGTAGCATATCACTTAGAGATTTTTAGACCTGCTCTTTGATTTGTTGAACCTGCAGTGATAGATGGATTATTCAATATAAACTGCTAATCCGATTTGTCCATAAAAAGATTTTCTCAAAAACGGAATGATTATTTGCCTAACTTTTTTTTTCTTCTCTGTCTTCCTGTCTATGTTTTGATTCAAGGTTGAGTCAAATCAGAGTCAGCAAAGTAATGCCATTAATCCTTCCCCTTCCTTCAGTTTCCAGGCACAGTGAGTACCTGGCAGAGATGAAACAGGGCCAGGAGTCCTCAGAAGCTTTTGGTCCTCAAAGCTTTTCCTGGGATAAGCTGGAGGTCAAAGATAGAAAGTCCCAAGATGAGAGTTGCTTCAGCAACTTGCCTCCATGTACATGTACTAAAGAAAGTTGGAAAGGGAAAAGGGAAGGCAGAGGTATCGAGGGATGGCTGAAGCTGCAGGGTCTGCTCAGAACTCAATCTACTGTCAAGTCTATGAAGAGAGACACAAGATCACATCAAGACCCAGGCTCAGTTTTCGCAACTTCTCCCCCCACCACACTCCACAAGAACTTAAGAAGACTATCAGACAGCATCCATAGCAGAAGCATTTATCTTACCCTTTCCCCTTCCACCATCCCAACTCCCTTCTGTCAGCAGAACCAGGACCCTTTCCAATGTTCCAATACATAAGAGGGGCTGACATCTGATTTTTATAGGGAGTGCATTTTTATATTAGGTTTCATATCCCTGTCTCTCTAAATATCATCTCCCTAAGCATGTATTAACCATATTCACATTAATAAGGGCCATGGAGGATCTTGACTCCCAGGCTTATTTAGAATTCTCATGAATATTTCTAGCTGCCATATTTGGTACCTTCCTTCTTTCCTAATCCTTTGTTCCCTAGCTCTGCTCTTCACACCTTCCTACTCAAGGCAGAAAAACACACCAAGTTAGGGATAATATGGTGGTTTCCCTGAAGAAATATTGACTATAACAGAGTATACACATTCTTGGAAATGGACTGAGGAATCCCCAACCAAGATGTTTCTTTCATTATCATTTTTGTTTATGGTCAAAGGACGCTCTTCTTCTGTACATTGGTGAATTCAAATTGGGTCACTTTGATCAAAGAACTGTTCATCAAGATCCCAAGAATCATTGTGCTACAATCTTTATGTTTCCTTCTTGCCTCTCACCAGAATCTCAGTGGGTAGGGAACCTTATCCACACATCGAAGTAGCTTTATCAATCAAGAATCAGCTTCTGCCACCACATACACCATAGCCACGGTGAGATAGTCTACTGTGTTGGAGAGCTAGAGGAGAAAATTATCAAGAGTCTGGACCAAGCTTCCTAGATCGTTTTAATGTTCTGTGTTCTTGATTTCCAAAATCCACCTTATACATACATGCATGTATGCACCAGCACATACACACACACACACACACACACACACACACACACACACCTTTTCTATCTTTTCTATTTTTGAAGTAAAGAAGTTCTAAAATAGTTCCTTAAGTTTTTTTTACATTTCAATCACATCTAGAAACATCGATAATACTTCTAGGGCCATAAATATTTGTATTTGGGAACATACTTTCCAGGTATACAACAACACATGGAATGGCTTATTTCAGATCAAGTTGTGATTACTGCACTTCCACCTTATGCTAATCCACTCTGACTGATTTTACAATAAGAAATGAGTGATTTTTACTAAATATTATTCAAATTCACCTATATAGAACTGGCCTTTAGATTGTTTGTTATAATTCATAATTAGCTAAGCAATGACATCTCTTACTTGACTTTTTATATTAACAGAAGAATTTTATAGAGAGTAATGAGGGACTAGAGAGATAGCTCAGTCAGTCAGGTGCTTATCATAAAAGCATGGAGACCCCAGCACCCACAACAAAAGCTGAGCATGGATCTCAGGACCTAGTGCAGAATACCTCCCTATGAGTCTTGGTCAAGGAACCTCTAGAAATCCCTTGAACGTTATAAGCTATTGTTATTACTCTTCTTTGCTCACTAGAACTACATGACAAGGCCTTATTGCTGAAGAGTCCACACATTTTGGTTGCAGAACCTAGAGAAATCAAGCTATACCTGAGCTAGAAGCTTCATCTCTGGGACTAGCTTTTACAGTGTCAGAGTGTTATGCAGGCTGCTAAAGGAGAAACAACAATAGTCTATCCAACTGTGAACTCTGCAAGCTACAGTACTGACCTGCCAAGCAAGATGTCTTCACTGGTGCAAGAGTGGGTTAACCAACTGCCTTCTGACTGGATTTGAGGCCTGCTTCAAGGAGGGAATTCATGCCTGATACTGTAAACCTGATCAAAAGGTCAGGATAAGTGACTGTTGGGTGCTCAGCCCTAAACAGAACATTTCTGTCTCCCCTTCCAAGGCTCAGAGAACAGAATGGGATAGAGTATTACGAAATATTTTCTTCCAGACATCATGTGATACCCATGAACTCACAGCAGGAGTAACTACTAACACCAAAACCTGCACGAGCCTGGGTCCATCAACATTCCATTACTGTGGGTGAGGAGCTAATGAAACCCCATCCTTCCTTGAAGAGTTATAAGCTGTTAAAGATTGCTGGAGAGGGGCTGGAGAGATGGCCTAGCGGTTAAGAGCACCGACCGCTCTTACAGAGGACCCGGGTTCGATCCCCAGCACCCACATGGCGGCTGAGAACCGTCCAAAACTCCAATTCCAGGAGAACTCCAGTTCCAGGGGAATCCGACACCCTCTTCTGACTTCCGCGGCATTGCACGACACGGGTGCACTAACCTGCATGCATAGACAGTACTCATACACATATAAAAAATAAATAAAATTAAAAAAAAAAAAAAGATTGCTGGAGAGAGGGAGTCACATTCCTCAGTAGTATAGCCACTGATAAGTTGCCTTTGCTTAAGTATGTAATACCGGAGCTGGAGAGATGGCTCAGCGGTTAAGAGCACCAACTGCTCTTGCAGAGGACCCAGGTTCAATTCCCAGCACCCACATGGCGGCTAAGAACCTCTTTAACTCCAGTTCCAGGGGAATCCGACACCCTCTTCTGACTTCCGCAGCATTGCACAACATGGGTGCACCTACTTACCTGCAGACAGTACACTCATACACATAAAATAATAAATTAAAAAAAATTTTTAAGTATGTAATACCCATTGCAAACACAAACACTTGCTCATGCAAGGAACCCTAATTAAATGCAGTGGAGTGTATACACACACACACACACACACACACACACACACACACACACACACCAATAGAATCCCATGAACATAAAAGGGAAACTTGTTGGAAAGAAGAGGTTTGAAGGGAAGAGGAGGAAGACAATATGATCATAGTGGATTATGTATGTGTGAAAAGAACTAAAACAATTCTTTTTCTTTAAGCCATTCGTGGTGGTACTTGTAATCCCAGCATCAAGAATACAGAGACAGGCAGATCTCTGAGGCACTGGCCAGCCAGCCTAGATAATGTTCCTGAAGAAAGGCAGTAGAGCTTGACTCTGGCCTATACACATACACACACACATGCACATGCACGTATGTACACACTAAAATAAACTAATATAGGGGGCTGGAGAGATGGCTCAGAGGTTATGAGCATAGACTTCTCTTGCAGAGGACCCAGGTTTGATTCCCAGCACCCACAAGGCGGCATCTAAGAACCGTTTTTGACTCCAACACCCTCTTCTGACCTCTGCAGCATTGCATGACACGGGTGCACAAGCCTACATACAGACAGTACATTCATATACATAAAAATAAACTAATATAGAGGAATAAGATGGGGAAAAGCACCCAGAACCAACTTTTTATATGGTTAAGTGCAGTATCAGGCACTCACACATTTTAATATTAATGTCACAGGGATGATCTGAAAACAGAACAAGAAAGATATAGCTAGGAATTTAATAGTTTTTAAATATATTTGCTCTATTTGTCATCCAAGTGTGGCAAAGATGTATTTCCATGAATTTTCTTCTAATGCAGTAATATAGTATTCAATTATTAAGTAATCTCATTCCTTTTTAGCCTATTTAAAGTTTTTTTAATTAAAATGGTTTTTGATTCCTTTTGCCTCAGAATGTTTCAGACACATGCTGATACATCAGGCACATTTTACACCCACATTCATCAAAGTACAGAGAAATGATTACTAAAGATGTGAGATTGATAACACTGTCTCTCTAGATATCTAGAGCAAATGCTGTACTACACAGAAGGCAATATTCAACCCCCACCCTCTACCTGGCTCCTCCCACTTCTCAATGGATCTCTACTGGAGTTTTTATTTATGTCAAAGAAGTCATTTTTCAGGGTAAGAGACTCTCCCTGGAAGACCTGTTTGCTTTCATATTGTAGTGAAGGTCATTTATTGTTACAAAGTTCATTCACATCAATGTCTACCACTTTTCTGGTATTATTCTTCATTCAGAAAAAGGTTTTGGCATCTATTAAGTGCCAGACAAATCCAACGTATGTGGCTGAGGATAACCTTGAACTTCTAATCTTCCTGCCTCTATCTCACAAATGCGAACTATGACTTTGAAAGCCAAATTAAAGTGTTTGTGATCTATTCTAAGTGTGACAGGATGCTGCTGGTAGATTTGAAATAAGGGAATGACTAATATTATTTATATTTCAAAAAGTCATTATGGATCTGAGGGAACTAGGTTTTAGAGAAAGATTAGAACAGAGATCTGGAGAACAACCACTGCAGAGGCCCACACATGAAATAACTGGCTTAGAGAAGGCAGCGCTGGTGGAAGTGGGCAGATTTGAGATTTACTCTGGAGGAAAAGAGGATGTTAGGGTGGCTGTGGGACCGAGGGTAAAAGGAAATGAAGGACAGCAACTAAATTTCTGATTTAAGCAAAAGGTGAGTCATATTTTCATTTCCCATGACAGGGAATGTTAAGAATAAGGTTGACTCTATTTGATGATGCTAAGTTTGAGAGCCTGTTAGCCAAGTGAAGATATCAGTCAGGAAACTGCATATACAATTATTCAGTTCTAAGGAGCAGTCAAGTATGCACATGGATGTTTGGAGATACAAATGAAAAAACTAAAGTGCAGAGAAGCTACTTGGGTCACAGCTTGTACATGGCAAAGGTGGAGTTGGCACCTGGGTAGTCTGGCTCCAGATCCATGCATTTAAATGCCAATCCATACTAGTTATTTAAAGTTAAAGGAGCTGGGTTGGAGAGATGGCCTAGCAGTTAAGAGCGCTGACTGCTCTTACAGAGGACCCGGGTTCGATCCCCAGCACCCACATGGCGGCCGAGAACCATCTGAAACTCCAATTCTAGGAGAACTCCAGTTCCAGGGGAATCCGACGCCCTCTTCTGACCTCCGTGGCATTGCACGACATGGGTGCACAAACCTGCATGCAGACAGTACGTTCATACACATACAGAAATAAATAAAATTAAAAAAAATTTTAAGTTAAAGGAGCTGAGAGATTTGAAGGAGAGGGAAGATAGTGAAGGTGGGGGAAAAGCCTGTTCCACTCCATCACTGTACATGAATATAAGTGTAATCTTCATTTATTCAAGTGTACTTAAGAATTTTTCAGTATCAATGTGTGTGTATCCTCAGCCATTTAAACAAAAAGTCAATATTTTGAATATTTTCTGAAGAATATATTGACTTGGACAGTCAGGTGTTTATTTATGATAAAAGTTTTTATAAGCTGCCGGGTGTGATGGAGTACACCTTTAATCCCAGCACACGAGAGACAGAGGCAGGTGGATTTCTGTGAGTACAAGGCCAGCCTGCTCTACATAGTGAGTTCCAGGCCAGATGGGGCTATAGGGAGACCTTGTCTTAAAAACACCCAAAAAAAAAGTTTTTATAACCTATGTGAAAATTAAAACCTGTCCCGGATTTTTTTTTTTTTTTTAGAAAGTACAATTACCACAATCTCCCCTATTTTACCTGTGTATCTTTGACTGACTTTCAAACTAATTGAGATATAATGAATTTATCTAATGAAAATATATCAGTATCTTGATTAGGTGCAATCATGTTGTTTACTTTCACCATCACGTTTCAGTAAAAAACTGTAGCAACAGTTGTCATAGTACATGCTATGGTTTCAATAGCAAATGTCCCTTATAGGCTCCTGTGTTGAATGCTTGGACCCCAACTAGTTGTACTATTTTCAGAACTTCTAGAAATCTTAGAAGGTGGGACTTATTTAAAGGAAAGACCACTGAATATGAGTCCTTAGTGTTATCTCAGTTTCTCTCTCTCTCTCTCTCTCTCTCTCTCTCTCTCTCCTTCCCTCCCTCTCTCCCTCCTTCTGCTTCCCATCTGTCATGAGGTTACAATCATCTGCCACATGTTCCCAGTACTGTAATATTCTGCCTGACCATTGACCCAGAATCAAGAGAGCCAAGGATTATGGACTGAAATCTCTGAAACCATGAACCAAAGTAAACCTTTCTTCCTTTAATTTGTTTCATTGGATATTTTACTCAAAGAGATAAAAAAAGCTAAGTAATATAGAAAACTGGTATCAGAGAAGTGGAGTCACTACGTGACTAACCATGACCATATTGTTCCGAAGCCTTTGGAATTGGCTTATAGGAGGCATTTGGAAACATTTAGAGATGCAAGTTGAAGAAGTTCTAGAATGTTGTAAGCAGAGCTAAATGAGCAGTTGTGATGCAGGCTCCTAAGACTAGAAGGTTGACACAAATACATATGGTTAAGGTTCTAGTTGGAAATGAAGGTTCTAGGTGAATTGGACCATAATTCATTATCTTATATTTTTGGCAAATAACTTACATTTTACCTGTCTCCTGAGACTTTCAATAAGTCTGTGTTTAAAAGTAATACACTGGGGCTGGAGAGATGGCTCAGTGGTTAAGAACACCAACTGCTCTTGCAGAGGACCCGAGTTCGATTCCCAGCACCCATATGGCAGCTAAGAACTGTCTTAACTCCAGTTCCGGGGGAATCCGATGCCCTCTTCTGACCTCCACAGCATTGCACGACACGACACGGGTGCACCAACCTACATGCAGACAGTACACTCATACACATAAAAAAATTAAAAATTAAAAAAAATAAAAAATAAAAGTAATACACTAATTAATTTAGTGAAAAAAATTATAAGATTACAACATTTGGGTAGTAGTTATTGAGACTGCTTTTAGTTAAGATTATAGTGAGAATTTGGGGGAAAATTTAAAAGAAGAAAGATTTGGAAAGCATGAAATTTGACCAGAAAAAAGTTAAGATGAATGCTGAAGTCAAAAAGGATGAGTCAGGACCATAGAAAAGTGGCTTTTAAGGCATCTCTGGAGTTGGCCAGGCCCAGCTCATCGCAGGATCAAGAATATGAAGGTTTTAACTCATTTGAGAGAACTTGCATTGAGAAGGAAGCTCCAGCATGCCCTGAACACACAATATCACTGAAGATATTTCCCCAAATTCAGCCACTGAGGCTGCGGCTTTTGCCTGGGGCGGCGGGGCGGGGGGGGGGGGGTATTGCTCAAGCTGGTGGCAGACCTTGCACTCTATACTGTCTTTATTTTGCCAGCAGGCATGCAGAATGCTAAAGTTTCAGGATCATGAAGATTCATCCAAGATTTTAAAGGAAAGTTGGGGTGAAGCCTAAGCTACATTGGAGACTCCAGGATGTTGGAGATGCTAGGACCTGGGATATGTGCAGAGGAGAGGCCATATGGGCAGACCATGGGGTGGGGCCAGCTCAAACCTGTTGAAGCATACATCATGCCACCACATGACCTAGACACTGGACATGTATCGGTAGGATTTAATGCTTGTCCTGCTGCGTTTCAGACTTGCTTTGATCTGATCCTTCCTTTCTCCTGTTCCCTCTTGAGATGGGAATGTTTCCTCTGTGTCACTGTGTGTTGGAAATATGTAACACATTTTTTTTTCAGTGGTCCACAACTTAGAGTTACTGTGAGTCTCAGACTAGGCTTTGAGCTTGGGTTTTTGAACAATGTTGTAAATGTGAAGACTTTTGAGATTCTTTGAAATGAACTAAATAAATGCATTTTGTAATATGAGATGGGAGCGAGTCTTTGGAGACAGATGTAGAAGGCATGATTTAAATATAAAATGTCCCTTATGGGCTTATGTGTCCAACACTTGCACCCAAATGGTTCCACAATTTTGGGAGGTTCTGGAAATTTTAGGATGTGAAACCTAGCTAGAGGAAGTGGGTAACTGGATAGGTTCTTTGGGGTAGCTTATCTCTGGTGCGTTCTCTCTCTCTCTCTCTCTCTCTCTCTCTCTCTCTCTCTCTCTCTTATTTTGTATCTGTCATGAAGCAAACAGTTCTCTACCACACACTCCCACTGTTTGATATTTTGTGTGAGAATATGGAACCAAGTGATCATGGAAGAACCCTCTAAACTCCGAGTCCAAATCATTTTGTCAGGTATTTAATCACACTGATGCAAAAGTAATAATACACTTCACATAACTTGATTTTTAAATTACTGATATATGAGTAATGGCAAATAGTAAGATTTTTTGTTTTTATTTTATTTTATTTTAATTTAATTTTTATTGATGCTTTGTGCATTTCATACATTTTTTCCAATTCAGTTCAGGCTTATTTCCCTTTCCCTTCCCCCCCACCCCCACCCCATCCCAGATCATGCATTCTGCCATAACTGTCCTGCATCTTTCTCTCAGTTTTTTTTTTTCATTTTTTAGCTATAAGTG